>JBAMJV010000118.1:0-174267 GCA_037951105.1 Echinarachnius parma
GATTCATACCCTGAAATAGCATTATGATTGAATCTACTATAATTCTTTAAAGTTATCGTTGCAGAAAGTCCGATTGTAATTTGTTTTGGGACATAGTACGGTATAGATTATCAACAATATAATCGACATTATACTTAGGGAACAAGAGAGCAGGCCAAAGTAAAGTTAATGGCTCAATTAACAATAAACAGTATGTACATTATCTTTAAAAAATACGATCGTAAGAGATTCGGAAGAGAAAGAAAAGAGAAAGGAGGAGAGAAGAACTGAATATAAAAGAAATTCAGTTACATAATGTTGGAGCTAGCTTGTATAATACACTCCCTATAACAGTCGTGCACATCCCTATACACGTTTAAAAAGCAGTATAAAGCTTTATATTGATTTGAATTTTATTTTATAATACTTGAATTGTTATAATGTAATGAGTATTATAAAGCTATATATGTTCATATTTTGTTGTTTGTCAACATGCAAGTTAAACTGCAGGGCGCCTTTGTAAAGCAGTTTTTGCATACTGAACAGGCCATAATATATATACCCCTGCAGTATAAAATAAATAAAACAAATAAATAAATAAAAAAGAAGAGCTATAAGTAACAGGAAGAACAGATGAACAGCATAAGCATAATTTAAAGTACAATATCTAGTCAATATACAACCCAAACGTGTTCTTCTAAACAAGTCATGAAAGAAAGAGGCTTGTTAGAGCAAGGTGCAGTGTTGAGTAGTTGAATCCACTCAATCAATCAACAGCTGTGCAGTGTACGCCGAGCTAGCTAGCTACAGCTCGCGCGCAGCTAGCTAGCTAGCTAGCTCCTCAACTCAAGTGAAATTCTATTCGGGTTTCAAAGATCTCTTTTTATATGTTTTCGCACCCACACCGACCCGCCCTAAATTCCTGCCTTACTTGTCTGATCATCTCCAATCCAACCATACTTTTTTTTACCATAGAATTTCAGCCGGTTTGATTTTCAACTGATGTAAACATAATATTATTCAGAAAATTATGCATATGAGTAGTATGTATTGCTAGAAATATAAGGATCTATTATAACGTTACGACCGAAGATTCGTATAAGATGCGAAAATATTGGGGATAATAATACTGATGCGCGATCGATGTTTGTGCACAGCTGGCTGGCACGTTTGTTGTGCTTGTCAGCCGTCTATTCTATAGATTTTTTGCGCGTTATATTTCGAGTTTCTGAGGATTGATTCAACAATATATCAAACATTGCAGAGCTGAGAATATAGAGACGAGTTTGAAAGAAGAAGTTTCTTTGGAATCTGACGTTTTCTTAGTCTGTAGAACTGCTCGCAAATTTGACATTGACTCGTTTTCTTGGAGTAGTTGGAAGCCGCTGACAGCCCTTGCCTAAGCCTGGCCTGGTGGCCTGGCTGCATTGCACTGGAGCTGCAGCTGGGCAAATAAACTAGTGGACGGTGCATGCATGAATCGCTGTGCAGCGCTGCCTGCAGATAACACAGCACGGCCCTGGCCAAGCAAGGGCGCAACGGCCACAGAGCTGGCTGGACTGGATTTGGTAAGTAGAAATTCAGAATATTATCTAAATAAGTGTAAACTAAAACTGGGTAATGAAGATGAATGACTGTCTGACTGATGAATGGACTGGTTTGATGATTATGAAATATGTACCAAAAATTAAATGAACAACGTAAGTTTTACTTCTTAATTAAAAATTACTTACAAATTAATCTGACTTGACTTATTAAAATATTTTAGTCAACAATTAGATGTTAAATTTGTTAATTATAAATTAATTATTGATGTAAAACTAAAACTGTATGTTAAATAGTTTTGTTTGAGGAAAATCCAAAGCGAAAGTCCTGTCATGGCAGTGATTAAATAAGTTCAGAAGAACGCTTGTAGAGACATTTAACATTTATCATTTTGACATTTTTGTTTACAAACTTTACATGCTATACAAAACGTTCTGACGCAAAGCAGTGCATTTGCATCATTTCCGATTTTGTTTGCCCATCCAAACTAAATCAACTCTGGATTTTTATAAAGATAATGATCCCATATTTCGAGTCGTGTAAAAATTCAGGTAAGAAATACATTCTGATACAATTTAATTCATGTTTCCTGTCGCGGCAAAAAACACATTTCAAGAAAAAAAATAACAAGTGGAAAGTGCATGATATGACACTGACAGAATTAAATGAATAAGTTGCATGACAGATTATGATGAAATGAATTGTCAGGTTTGTAAACATTTTCAGCATGTTTAAAATAATTCTTCAGATGATGATGAAATCATGCACAAATGGAATTCTGCGACTTTGTTATTGCAGGTAATGGTGAGTTGTGAGGAGAGGTTTGAAACCTGAATTAAAAGTAGTTAATTATATATAAAACAATGAGAAATGTGTGAGAACCTGTTTATCCTACAACAAAATTAGTAGTTTTTTCATACCAGGGCCCTGTAACATAAAGGTTTGTAATGAATCATACATTCAATTGATTGATGGTAGGATACAATCGTAAATATTTGTTACAAGGCCCTGATGTAAGCAATGGAAAGCCTCAAAGTCAAATGTGCATGATTGAACAGTTTATCCCAACTTGAAAAAGGTAGTGGATACTGGATTTAGGAAAATGGTGAAGATCATTCATAACATTTGGGGATGCTCAGGTTTGCCATTTTGAACCAGGCTAGTTTGTTCCCACTCCATAACACTGGGCCACTGTGTATTAGTATTATGCAACGTGTGCAAGTTGTTCACAATATTGCATTTTGACCACCTTAATTTGCATCTTTATTTCAGACTGGAGAGCAGACAGTTAAGGAATAGCCATGGCAGGGTTTGGACGTGGCGGGAGAGGCGCTGCCCTTCTTAAACTCCTTGAGGAACCCGTGAGAAAACCCGGACAGGCGGCTTCCCAAAGTGGCGACCATGCTTCGGGAGACAAAGTAAGTGTCTTATCTATTGGCTATGGTTTATACAAGCCTCACCACTAACTTTTTTCTCTTCTGGCCCGTTCAGGCAAGTAAAATCATAAATGTTCAAATTTGACTTGCCCAAACACAAAATTTACTTGCCTGCTTACTTCTACATACATACATGTGACGACACACGCAGTACCCCGGGGTACCGCGTTGTGTAGCGCCATCTTGTGTCCACTCGAAGCACAACCGTATTGCGTTGTGTATGCAGTGCAGCGCGCGATTGTATGCACGCTATACCCTGGTACAGCCCTAAAAAAAAAATTTAATAATTAAACAAAATGGCGGATATTCGTTTGGTACCCCAGGGTACCATTTATGTCATCATGTAAGGAATAACATTCTACTCTCGCAGCTGGACTGGAGAGAAATTTAAGTTACCCAATCGGGCAAGCAAACTAGACCATTTATGAAACTTTACTTGCCCGACATCAATTTTTACTTGCCCCGGGCAAGCAGGCAAGTGCTTTTGAGCACGTACATAATGTAATGGCATGAAAGTTTAGGGGATACATGGAACCTGATGTATTGGAGCGTCCATTTCCCTTGAAGAAACTATCAGAAAACCTGGACAGGTAGCTAGCTTCTTATACCATTTGCATACCATGTGCATCTTTGGGAGCATGTTCTAAAGATCCTTTAACTTTAACACATAAGAAAGACAGAATATGCAGCTTCTCAAAATGGCGACCATGCTGCTTGAGATCATGTATTAAAGTGAATGGTGGAAAATGGGATGTGTTGGAATACTAATTTGAAATTCTACATTATGCATATTTGTTTAAAGTATCAAAATATAAGTTTAATTCAAACATAGAGAAACTGACGAGAAATATAATATGACTGAAAAAGAGCACAGAAAATGGGATTCCAGCGGGATGCGAACCCGAGACCTCCCGATTGCAAGACCGGCGCTCTTACCGACTAAGCTATAGAAAACCCTTTGTTCGGTGTTTGTCCCAGAAACCCCTTAGCTTGTAAGCTTTGCCTTTTTCGTGAATATATCTAAAGGAATTTGGATCTTTATAATAAGTTATAAATGATGAATATAATTATTTTCTTTCCTTACATAGGCAAATGGTCAGCAGGCCAAACCACCTTCCACCGTCCGGCAAGAGGCCCCTGCACCTGGTGCTAGCAGGCCAGTCTTTGGCAGGGGGATGCAGCTGGCCGCCATGCAGCAGCAACTGAAGAAAGAAGAGACACAGCCAGGTAAGCAGGAGCAATGATACAAGGGGTCTCAGGATGACCCCCTTCCTTAGCTGCAGCCCTGGTGCCAATGGCCACCAGAAATTTCATTTTGCCACTAGAGACTGTTGTAGAGTTGGTGAGAGTCTTATCTGATCAGTTTGGCCACCTGAAAGAAATTCAAGCTTTTAAAAGAAGAGTCCTTCCTCTCAGAATACAGAAAAGCCCCCATATTGACAATTCAATGTAAAATATTTTGAGTGCTATTTTAATGCAATCATGTTTGATATTAAAAGTAGTCCCGAGAAATTGAATTTATTGGAGCTGTAGTTCTTCGAGATTTGATCATTCAGAACAAATTTGAAAAATGGTTAAGATTCAAAGTTTGTGTGACAGCAAAACATATTATTTCTTTATCGTTCATATCTGTACATTTAGTTATTTAAACCAATATGTTCTTGTACAAAAGAATGTATTCAACAGTTGAAGCCATGATTTAAATACAAGATATCTCCATAATTAACATAGCAATATTTGTAAAAAAAAAGAACATGTTGGATTACTCCATTAGCTTGGCTGAAGTGGGATATTGCTCAATGACTTGCCTGCTTGGCTCAGAGTCAATTGAGAGTTTCACAATTTCCTGACATAGTCATGCTGGGAAATCCCCACATTCATAGTCAATACACATGACATAAAATATAAACAAACCTAGATGCATTTAGACAATGTGGCACATTAAAATATCAACAGTGAGCAGTATTGCCCGGGGCAAGTAAAAATTCATGTCGGGCAAGTAAAATTTAAATAAATTGTCTAGATTGCTAGCCCAATCAGGCAACTAAATAATTGTTCACATACGAGAGAAATCATAATTTCTTATGTGTAAATCCCATCTTCAAATATGAGGGCAAGTAAAAATGTTAAATTTATGGTTTAATTTGCCCGAATGGGCTAGTACTGAAAACAAATTAGTGTGGAGGCTTGCTTAAAATATGAATAAACCTATGAATTTGGACAAAGTGGCACATTAGAAATATCAACAGTGAGCAGTTTAAAGGACCTAAAGAATACAACGTACTTATTCCATAGTTGATGACTTGAAACATAGGTCTGCCGAAAAAAAATCCATGAAAATAGACACAGTAGTGATTTAAGACTAGTTTTCTGATGCCAAATCTCACTTAGCAGCCAGTTTACGCCCCACCCACATTTAGGGTCCGGAATCGGCAGCGTGATCGACAATTCATTGGCTTACGTCATGACGCGTCATCTACAGAATTTAGTTCATTAGTCCGTTCTTTAGATGACATCACATTTTGGCGATTTAAAAGGGGCGTTCCCAGGACAATTAGATATTTACTAATTACCCCAAAATTGATTGATTTCATGAGAAATGACTGCCAAATTCTTTTTCTTTGGGAAAAATTACGTATAGAGAGCCGAATTGTGAAAATTAGGCCATCTAGACGCTGTAGTTCCTTTAAGACCTATATGAAACAGTTTGTGTTAATTCATTGCTCAAATTTGCTTTGGCCTGTTAGTCCGGGGACACCTAAATGGAAATTCATGTAACCACCATCTTATTAATGCCTACAATTTTCTTGCCTCATTGGATATCCAAAATCTAACAAGACTATTGAAGTATTTTCTTTGATTTGGGGTCACAAAAATTTGTCTAGTCCTGATTTATTTGCCCCACTGGGCTACAAAGTGGAATAAACTTAAATTTCAAGCATTAAGTAATTAAATGATAATTGTTATGCGTACATGTACATTCCACATATCTCTGAAAATACAAAACAAAACATATTTTAACCCACAAGGATGCAAATGAAGTTAAATTGAAATCCTGTTCCCTCCAAGATTATGAAATCCCCAATTGTACACAGCACACCAAGTTCCAATAATATATGCAAGAGGTTTTTTTTATTTACAGAGCCCCTCAAAAGAGATTTATTGCGGATTACAATATGAATCATTATCTTTTACACCCTTGAGCTAAGCTTTCTAAGAAAAAGACTTGTATAATAAGAGGGGCCTTGTCATGAGCATGGCAAAAGAGTTGATCTACAGGTTACATGTGATCTTGTATTGAAGACTCAAAGCTAAACAACATGTAATAGCTTACAGGTCACACTTTGGGCTAGTGTGCTGTTGATGTGGTTTTCTATTATGCTGCGAGACAATAGCCAGCCAATAATCTGTTGGGCTAAGCTCTTGACTAATAAAGTCCATATTAACTTCTATGGCTCTGAATGTAGCCTTGTTCTTGATCCACAAATTGTTAACTATTGAAAGGTAAATTGATCATGTAAACCAAGTTGCTTAGTAGAAGAGGAATTGAAATAATGTTGCCTGTATGGCAACTTTATTTAGAAGGCTATATTTCCAGACAGGTTACAATGTACATGCTTAAATGAGTAGCCAGTAATGGTTTGTAACTCTTTGTTTTGACGGGAACTTAAAGGGACTTAGTAACATTGTCCAAATCCTCAAAATAAAATTTTAATTCTAGCGGTTCCTTCATACCTTGTTGTATTCGTATTAACAATAAAATCATGGGACAGGTTTCGGTTTTTCAAATTTCCCTTTCGTTACAAAGATATGTACGATCAAAGTATTCAGATAAGAAAAACTCCGGGCGAGTTTTTCATCCCTGTACAAAGTGAATGCAGTGAGTTAGTGAATATCACCCAATATCACTTTGCATTTTCGCTCATTACTTGGCCATGCAATGTCCATTTGACTTGAAATTTTCACACAATACCCTGTGGACATATGAGATAACAGCACTATACATTGCATCAACCATTCATTACTTTTTGCACATGCCAACAAAGTTACTAGATCCCTTTAATCATCAGTACTAAGGCTAAGTCGGCTCGGTGGGTCACACCGGGTTCCGACCGTCGCCATCGGGTCCCGTTTTTTTTTTTCTCGGAACCGGTGCCCGAAAAAAGAAGAACAAAATTCCGGGGCACCGGGTTCCGACCGTTGCAAGTCGATCGGAACCTGGTTTATAAAATATCCATGATGACTCAGGCCTAATCAGTACACACAATGATGATTTTATTGACATGCACTTGCACACTAAGTATTTTTTAATGGAACATTATTTCCCCTTTTTAATGAAAGTTGGTTGTTTTTTAAATTATGCAAGTGCATTGATTATACTGATGAGTATTATACAGTCAAGATAAAAGTGGTGTTCATGAGTAGGTGGTCTTTATAAACAGGCCCCAATACAGTTGAACCTGCTCTAGCAACCACCTGTCTATATAGACCACCTGCCTATTGAGACCATTAATCATGACTTCCCAGAGAGTGTTATGCATGTAAATTAACCTGTCTATGAAGACCACCTGCTTATAAAGACCACCTTTTTTCTGTCTCCATTTGGTGGCCTTGTAGATGGGTTTAACTGTACATGCAAACTGCTACCTAGAATCCTAAAAAAAACAAGTCTTTTGTTATTGCAGGAGGTCAGGCTGCCTCCGAGCAGCAGTCGGCACCACCACGGGTAACCATGGGGCGTGGCCTAGGAGGTCTTGGCGGCGTTGTGATGGGGCGAGGAGCCATGGTTGGTCAGAAGCCCCCTGCGCAGAAGTCCCCCTCCCCGCCCCTCCAGTCTTCCCCATCTCCCACTGGGATGCAAACCTCCTCCCCCTCGTCCACTGCGTCTTCCCGGCGACAGTCGCCAATGACAACGCCGACACCGACCCCGACCCCGAGGCCACAAGCCCCCGTCGGTCCTGGAGGCGATCAGAGACGGGGAGGTTACCAGAGGCGAGAGTACGACCAGATAGAGGAAAGAATCGGGCAGATGACCCTGGAGGGTAAAGATATCCATGGAAAAGCTGGGCAAGAGTGAGTATATGTCATGGGATTACGAAAGCGTGATATTATTGTTTTTTATGATTTAATGATTTTATCAAATGATTTTTTATACAATTTTAGTAATGTTTTAAAAAATTAATTGTGAGTAATATATATTGCACATTTTTTCCTCAAAAATATTCTAAATTTGGTAGAAAATCAATTTGTTCAATGAGGAGAGATTGCTCGAACTATCAACTAACATAGCATCAAATAATGCCTCTGAAGCAAGAAGACAATAATAAAGATGTTATGTGTTTAGTAATGAAAATTCATTTCAGATCTTTAAAGCTTTATCTCATGCCAATGTTTTTGTTAATAATCTGTGCAGGGTCCGTGCAGCCAGTAACTACATCCGCATCAAGTGCATAAACAAGGCCGTGTGGCAGTATGCAGTCTCCTATGACCCACCCCTTGAAAGCAAGAAAATTATAATCAAGATGAAATGACTAATGATGAAATCACTAATTGAAGTAGAAATCAAATTAAAATTTATTTTTCACTTGATTTATTTACTAATATAAATTATTCAATTTGTTAACAGAGTCCGTGCAGCCAGTAACTACATCCGCATCAAGTGCATAAATAAGGCCGTGTGGCAGTACGCAGTCTCCTACGACCCGCCACAGGAGAGCAAGAAGGTGAAGATAAGGGTGCTGTACGATCACTCGGACGTCATCGGCAAAGTGCGCGCCTTCGACGGTGCCGTGCTCTTCCTCCCAAAGAAGTTGCCGCAGAAGGTTAGTCTCACACCCCATTCATACTTGCATCTAGCACTGGCCTGGCACTGGCCTGGCACTGACCTGGGATAAGATGTCTACCCATTCATACTAGGCATCAACACTGGACAAGTAGTGCACCATATTATAACGTCACAATGGCTATGCAAAACCTGTGCGCAGAGCACGCGTGTATACAGAGCAAGATCGTAATGCGCATGCGCATTCCAGGCCACTGTGGCATTCATACTTGACTGCATCTGGCACTAGCTCGGCACTGTCTTAACCCTATATAGCCCGGGGGGGGGGCTAAAATGGCCCCCCCCTCGACATTTTCCGCGATAATTTTTCAACGCGAAAAAAATTTGCGCTGAAATTTCATGACTTTTTTCTATTGGGTCTTGCGCATCTTTTGAAATAAATTTTTTGAAAATCGGACCTACCGTTACAAAGTCACGTGACCTTTTGTCTATGCATGTCAGCCCGAAAATTGCTAAATTTTGTGATTTGTGTACAAAACATATGGAAATATCAGTTTTCATAAAAAGAGATATATCATTGGTTATTTGGTCTTGTTTACATTTTAGTTGTTTGTTTTGGGGTTCATAGTAGTTGATTTATCTTTAGAAATAAAATAAACAACAAAAACAATAAAATACATAAGCTAAAAAAACAAAGAAATACATAAGAAATTATAAAAACAATAGAAAACATAAGGAAGAACCTGGCTCTTCCAATTTTTTTGTTGTATTATTGTTCCAAATGGTCTAAAGAACATATGTAGTGAAAACCAATGTTCAATTATGAAGATTATATGATTTATGGCTAAAAATATGAATTGTATGACCATATTGGCATAAATTACCATAAATTACCATAATTATGCAAATTAATGCATTTTTCAAAAATTTTAAAATTACCATTGTATTCTATACACTTCACTTAACATGTGTGCAAATTTTCGCGGCGAACAGCCGCTTCGCGGCTGAGATCTTAGGGGGGGGCCAAATTAGCCCCCCCCCGGGTTATGCATTTTCAAAATAGCCCGGGCTATATAGGGTTAAGCCGCTGTTTATTCATACTTGCGCAAACAAGCCAGTGCTGAGCCAGTGCTAGACGCAAATATGAATGTGATGTATGTAAGACTAACTATTTTTAAGAGGCAGTTTATGGTACACTGCATAGCAATTTTTTTCTTGGAAGGGTGGTTGTCTTAAATGGCAGCCAATCAAAAGCCAGCTTCAGGCAGCCAATCGGGTTGATCTGCTCACTCCCAGCGTTGACCTTAACTCCCTAATAATAATGATAAACTTGATTTATATAGCGCCTAATATGATTGATAATCATCTCTAAGCGCTCTACCAATCTTGCCATACCACATCCACTGTAGAGGGTTTTAATTCTCACTTTTTATAAGACTTTATATTAGAGATATGAAATTAACTAAACGTGAATTCAAGATGGCGATAGCTATTATGACGGGTCACTATGCCATCATCATCAAAGTTATTAACTTTCCTTACCCATTGCATACAGGAACCCTGTACTCTATGGGTGTAAATCTAGTAGGGAACAGGTTAATCCATTGCCTATGGGAACCTATTTGGCCCTGTATTAACTCTATGAGTATTGTAAAATCCAGTAGGGAAGGGTTTAATATACAACTAACGAATGGGCTTCTTGTGATAGTCAAATCTATTACCGAGGTGGGCTCAAAATGATTATTACCCGAAGCGTAGCTGAGGGTAATAGTCATTTTGAGCCCACCGAGGTAATAGATTGCCTATCACAATCAAGCACATTCGTTAGTTGTTTTATATCACTCATCAATATCAGTGATTGTGTTCAGCTTATAGCAAAATAAGTGAAACTCTCTTGAATATTTCATAAAATCGCTTGTAAATTTTGATATAAAAATCAATCGACATTAATGAAGCCAGATGAGCCTCCAGAACCTGGGCGCATCTAATACGCTTAAAGTCATTGTTATTTTGCGCATACAATCACAAAGACGCAAAACCGAGTGCGCACCAACGCGCTGGCAGTTGCGCACATACGCAATGAATGCGTGCTAACGCTCCCACGGATGTGCTTATTGGCTGTCTTGGCGTTCTTCTTCCTAGGGTGTTAGTTTTTACCAGCAACGGCAATCACGTGACTAGAACGTGTGCGCCATAGAGCACTGCACAAATTTGATCGCGTGTGCATTTTGCTTAAACACATGATCTATGGGACGAACGCGTAACGAACTTTTAGTGTTAATTTTTTGCTAACAGCCCGGTCAAGTGATTGCGCGGGGATTGCGCGTGTTGTCCAAAACTGTCATTTGTCAAATACAATGGTAAAACGATCTTATGAGGGATATAATGCTAGTGATTGTTAATATTACAGGTCTCTATGCTGGACCGTGTGCAGCAGTATACAAAGTTATTAACTTTCCTTGCCCATTGCATACAGGAACCCTGTACTCTATGGGTGTTGTAAAATCTAGTAGGGAACAGGTTGACCCATTGCCCACAGGAACTTATTTGGCCCTGTATTAACTCGTTGAGTATTGTCAAATCTAGTAGGGAAGGGTTAAATTCTAGTAATTGTTATTTTGACAGGTCTCTATGCTGGACAGTGTGCAGCAGTATAACCCATCACAATCAAAGTTATTAACTTTCCTTACCCATTGCATACAGGAACCCTGTATTAACTCTATGGGTGTTGTACAGTCTAGGAACAGGTCAACCTATTGCCTATGGGAACTTATTTGGCCCTGTATTAACCCTATGAGTATTGTAAAATCTAGTAGGGAAGGGTTTAATTCTAGTGATTGTTAATATGACAGGTCTCTATGCATCAGTATGACCCATCACAGTCAAAGTTATTCACTTTCCTTACCGATTGCTTACAGGAATCCTGTATTAACTCTATGGGTATAGAGTGGTGAAGTGTGATGTCATCAATGATGTCATAAACATCTTTTTTTGGAATTTTCAAATTTGGACTTCATTTTCAGAAAGAGTATAACAAATAATGTCCAAATACCGAAAATCAATTGAATAGGTTACGTATTGGCTGAGATATGCCCATCCGAATGATTTGTGTTGTCAATGGGCAATCAGTGTTATAGTGCACTGGTTCATAACTTTATGAACCAGTGCACTATAACACTGATTGCCCATTGAAGTCAAATTCATTCGGATGGGCATATCTCAGCCAATACGTAATATATTCGATTGATTTTCGGTATTTGGACATTATTATTGATGCTCTTACGGAAAATGGAGTTCAAATTTAAAAATTCGAAAAAAGTGTTTTTATGACGTCATGGCTTCTGTACTCTATTATTGTCAAATCTAGTATGTAAGGGGTTAATTCTGGGAATTGTTGTTTTGACAGGTGACTATGCTGGACAGTATCCGGCATTACGACCAGACCCCCATCACGGTCAAAGTGGACATGGTCAAGGAGGTCAGACCAGAGGAATGCTACCAACTCTACAACGTCATTTTCAGACGGTAAGATTATCTTAAAGGGACTTAGTAACATTGTCCATATCCTTAAAATATAATTGGAATTCTAGTGGTTCCCTCATACCTTGTATTCGTATTAACAATAAAATCATGGGACAGGTTTTGTTTTTTCAAATTTCCCTTTCGTTAAAAAGATATTTAGGATTGAAGTGTTCAGATGTTAAATAATCCAACGGCTCGCAAAAACTGTGTACAAAGTGAGTGCAATGAGTGAGTGAATATCACTTTGCATTTTTGCTCATTACTCGGCAATATAATGTCCATTTGACTTGAAATCTTCACACAATACCCTGTGGACATATCATACAACAACAATATACATTGTATCAACCATTCATTACTTTCTGCACATACCAACAAAGTTACTAGATCCCTTTAAAATGCTTTATACTCTTGTTATTGTTTTCCCTAGTCCAGTCTGCTGGGAAAGTGCATGTAAAATAACAAATGAAATCCCCTCTACAATGTCATTTTCAAATGGTAGGATTATCTAAAGAATGCGTTAGCCTTCTTGTTATTGTTTTCCCTCTATTTTGGAGACCAGCCATCTTTAATGTTTTACTGTACTTTTGATAGTAGATGTTTTGTTTTGTTAGTGACCCTTGAATTACAGTATACATCCCTATCAAACTAGACCATTTATGAAATTTGACTTGCCCGGCATCAACTGTTACTTGACCCGTGCAGTTGGGCCAGTGCTAGTATCGAGCCCTGACTATTGGAAATTTCCTTATCATGATCCTCTGTTTTTCTTTTTCTTTTTTCAGTGTGATGAAGATCTTATCTATGAAGCAGGTTGGCAGACACTACTATGATCCCACCACCCCTTCAATAGTACCGCAACACAAGTGAGTATTGGTGATTTCCACACATATTACACAGTACTGTCAAACTCACACCTGTGTATAGTAACCAACTTCATACCTGCCAACCAGTCCGATTTTGTCGTATTTAGTCCGATTTTTTCTCAAAAAAGGGTAAAAAAATCGGACGAGTACGATTTTTAAGTCAGGAAAAAAAAAAAAAAAAAAATGTTTCTTCTTCCTTTTTTATCTTTATGATCTTTATCATTGAAGTATTGCTCATTCAGAGTGGTCATATGTTAAAAAAAATAAGGCTAAGATAGCACAAGAGAGCATCTAGAACCCTAGAGCTGGACCCCGGCTGCAAAGGACTTCGCGCGCGTGATGTGCACTTCGCTCACATGAGAGTAGGATTTTTCATTTTCAAATGTTGGCAGGTATGCAACTTGCCTGTAGTAGCCACCAGAAATGATCAATCTCCTGGAGAGAAAAACATTGTTTTTGAACCTGGTTATAGAGATCCTCTGGCCCCATATTCATGAAACCCTGCTAGCTTTAGTTCCTTGCTAAGTGTATTTTAAATGCGCAGTTTATTGAGCAACAAACAGTTTTCCTAGTCCCCAACTAAGGTTAGCTGGGTAAGCTTTAGGTACCCACTAAGTCAGCCCTAGTTAGCACCTAAAATATCTTCTGTTTAATTCGTAGCCACGCCATCCAAAATAAACTTAGCAAGGAACTAAGCTAGCGGGCTTTCATGAATATGGGCCCTGGTGGACTATGCCTGAGTACATGGCAGCTATCAGTAGTTTATATTTATGATCATGATGATACTGATGTATCAATATATACATTTCAAAGAATTTAGTACACAATTTGTATAGGAGGGTACACTTGAGATCTGGCATGGGTACTTATCAACAATCAGTAGTAAACATCAAATTAAGGTGAAATATGATGACATCTCAATATATTGATCAAATATAATTTGTGCTTTATTCTAAATCGCACATACTTGAGATCTGGCCAGGGTACATCAAAGCACATACAATGGAGGCCTCGTGTTACACGCTGGTGTCTCACACAACATGAAAATATTGATAATGCTAAAGAATTACAAAGGCATTTGAAAATGTAGAATGAATTAATCAAATATATTTGGTTGTTTTTCAATTGGACAGACTTGAGATCTAGCCTGGGTACATCACAGCTATCAGCAGAAAAAAGGGATGCCTCGTGGTGCATGCTGATATGTTGATAATGATAAATACTTACAGAAGCATTTGTAAAAGGCAGAATTAATTGATCAAATGTACTTTTCTTAATCACTCAGACTTGAGATCTGGCCCGGGTACATCACAGCGATCAGCAGATACGAGGGAGGCCTGATGTTGCATGCCGACGTCTCGCACAAGGTGCTCTGCAACGAATCGGTCCTCGACAGCATGTAAGTATACAACTAGCAACCCAGAAATCAGTCCCATGGCAGCATATTTGACATATTGCAGGTGCATGACTAACAACCTCTGCATTAAAAGAAACCAAACAAATGCACAATATAATCCGAATCCCGTGCAAGTATCGATCTTGATCTCGAGACCAGTCTCGAGATCGGCATCAGTAATCTCGATCTTGTTCTTGATCTCGGACATTTCTGATCTTGATCTCAGAGGTTCTGATCTCGATCTTGAGCTGCGGATCTTGGTCTTGATCTTGATCTCGGACTGTCTGATCTTGATCTCGGACCCTCTGGTCTTGGACCCAATACTGCTAGCAACCCAGAATTTAGTTCCGTGAAAGTGTTGTAGAGGGTGCATTAGTGCCTCTTTCAATGTAAAGGTTGTTGAGCCAGCCTCCAGCAATGAGATTTTAGCTGGGGACTTTAGATTAGACATGAAACACAACACAACCTCATCAGCAGATACAAGCAAGATCTCATGTTGCATGTCGATGTCTCACACAAGCATGGGCGTCGATCTGTAACTGATACCTATTGTTCAGGGGTGATCTATTCATTCATCCCCCACTGAACAATAGGCATTACGTAAGGATAGAAAATTAGCCTCTAGTGAATGATTTAAGTATGTAACGCTTATGATGTATCTACTTCCATTTTCTTTTTTCATCATTAGGCAGGCGATCTACAACCGATTCAAGGACACCGCCAAGTTTCGCGAAGAGTGCGTGCGCCAGATCGTCGGCACGGTCGTTCTCACCCGCTACAACAACAAGACGTACAGAATAGACGACATCGACTGGGACTCGAACCCAAAGAACACCTTTGAATCACATGGGAAAGAGATATCCTTCATACAGTACTACAAGTGAGTTAAATTTACGAAAGAAGAAGAAAGTGAGAGAAACAAATAAAAAGAGCTGACTGGGTTCCCAACATAAATACGTAAATCACATATTAAATAAGAGTGTCTTAAATACTTTTACTTGTCAAAAGAATGAATGATTTTTAAATAATCTGGTTGTAGGATTGGGTTATAATGGTTTTAATTTTTTTTTTTTTTTTTTTCAGGGACCACTACGACCTTAACATTAAAGATGAAGGTCAACCGCTCCTCATCAGCAGAATCAAGAAGAAGGACTTCAACAGACCAGGGGTGAGTCATATCTACCAAGTAACCATTATAATCTTATCAAATCAAATCAAATTGTATTATAATATAATAGCAAGTGATTTCGTCCCTTTGGGTAGTCATTAATGAATCAGCAGAATCAAGAAGAAGCAATTCAACAGACCAGGGGGGCGTTAAAGGGTACCACCGGGCATTATAAAACCAATGCTTAGTTGTTTTGGTACTATAATTGAATATCAAACATACTCTCTTGGTGTCTGTTATGTTTCTGTAATTTGAGAACAATGCATTAATTACTACGACCTACGGAACCACGGCTATTTAGTGGTTCGCGCGCGACTTTTGTTTGCACGACCGCTCAATCAATGGATGCTTGTTTTGGATGTTCATTTAAGATATGTCTTTGATGTAAGAGAGCTAAATCTCTGTCTGGTTGTGCCCTTTAACTCTCCTTGTAAATGTACCAAGTTCCCATTATGATCTTATCAAATCAAATCAAATTAAATTAAATCAAATATCAGAATCAAGAAGAAGCAATTCAACAGACCAGGGGTGAGTTAACTCTCCTTGTAAATGTACCAAGTTCCCATTATGATCTTATCAAATCAAATTAAATTAAATCAAATAATATCAGAATCAAGAAGAAGCAATTCAACAGACCAGGGGTGAGTTAACTCTCCTTGTAAATGTACCAAGTAA
This sequence comes from Echinarachnius parma, assembly GCA_037951105.1. Lineage (NCBI taxonomy): Eukaryota > Metazoa > Echinodermata > Echinoidea > Clypeasteroida > Echinarachniidae > Echinarachnius > Echinarachnius parma. The sequence continues at coordinate 16,370 of JBAMJV010000118.1, forward strand.
GGCTGAGTCATGTCGGTAATTGTCGGAACCGGGTCCCGATAAACTTTTACCGGTCGGGAACCGGTATCCCGATAAATTTTTACCGTCGAAACTCGGACCGGTAAAATCACGCAATCGTGCACGCATCGGCAAAATGCACTGTTTGGGGCTTATATTGCTCTTTTTATATGCAAATAACATAATAAATACTGAGGCTTTAATGGATTTACATATCAATCTTTACGGGAAAATAGTTACAGTATCCAGAATTAAATCAGTTTCGCATGAAAAGTATTTTTTTTTTCGAAGTAAATTCATCGTTTGTTCACCATTGCCCATCGCAACACGGTTCACAGAAACTTAGCCCGCTAGTCTGGGGGAAACATCACATGTACGATCGCTTGTGACTGTGAGCCACTGCATGCCCTTAAAAAGTGGCTATAAATTACCTTTTTCGCAATCAACACCATTTTGATATTCTACTTACATGATTTCGAATGGCGTTTGACAGCCGAACAGAAAAAAAAAGAGCCCCGAAACAATGAAAACAACTACTCAAAACATCGATAAAAAACGACTACATCCTTCCAATTCGCTCGTATACCCTGTGTGCAAGTTACGGGGTCTCTTTTCTTGCGCAAGATCCATCCGCCGGGGACTTCCCCAATTCCTGGCGGATGGATCTTGCCGATAGAGGGCGGACTGGAACATAGTTCCACCGGCCCGTAACTTGCACACAGGGTATACGATCGAGCGAATGGGAGCGATGTAGTCGTTTTTTATCGATGTTTTGAGTAGACCTAGTTGTTTTCATTGTTTTGGGGCTCATTTTTGTTTCTGTTCGGCTGTCAGACGCCATGAAATCATGTAAGTAGAATATCAAAACATTTTTAAATGGTGCAAATGACCAAAAAACGTATTTTGAGCCACTTTTTGAATGCACTGGCTCATCAGCTGGATCATACAAAGATCCATCAGACAACTCCCCTGGAGTATCGGACTAACATTGTGTGCACATCCGCCGACAATATCGTTCAAATGACTAGCAATTTTGCGCTTCCTGTTCAATTTCTGACTGTCAAACGAAGTAATGAACCAAGAATTTCTCGAAAATAACCACTCTTTAAAGTAAATGATATCAATTGCCCCGTTTTTATTTGAATTCCGCTACATTATTGTGATAATCTTAATTTCTTTTTTAACATTTTATTTATTTTTTTTTTCTTTTCGGGGCACTGTTTCCCGATATACCGAACCGGGTCCCGATTGAAACGGTCGGTAACCGGTGTGATCGACCGAACCGACTCAGCCTTAGTACCAAGTTCCCATTATGATCTTATCAAATCAAATCAAATTAAATTAAATCAAATAATATCAGAATCAAGAAGAAGCAATTCAACAGACCAGGGGTGAGTTAACTCTCCTTGTAAATGTACCAAGTTCCCATTATGATCTTATCAAATCAAATCAAATTAAATTAAATCAAATAATATCAGAATCAAGAAGAAGCAATTCAACAGACCAGGGGTGAGTTAACTCTCCTTGTAAATGTACCAAGTTCCCATTATGATCTTATCAAATCAAATTAAATTAAATCAAATAATATCAGAATCAAGAAGAAGCAATTCAACAGACCAGGGGTGAGTTAACTCTCCTTGTAAATGTATCAAGTTTTTTATTATCATATCAAATCAAATTCAATCAAATCACATCGAAAGCTGTCATTACTTGTGCAGAAACTGGAAGTGAGGCTGATTCTAGAGTTGTCCAGTAGAACAAGGCTCACTGATGCTGTGGGAGCGATTCATCAAATCAAAGCAAATAAGATTGAATCGTATCAAATCAAATCAAATTATTGAATTCCTCTTTTGCAGACACCACAAGAAGAAGAAGTGAGGCTGATCCCAGAGTTGTCCAGCCGAACAGGACTCACCGATGACATGAGAGCCGACTTCAGAGTCATGAAGGTAAAACAAGCCTCCATGCTAACTTTTCTTCTGCTTGCCAGTTAGGGCAATAAAATTAAAAATTTTAACATTTTACTTGTACTTATCCCCCAACAAACTATTGTGAAATTGTGCTAGGTAGCTTGATGTGCTTTTTAAAGAGCGTTTACCAATTTAACCTAATAATTAAAAGTAAAAACATTTGAAAAAGGTATTTTTCAATACAAACTGCTTATCTCCATGCATTGCCAATTTAATGATTACAGGATCTTGCCATGCACACACGAGTGACGCCACAGCAGAGGCACCACTCCATGCTGAAATTCATCAGGAACGTGTACGCCAACCCAGACGCTGCAAATGAGCTAAACGGTTGGGGTTTGGAACTCGACAAAGATCTGATTACTGTAAGTTACCAAGGAACAAAACTATTATTGTTGGTGTGAATTTCTTGTCTTGTGCTTGTAAATATGTTCCATTAGACAGATTTGAATTGTAAGGATGTATGATGCATGTAAAAATAAATTGAAAGTTAATTTTATTGCTATGTCTTTATCACTTCAATCTTTTAAAGTGTTTCATTCTCATAAATAACATAATATTCACTTTATCGTCTGTTCTTACAGCTCCCAGGGCGACAGCTGCCCAGAGAGAAGATCCACCTGGGTCGCAACCAGGTCATCCTGGCATCCAAAGAGGCTGACTGGGGTCGGGAGGTCACGAGGTCAGCGGTCATCTCAGGGGTAAGTAAAAAGCTAAGCTCAATGTTAAATCAGTGATCGAAATTCATCATCATCATCAAGTGCCGTCCCTTAGTAAGGGGTTGGCGGCTATGCACCTCCATCTACTTCTGTCCCAAACAATTGTTCGCACATCAGCATAACTAAGTCCAGTCCATTTCTTGACATCATCAAACCAAGTGGTTCGCTGTCTGCCTCTTTCCCGTTTACCTTCTATCATTCCTTCAAGTAACATCTTCTGCAGTCCTCCTCTCATTACATGACCAACATACACAAGTTTCCTCTTCTGAACTGTCTTCATCAGATCTCTTTCTTTGCTTGCTCTATTCAATACTTCTTTATTACTAATTTTCATCACCCAGCTGATTCTTTGCATTCTCCGGAAGCACCACATTTCAAAAAGCACCACATTTCAAATCGAAATTAACCACTACTAAATTAATCATGGGCCACCCAAAACCATTGATGCTAGTTTGCTCTGGCACGAATAGGCAACTAAATATATAAGAATTTCTAATGTTTTTCTTTTGTTTGGGGCCACCAGATTCAGGTTTCAGACCACTAGAATTGTTAAAAATCTTGTTTTTATTTGTTCAACAAGGCCACTATGCAAAAAGAAGAAGTTAATTTCTAGCATTGGGTAAGATAACAAAAATACGGCTTAGCTAGATGTTATGGTATACCATTTTGTAATAATGAAGGATTTGTTAATTATTAACATTGCAGAGTTCATCAAGGTCATCATGCAAGTTTAACTGTAGATAGTCATGGCTGTGCAGAAAATGCACATTGATCACACAATAACAGAGTTAATGCAATCTTTTGCATTCCTTTTAAACAGGTCCCACTGACAAACTGGCTGGTGGTGTTCACACGGCGCGACGCACCCAACGTAGCAGAGTTCATCAAGACCATGATGCAGGTCGGACCGCAGATGGGCATCGAGATCCAGAACCCATCGCGAATCGAGCTCCACGACGATCGCACGCAGAGCTACACGAGCGTGGTCAAGAAATCCATCAACCCACAAGTAAGCAGATTTGTTTTCTCGTTTTTGAAATGCCAAATTTGCTATCATTGTGGTAAATTATGAAAATGTTACCCTTCAGTTTTCACCAACAAAGGACAATTCAATTAAATCAGTTGGAATTCATACTACCATGTCTGTAAAAGCTAAACAAAGCTTTGGGGTGACACTCTCTGGAATACACATCTTCATGATGTCACTACATTTTTAATAATTGTTTATTGACATGTTCTTGATAAACATTTCTGAAGTGTATTTACCTTTTCTAAATAATAACTGATTTGAATGATGTTGATTTAAGTGAGTGTCACCCTGAAGTTGTACCTAGATTTTGTTTAACTGAAAGTCGTGTGCAGTCTTTTGACTGATAGTAAAAACCTGTCTTAGCGGCCAACCTGCCTATAGCAGATTACCAAAAGTGATCCCTCGCAGAGAAAAACAAATGTATGGACCTTGTTTATAGCAGTCACCTGTCTCCAATTGTCACTTTTCCTGTTTTCCATGGTGGTATAGACAGGTTTGCCTGTAGCAGAGATGCCAAGTAGTACGATTTTGTATGTTAATACGGCAGTATGAATAAAAAAAGATATATATATTATTATTATTATTTTTGTTGTTGTTGTTGATTTTTCAGGATAGCCAGTATGATTGTTTGCCTCTAGACATTGGCAGCTCTGCTGTAGTATGTACCGAGTTAGTGTTCTTTCTGTTTGATGTCCACTCTATCACTTTTTTCCCTTTTTCCTATTATCCCAGCTCCAACTGGTGGTGGCCATTTTCCCAACATCTCGAGACGATCGCTACAGTGCCTTCAAGAAGCTGTGCTGTGTGGAGTACCCCATACCTTCTCAGGTTAGTATAGTAATAACAATAGGTAAAGCACCTAATAGGACGCAACACTATTATAACGCCGGTCATAGGATACAATGCCAGCCTGCACACATTTTGTACACCATCTCCACTCCCTAGGAAGCACTCCTTCCAAGCGCTCATGGCGATTGGGGAGATCATTCACCTCCTCTCGTGTGAAAGTGAAAGTGTTATAGGTGCAACAAATATACATTGTCGGTTGAAAAAGAGTGGGGCGCGAAGTCACTTTTTGAACTTTAAACCCAATTTAGCTCTCTCTTATTTTCGATAAATATTCCCAATATTATAAAAGATTTGATCCTGTATTAGTTTGTTTTAAGTTCATCCAAAAAGTTGTACCCTGACCAAGTAGCTACTTTTTTCTTCTTTTTGTTTGTTTTTTGTTTTTTTTTTGGGGGGGGGGGGGGGGGGGGAGGAGGGAACCCAAAATGGATTAAAATTTCACGATAAATTGTACAAGCATACAATGGATTAATTGATCAATTAATAAATCATAATTGATAAATTGTAAACCGTTATGTTATAGGTCTAGATGTGCCATTGTTTGACAGTAATGAAAGTTTTATTTTCCTCCTTTGCAGGTGATCAATGCCAGGACGATCTCACAGAAGGCCAAGCTGAGGAGTGTGACACAGAAGATAGCGCTGCAAGTCAACTGCAAGCTGGGCGGAGAGCTATGGGCTCTGGAGATACCACTGGTGAGTATTGTTTAATAATTGAATAGTTGGCTGGTGGATTGATTGCCTGATTGGTTGGTTGGTCGGTCGGTTGGCCAACCGACCGACCGACTGACTGAAACTGACTGACTGACAGACTTATTGATTGATTGATTGATTGATTGGTTTGAATGCCAAGCTGAGTGTGATACAGAAGATTGCGCTGCAAGTCAACTGCAAACTGGGCGGAGAGAGGCTCTGATGAGGGTCATTGATTGATTAATTGATTGATTGGTTGTTTAAAACAATTAATTTACTGATTAATGCATTGGTGTATCAAGTATTTTTATTTTACAAACTTGTGCTTTGTCTGGTATTCTGTTTGGAAATGTTTTGCTCACTAATTTATTGATTGATTGTTGTTTTATTAATCTGGAGTTCTTCACTTAATTATTGATATAACTTATAAAATGATGCCTCTGGGCACTTTAGTGACAGGGGCATGATAAGGAAAATAATGATGAAACCTATTTTGCATTGAACTCAACACAGATTTTGGTGGCTCTGTATATTTCCCCTGATCACTCTTTAAAGGGGAAGGAACTCCTAGCCTTTTGACTTACTGGATGTGATGAGAGCATAACTCTTGTCATTTCTAGTCACTTATTTCCTCATGAATATTCCCAATAATGAAAATAATCAATATTTTATGGCCCACTGTCATCTGCTTTCAATGCCAACAGGAGGCAGCCATTTCTTCAACTTCTCGCGGTGAAATGACGTGTCAGGCGGAGAACACAATAGCGGGTTACGATAATGCTATTGTGTTCTCCGCCAGCCACGTCATTTCACCGCGAGTAGTTGAAGAAATGGCCGCCTCCTATGGGCATTGAAAGCAGACGACAGTGGTCCATATAATATTGATTATTTTTGTAATCGGGAATATTCATGAGGAAATAAGTGACTAGCAATGATAGTAGTTATGCTCTCATCACATCCAGTAAGTCAAAAGGATAAGGGTTAATTCCCCTTTAATTGTTCTACACTGTACTGTTTGTACTATTGTGTTGCACAGAGCAAGCTGATGGTGATTGGGATAGACGTGTACCATGACCCGGCCAGGGGCAAGAAGTCCATCGGAGCCTTTGTGGCAAGCATGAACAGGTAAGAACTGTGGTTTGAATGTAACTCTGTGGTAGATGTGGTGTGGCAAGATTGGTAGAGCGCACGCTTTCCGATCATGAGATCCTGAGTTCGAACCCTGCATTCCCACCGCGTTTGTCCTTCAGCAAGACAATTTATCCACTATTGCTGCTCTCTACCCAGGTGTATAAATGGGGACCCGGTAGGAGGTGAAAGCCTTTATGTGAACGATCTTCTTGAGCCCACTGAGCGCTTGGAAGGAATATTCCCAGGGAGTGGAGATGGTGCACACAATGTGTGCTGGTTCGCATTGTATCCTATGACCGGGGTAATAATAACATTGTAAAGCGCTTAGAGATGATTATCAATCGTGATAGGCGCTATATAAATAGTGGATATTATTATTATTTGATGAATATGTTGAGTTACTTAATTGTATCAATACATTTGTACAGTAAATCGAGTCTGCCTGAATGGATGGCTTCTTGTATTGTTGTATTGCGATAAAAAATGGCATTTGATATGCTAAAATTTTGCTTAAAAAGTATGCATGGGCACACTTTCTGATCACATGTCAATCTCTTTGATCACATGTTCTTATCTCTCAGATCATATGCCCTCATCTCTCAGATCACATGTCTCTATCTCTCAGATCACATGTCTCTATCTCTCTGATCACTTGTCTCAATCTCTTTGATCACATGCAGCAAACTGACCCTTTAGATGTCCAAGGTGTGCATCTAGACAGCTTCACAGGAGCACATTGATTGCCTAAAGTAGCCTCTGATCACATGTCTCTTTCTCTCTGATCACATGTCTCTATCTCTCTGATCACATGTCTCTATCTCTCTGATCACATGTCTCTATCTCTCTGATCATGTCTCAGTCTCTCCGATCACATGTCAATATTTCTATGATTACATGCAGCAAGCTGACCCGTTGGATGTCCAAGGTGTGCATCCAGACAGCTTCCAAGGAGCTCATTGATTGCCTAAAGATGGTCTCTGATCACATGTCTCTATCTCTCTGATTACATGTCTCTTTCTCTATGCTCACATTTCTCTATCTCTCTGATCACATGTCTCTATCTCTCCGATCACATGTCAATATTTCTCTGATTACTTGCAGCAAGCTGACCCATTGGATATCCAAGGTGTGCATCCAGACAGCTTCCCAGGTGCTCATTTATTGCCTAAAGATGGTCTCTGACCACATGTCTCTTCTCTATGATCACATGTCTCAATCTCTTTGATCACATGCAGCAAGCTGACCCGATGGATGTTGGAAGGTGTGCATCCAGACAGCTTCCCAGGAGCTCATTGATTGCCTAAAGATGGTCTCTGACCACATGTCTCTTCTCTATAATCACATGTCTCTTCTCTCTGATCACATGTCTCTTCTCTATAATCACATGTCTCTTTTCTATGATCACATGTCTCAATCTCTTTGATCACATGCAGCAAGCTGACCCGATGGATGTCCAAGGTGTGCATCCAGACACCTTCTCAGGAGCTCATCGATGGCCTGAAGCTGTGCTTCACAGAAGCGCTCAAGAAATACCATGATGTAAGTAGGATTAGCGACATTTAGGGACTGCGTAATGTCATCAAATGTTACCAAAGTCAGTTTGAGCTTGTTTTGGCCTATTCCGGCCTATGACAACTAATTTATTTTGTTTTCCCATGTAATTAAAGTCAAACCTGTGTATAGTGACCACCTACGGGGTTAAAGAAAAGTAACCACTGTACACAGGTGACCTCTTTAGACAGGTTTCAAAACATGAGTTAACTTTTGGTGGCCACTATAGGCAGGTTGGCTGCTATAGACAGGTTTGACTGAAGTTGAAGTTTTCATTGATGGCCTCAAGAAGAATACACCTCCTTGGTGTAATACAGAATATGAAGATGAAGACAAACAAAAACAATAATTTGCAGGTAATCACATCTGAATCAAGCAGGTAATTGGAACGAACTGCAGACATATAAAAGTTTTAACAGTATTATGCAGAAAAAGATTAAATGCAGATTGTCGCAGTGATGCATTTAGTGTGTGATACTGGATTAATAAGGGAATAAGCAAAATTACTGAGTTAGTTGTAAAGCGCTTAGTAAATATAAAGCGCTTAGAGATGTTTATCAATTGTATTAGGCGCTATATAAATCAAAACAGTATTATAACTTGTATAAAGACATACATACACAAAGACTCGCCCAAATAAGATTACCCTTTTTGTGGAGAAGATGTTCACCAACTTCTTCTTTGCCCTCTCTGCCTGATGCTGCAGATCAATCATGACCTGCCAGAGAAGGTTATCATCTTCCGTGATGGTGTCGGCGACGGACAACTGAACGTGGTTGCGACGTACGAGCAGGAGCAGTTGTCGCAGTGCTTCGCGTTCTTTGGGGAGACGTACACGCCACAGCTCGCGATCGTTGTCGTCCAGAAGCGCATCAACACGCGCATCTTCTCTGCGTCGGTAAGTGTAATTGAGATGATGATGGTGGTGATGGTGATGATGATGATGATGAAAATGGTGATGATGATGTTACTAACTTCATTAGATTTATGTGCGTGGTGATTATAATGATAGAGTAGATGATGATGATGATAGTGACATATTATTACAATGATAGTGATAGAATTGATTAGGATACTGAGAGTCGACGCTGATTGTGATGATGATAATGAAGTAGATATGATAATGAAGAATATTTAATGATTACCTCAAATTACAGTTTGATAGAGCTCATTAATTCCATATCAGGATACATGTTTTAAAACTGTAGAACAGCTTCAAACAAACAAATCTCTTGTAAAATTATTATTTATGTCTACTTTTGTTTTAATTTCTTACCCAGAACCGCGACTTTGAGAACCCATACCCAGGAATGGTGATCGACCACACCATCACAAGACCAAACTGGTACGACTTCTTCCTCGTATCCCAGCACGTCCGCCAGGGAACGGTCACACCCACGCACTACGTGGTCGTTCATGACTCTACAGTACTCAAGGCAGATCACATGCAAAGGTAAAAGCATAAATTCTTCTCTCTAAGCTTAGATTCATTTTTATGGCCTGGTTGTCAGTCCGTCCATCCGTACATATGTACGACCGTCTGTCTGTCTGTCCCATTTTCGTCCTGGCGATACCTTGAGAACCGGTTGACAAATCAATTTCAAACTTGTTATGCCTCCGCCAACGAAGTGGCCGGAGGCATTATGTTTTCGGGTTGTCCGTCCGTCCGTCCGTCCGTACGTACGTACGTCCCGTTTTCGTTCTCGCGATATCTCAAGAACCGGTTGACGGATCAATTTCAAACTTAGTATGAGTGTACATATTGGGGTGACAATGATCTGATTAGATTTTGGGGTTCATGAGGTCAAAGTTCAAGGTCACAGGACTCAATATATGTGCAAAAATGCCTTGTTCTCGTGATATCTCTAGAACCGGTTGATGGATCAATTTCAAACTTGGTATGAGTGTACATATTGGGGTGACAATGATCTGATTAGATTTTGGGGTTCATGAGGTGAAAGGTCAAGGTCGCAGGACTCAATATATTTGCAAAAAAGCATCCTTCTCGCGATATCTCAAGAACCGGTTGACGGATCAATTTCAAACTTGGAATGAGTTACATACACATCGGGGTGGCAATGATTGGATTAGATTTGGGGGGTCATGAGGTCAAAAGGTCAAGGTCACATGACTCAATATATGCAAAAATGGCTTGTAATGGCACAATCTCAAGAACTGAATGTCAGATTTAAATCTAACTTGGTACCTGAATTTTTCTTGGGAGCCAATGTAGCCATCAAAGTTTGGGGTCTATGGTCATGGTCACAGAACTAAAAATATATATTAAAAAAAAAAATTTCAGTGCACCTTATTTTGGGCTTGATATTAAAAATCGCGTCATAGCGGAGGCATAATTTTCGACTGCGCGCAGTCGAAGATCCATCTAGTTTTCCCTCTATTTCAAGGATTTATATTCAGTGTATATTTAGCATTGAGACACACAACCAGATTGAACCCAAACTGACACCAGATCAAACCGAAGTCAATATCAAATAGAACCCAAATTGACAAATTTGGGGTGGAGTTCATTTGATGTTGGTTTCAGTTAAGTCTGTTATTGGGGTGCTGTTGGGCTCCAACTTTCAAATTTGACAATGTGGATTCTTTTCATCTTGTTTGTAGAATTACTGTTGCAGTTTGCATAATTTTCCTACTTTGTTTTCTTCTCCTGATGACCCTCCCCCTGCTGATATGACCACAATTTTTTTCCATTTTCTTTTTCTTGAACCTTTAAAATGATCTAACATGAACAACATTAATTTGACCCCCTTTATTACTTTTTTCTCCCCACAGACTTGTGTACCTCTACTACAAATGACCTGATCTGCTAGAGTGCTAGTTTTAGTGCCTACAACAGGCATTGTCTCATTTTTGCCCTTGGGCAATTCCAAGCAAACGCCGTGACGGTCAGAGGGTGTTTCTCACAATGAAAGTCCAAATAACTCATAAAATCTAAATATCTAGAACCAACTTTTGATATGCATCTGTAACCACTATCCTACCAATAATTTACAATAGGCAAGAAAACCAAAATTCCCAATAAATTATTAATTATGAATATCAATATCTGCCGTAACACCGTGACGGCAAAAAGACATCGGTTTCTTACATGCTAAGAAACTAAGTAAACTCTGTGAACTACAGGAACATTTTGCACTTTTGTCACATTGATTCTTTGTACTAGACATCAAGCTAGAACATCCAAATAAAAAAGTAGAAAAAATCCAATGCTCATAGTAAATATGATATCATAAATGTATCTATGCACTGTAACGCTGTGACTGTTACGCCGTGACCTCTGAATTGTACATGTTATATATATGGGAGATATTAAAGAGATTAATAATATGATATAATTTTAATGTAGTGATCCATAATCAATAAAGAACTAGATGAATGGGTGATATAACCAAGATGCTATTAAATGATCATCCGCATGACACAAATTTGCAGCACAGCGCCCTCTATTGATCAAAAAATCTTTTAGGACATAATTGAAATTCTTATCTATTTCAGAAGTTAGTTAATGGAACCATCAAATATTAAAACCAAAATACATACTTAAATGTAACAATGAAATATGAGACCTTTGACATCTGACCTTTGACCTTGTTTCTCAAAATAACATACAAATGTTTAATTTTTGGTCTGCACAGTGCATATTTGCAAGTGATTTGTTTCATGTAACATGATTTCAGAGTTAGTAAATGTTTGTTTTTGAATTGGTAATTATCTGAGTGACCTTTGACCTGTGCCCCAAGCAGTTTCAGAAAATTGTCTTTTACCTACAGTACTCTTTCTAACATTGATTCTGGAACTTAATTGTGAGAACAAAAAACAACAACAATATTTTGACCTGTTGACCTATGACCTCCCATGACCCCATTCCCTAATCAGGTCATATACTTCACTGGACGCATACCAGTATTATTATCATGTTATCCTTCAAGGATTCTCAAACTATCTTGATAATAATATAATTTTTGCATATTTGTTTGCTATGTGACCTTTGACCTTTGACCTCATGGACCAAAATCATATCCAATAATCCGTACCTCTAAATACATGGATTGTACAAAGTTTGAACAAAATCCATCCAACGATTCTTGAGATATTGCAAAAAAAGAACACTGATGTACAGATGCACATACAGACATACGGACATACAACACATACACATACATGACTCAGGTAACTTTGAGATGGAAACATTATCAACTGACCCTATTCATATAATTATAGCATGAGCAATGCCCAAGCATACTACAAAAAATATCTTACACTATTTGATTATGTCTACTGTGTTATGTCAATGGGAATCCAGTAGGTAGCGTCACGGCGTTACACAAAACGTAACGCCGTGACCAAATTGATATTGATTATATTAATAAGTGGTAAAAGATAATGCTGCTATTCAGCATGCATATTATAGCCCTATGGGCTAATACAGAGAAAACAAAACATTATTTAATTCCCATTCATATTTTTCCAGAAATATTAAAAATATATGTTTTTAGTGTAACACCGTGACATATTAATGATTGTAAATGAGACAGTCACTGAAGCGGAACGAAGAGCGAAAATGACGAAATTGATATTTATCTGAAAAATTGAAGCAATGATCCTATCAACACTGAAATAAAATTTTATGAAAACTCCTTTTCGCAGTTCTTTTATGCTTAATATTTAATTGAATGTTTTGTGAAAATAACTGAAAATTAATTTATGCTATATATTAACAATGAAATAATAGTTTACAATTTTTTTTTTCAAAAACAAAATACATTTTTGGAAAGTTCAATCTTTTAGCTTTCATTTGATACCAAATTTGTTATGGTACAACGAATTTGAAAAATCAGTGGTTATGTCAATGTTTGCTTGGAATTGCCCCCTTCAGACTTGCCTACAAGCTGACCCCCCTCTACTACAGCTGGCCCGGTACAGCACAATATCATGTACACGTACCTTTTCTGTATGACTGCAATCATGGTCATTAATATTCAAACCACTAAGTTAACATGAACATCATTGAATTGATCTGATGACAATTTTATCTTGTTCTTTTTTTGCCCAACAGACTTGCCTACAAGCTGACCCACCTCTATTACAACTGGCCGGGAACGGTGCGAGTCCCCGCCCCCTGCCAGTACGCCCACAAGCTTGCCTACCTGGTGGGGCAGAACCTGCACAAGGAGCCGTCGCAGGAGCTCTCCGACCGTCTCTTCTTCTTGTAGGCAACAAGACAAGAGAGCCATCCTTGCAGCTATCTTATTTATCGCCTCTTCTTCTTGTAAGCAACCAGTCAAAAAGAGACCCATCCTTGGGAGCTGTCACGCCATCATTTCGTTTTGGAAGCAACAAGACATGAGGATGTGAAAATGGTCAAAGAAAAACCAGTAGCAGGTTCAACAAACAGAAAGAAGCTGCGTTTTCAAGTGAGAGACGCCAGAGATGGAGTGAACCTCATTTAAGAGCAATCTCAGGAGCTCTCTGACCACATCTTCTTCTTGTAAGCAACAAGTCACAAGGATGCGAACTAGTCAAAGAAGACCATCTCCTTTTTTGAAGCAGGATCAACTAATAAAGAGACATGAGAGAGCAGGTGAACCTACATTGAGCTATCTGGCTGTCTTTTCTTCTTGTAAGCATCAAGTCTTGAGAATGTGAAATTACCAACAACAACAAAAACAGCAGCAAGGTCAAAGAAAGAAAAAAAATAGGGCACATATTCAAATGAGACATATCAGAGAGATGGTGCACCTCATTTAGGAGCCATTCTCGGAGCTATCTCTGGTGGTCTCTTCTTCTTGAAAGCAACAAGACATGAGGATGCAAAATGGTCAAAGAAAACCATCTCTTTTTTTGAAGCAGCAGGGTCAACAAACTGAAAGAAGCCACGTTTTCAAATGAGAGGCATCAGAGAGATAGTGAACCATATTTCGGAGCCAATCACGGTGCTATGTGTCTGTCTCTTCTAGTAAGCAGTGAGATTGAGGACAATGATGTGTACTTTGAGCAACAGAGAACACAAACTCATAGAAACATTTCTTTGTCTGATGTATGGGTCCAAAGATTTCCAGTTCTTTCTCAAAAGAGACTGGATGTATGAAATTACCTGTTTCTTGTCAGGCAAACTACACAAATAGCTGTCCCAATAGCTTTCTAACCATGTCTTCTTCAAGACCATAGTAAGATATTCGGCCGAGGTCGTGAATTAGGTCAGCAAGAAACAAGGTAGAAGAACAACAAAGAATCAATCAAACTGCCTACTCTTAGCAACAAAGAAAATTGAACTTTTCTCTCTCAAGAGATTAAGGAAAAGAGAAAGAAAAAGAACAGCATTCCAGCAAAGCATTCCAAAGAGTTGTGTACATAGTCATCGATAGGTATTGATTTGCGATTTGAGACCCATTCTCAAAATCTAGACTGAATAATGAAGTTGAAATCCAATGTGAATTCCTGGTCAGGATTTAGCACCTTTGAGACCAGCTTTCAATTCAAGTAATCAACTATTTTTAACTGCATAAATTAGATCTAAATTTTGGGTCTTTTAGACCAGCTTTCAAAATCTGAATCATATAATTAAGAACTCTTTGGAGATCCTGGTCTATTGTTAGGATCATGAGGCCAATATCCCATGGATGAACTTTCAAAATGTCAACTGAACAACTCCATTAACTGAATCAAATAGAACTTGAACTTCATGTGTTCTGTCATGTTCTCAAAATCAAAGTACCTCACTAGCTGGTCTTGGTATTTTGGAAAAGGTTTTTGGCGACTTCACTAGTTGTGACTTCCACCTATCTGTGAAATGTATTCTTTAAGATAGTTTTGTTGTATAAGTTATTTTAAGATTGATGATAAGACATAGAACATGAGTTATTATGATAAAGAAGGCGATATTAGATATAAGAAAGAATATTGAAAGGGCTGTAAAAGGAGTCGCACAGAAAGGAACTGTTGAAAGAACTATCGTGACAGATGTCAATGTGATGCAAAATGGCTCAGATAAGAAGCCAAAGAAAGGAACTATGGACCATTAATTGGAGACAAAAGGAAAGTCCGGATTTGGAAATTGTGGAAATGTACAAAAGAGAGGGATGATACAAAGCCTTTTCAAGAAGCACAGCGAAAAGAAAGATCTTCAGAGAAAATTTGAAAAAGATGGTCAGAATGTATAAAAACTGGACAAAAGCCAAAGCTCATAAATCAAAGATATGTTTCATTATCACATGCAAAAAAGGGCATAGCAATTAAATGAAAGATTTGGTGAGAAAGACGCTATGCTTTTAAAAGAAGTATGAAATCAGGGATTGTTTTTTAAAGATTATATGTGACCTTACACCACAAAACGACCGTTATGTCGCCGTGGTAGTTTCTCTTTTATTAGCTAAAATAGTCAAATTTTGTTCAAAATATGAGATTTTGGTATTTCCTAAATAAGCGTATTTTAATCTACCTCCTGTGAAGTTTTGAGCGTCTGAAATTATGTTTAAATATTATTTTTCATCTAATAAATGTGATCTTATTACAGCACTTAAATGGACACTGATCTTTTAAGCGGCCCGTTTCTCCCTTATTTTAAAAATGCTTCAGCCATATTCCAAATCGTTGGCGTTCATTTTGAAAGGGTTTGCTTAGTCCAAATATGACAAATTATATACCATTTTAAAGGTAATGACTTTTATTTTAATGTTAAATGAAAATCAGCACAATCAGTTTTCCCGACATATTGGTCGTTTTGTGGTGTAAGGTCACATATTTGAGAAGATTCTCTAGAACCACACACCAGGGCCCCTTTTCATAAAACTGTTCCATTTAATGCAAATATCAAATGATTGGAACTACGCAACCAACAGCCAATGCCAATCGTATATGGAGCATAATAGCTGTTGCCAGGGTAGTTATGATAATTGGACACATTACGACAATCGGAAAAGTGTTGTTACACGGCCCAGGTTCATGTACTGACTTCAAGTGAACTATTCCTCTCTGTCCATACCCAAACTGACTGGTTCAGCAACATATTCAAATGTATGCATGTTTCTAGTCTATGTGATCCATTAGCTCCATAGGATTTGTTTCCCAACGTGATTATTAACACTTCAATCATATACCAAGGCAATATCATTGTAATATTCTTTTGAATGATGAGTGAAAGTTTCACAGAAAAAGATCACTGTTTACCTCGTGAATAAAGTGGATTTGTTTTCATTTTACTGCAGATTGATTTAGATTTTCCGGCTGATATAAAAAAGTCATAAATATCTCCATAATTAGGGAGACATGAAAAAGCAAAACCCAGTTGATTCTTATTACCATAAGCCAAACATTAAGGTACGAGGGAAATGTGAAAGCTCCAAGTGAGTTTGGTTAAATTTAACAGTTCATCACATTACATAACAGGTCATAACATATGAATATGAAGGCAATGTGGTCTTTTGGAAAAATGAAGGTGTTTCTTTTTGTTGAAAGTTGTACTGAAAGTTTGTTATATAGAAGAGAGCGGAACTATTCTTTTAACAGTATTATAAAGGAATTTATTGCAAAAGAGTGTTTAGAAGGAGTTTTACTATGTAACAAAGTATACATTGAGCCATGTCGTACATGTAGTAGTGTAAGCATTTATTATAAGAGTAGAATTAGTTTTTTATTGTATTTTGCATGTTCCTGTGTTTTCTTGTTTGCTTTTTAATATGTCACAGTGATATTGAGGCTGATGCCTTATGAATCATTTTGGGTCACAGTCATTTTATTTGTTTAAGAAAGTTATTTTTTATTTGTTTGAGATTATAAGCTTTGTTGCTAAGAGTTTATTTCTTTTTAGAAGTTTTTTTTTTATGTCACGTCTTCCAGAGCAGATATGCAGCTGATAACTGAAAAGTTATAAGAAAACTAACAACAAATATTAAGATGAAAAGTCAAATATTTTATTTTTCCATCGGGTAGAAAATTTGTTTTTATATTTGTCTAGAAATTACTAGAAAGTGTTCGAGTGGTAAATGCTTTTCTTGAAGTATTTTTATTTGTTGTTTTATTAACATGGGCTCAAAATTAGCAGTGGCCTGGGGTTCGACAATTCACTTCAACCCACAAAAAATGTACCATTTAACGTGGCTGAATAGTAAACAAAACGACTTAAATGACTTTCAATGATTTTCTTTGTTAGGGGGCAGGCTAGAATTTGTCATGATATTTTTCTTGCCCAAGTGGGCCACCAAGTGGGAATTCTAGCATTTCCGTCATACCTTATTGGTATTCCTATTAACAACTGAAGCATGAGACTTGTTTTGGTTTTTCAAATTTCCCGTTCGTTAAAAAGATATTTACGATTGAAGTGTTCAGATGGATAGTCATAACCGTGTACAAAGTCAGTGCAATGAGTTAGTAAATATTATTTTGCATTTTTGCTCATTACTCTGCTGTATATAACGTCCATTTAACTTGAAATTTTCACAGAATACCCAGTGGACATATCAGATAACAACAATATACATTGTATCAACCATTCATCACTTTTTGCACATGTCAACAAAGTTACTAGATCCGTTTAAATGGATATTCCAAGAAGTTAGCAAATATGCAAAGTGATATTCGCCAACTCATTGCACTGACTGTGTACACAGTCATAACTTTCCAGAGGATAACTAACAATCCAAACACTTCAATTGTAAATATCTTTTTAAGGAAAGGATATTACGAACACAACAAGTCATGATAGAACCACCAGAGTTTTAAGCAAATTTGTGGATTTGGACAATGTTACTAGATCCGGCCGAGGAGCTCAAAACCTGCCCAGCCCATTTACAAATGTAATTATAATCGTCAATGTCAAATGCTAGAATAACATCATTTTAAAGAGCGTAGCATTGCACACATACCTTACTTATTCAGTCGACCGTCAAGGCTTATCACAAATGCTCCGGGCACCGTACGATTTTTCTCCCTACGGCGGATTTTCTACGATTTTGGGAAATGATGATATCGTACGATGTCTGTGGTATCTTAGAGTTGGCTTAAAATAAATCATAAATCGCACGGCTCCCGTGAACACAATCAGACCTCATAAATGCATCTTGAGTGCTCTGTAGTGCTGAACTCGGAAAGCTCCTTGGGGTGCGGGGCCCCCTGGATCCCCTTTCAGGAGTCCTAGTAATCATTGGTCCTCGACCTTTCATCAGTAGGGTAAAACTAACCTGTGTCATGACCACAGCTACTTCACATAGGATTATGCAGAGCTGCCAACCATTCCCTTTTCCCCCAGAATAATTCCTTTTTAAAACATAATATTTCCTTTTTCCCCATGTAAATTCTTTTTTTAAACTAAATTTCAATCATATTGTTTATTTAATATAATAGTGATTGTAATGTAAAATTAATCCCATGATCTTCCGATTCTATGGTAGATTGATATGCACAGGATGCAGTAAAATTGTTGTATCCAAGCAGAAACACTCGTGACTAATTGTCTCATTGAACCCAACATTGCCTTTGCTACTTCACTTGAGACATCAAAGGTTCTTGGAATAGTCATCGCTTATCGCAATTCATTTTAATTTACAAAATTCCTCTTTTTTTCAAATTCCATTTTTGGCTATCCAAGTTCCCTTTTTTCTGTTTTGCTAGGTTGGCAGCTCTACTAATGGTTTGACATGTGCTTTGTATGGGCCAACAACCTGACACTCAAATTAGCTCACTTTTGGCAAACAGTTGTGTGATGATTCAACATGATGAGAAAATGGGAATAGAATGGGATCAACAGTCTACATTACAAATACAGTCAAACCTGTGTACAGTGACCCCTTGAGGGAAACAAGAAAAGTGACCTCTATGGACAGATTCATTAACATTGTTTTTATCTGCGGGGATCACTTTTAGTGGCCACTGCAGGCAGGTTGGCTGCTGTAGACAGGTGACCACTAAGTCAGGATTGACTGTTATGATGCAGAAATCCAAGGCTCAACATTTGCTCTCTCTTTTATTCTTTGGTGTCCCGGTTGGGCAAGAGAAAATGATTTGTTGGGCAGAGACCATAATTGGGTGGCCTAGGGTTAGGATGGGTTGTGTAAAAAGTCTATGGAGATTTAAGAATCTCGAAGGGAACGGGTTACATATCCTTTTTTATTTACATTAGATTCTTGTGAATTATCTTATTTTGGGAGAAATTGCCATATTACCCCACATCATCTGTTCTCTGTTATTGAGTGAAGTATTTCTATTTTGTTATAGCAGCAGATTTTACTCTGTATTTTTCATTGTACAAAGAATGTATTACACCAAAATGTGCCAAAGATATTAAACTGTTTGTTTGAAATAATGCTTCTGTCCGTTTATGAAAAGAACAAAACTCTTGGATATTGTCTTGCTCTTCTTATCTATTTTCCTTATATAAGATCTGATTAATGTTTATTTAATCATACTTAGATAGCAATGTCCATTTAGCTTATTCATTTTTTTCCTTCCTTACAAATAGAAAGTGTAAAAGATATGCACCGTTTTATTATCTTCCATTCACTTGTAAATATGTTTTTCGTTCATATTCGATTTCATTTTAACTCATTTATTTTACTGTTCAGTAAGATAAGAAGACAGAAATAAGTGGGCTATTTCTGTACCATTCGCTTGTCAACAAGAACAGAAAGATGGGAGGTGCTGAGTCGTTTTTATTTCGCCTTGTATATTTCACATCAGTTTTATAATAAATTGTTTTCTACCTTAAATGCACTTGCGTCATTACTTGCAATTTGTACCTGTTTTTCATTCATATTCATGTTCATTTTTATTTCATCGTTCAGTATTCTAAGAAGAGAGAAATAATGTCTATGCCATGTTTTATGTTTTAGTAAACAAGAAAAGAAAGAGAGATTTGGGAGGTGTTGAGTAGTTTTTATTTCACCTTGTATATTCACAACAGTTTTATAATAAATGGTTTTCTACCTAAATCCTCTTGCATCTGTAGTTGCCACTTTTGCCTGTATGCACTAATGAAAAGAACAAAGCATTGATACACAGTACTACAGTGCATTTGCATCATGTATGATAGTGATACATCAATCTCTCATTCCCCCTTTTAATGAACCAGGGGGGTGTTTCACAGTTATGGAAAGCCATTTGTAGCCTTGTAATAGAACATATTCAAAAGCAAAAAAATGTAAGTATTTGAACAATTTTACAAAGAAACTCATGGCTTTCCATAATAGTTAAGTCCAACTTAAGAGTTAAGTTCAACATTGAATCTTTGTGAAACACCCCCCTGGTCCCAGAATCCAAATTTAGTATGTGACATATAATATTCCTTGTCCCTTAGTCATTTCTCTGGCACAAGGAGTTAGTGTACTATGGGCGTTTTGTGGAATATTGGTACAGGCCTTCATCTTTCAATACAAAGGTTGTGGGTTCGATTCCCAATGGCACTTTAACGACATTATCCACATATGCTGCTCTCAATCAAGGAGTTGTAAATGGGTACTTGGCAGGAATTATTCTTTAAAATGATTGAGCACCCCATCACAACAGCTTGGCTAATGCCAAAGTACGAATGCAGGGCTCGACACTCGCACTGGCCCACTGGCCCGGGGCCAGTAGAATTGCACTTGGGTCCAGCAAAAATGTATGAAAGTCATATTTTGGTGGCACGATCGGGCAAGCAGATTTTCAACCAGACATTGACAAATAAGAAGTTTTTTTTTTTCCTATGTCATGCTTCAACTATAATCACAGGTTTGATCAGGAAAGAGTGATATTTTGAATAGCAAAAAAGTATACTCCTGAAATAAAATTTTCGGGCCAGTACTTTTCTTTCGGGCCACCAGAATAGGGGAAGAAATTATTTGACTGGCCAGACCACTGACAAAAAAGGTAAGTGTGGAGCCCTGACTAATGGTTCAAGACTTCTGTGATGAAGCGCTAGTATACAAATGATGCACAGGCATGAGTGGATCGGTAAGAATTGGATGCACGAGTTTAACTTTGGAATGGTTTAAACCCACGAGCGCAGCGAGTAAAACCCGCGAGTGGGTTTTAGACCATTTCCAAAGTTAAAAGAGTGCATACAATTCTTACCGATCCACGAAATATGCCTGTGCAGCATTTGTTTTATAAAATGGGCGCGAAAAAATGTGAAAATCAGACTTTTCCCCAGTAATGGTTAAATTGGCTAAATTTACCGACCCATGGCATGACTGGAGAAAAATTAGATTTTCACATAAAAAAAAAAAAAATTTTTTTTTTTTATTTTTTATATCAATTTTGTATTTTTTTATTTAAATGATTTTTTTATATCATTTTTTTTTTTAATGATAGAATTTTGTTTAATTAAAAAAAAAAAATGATATAGAAAAAATTAAAATACATATATATATTTTTTAATGACATACATTTTATTTTATTTTATTTTAAATTTTATTTTATGCATCAGTAAAAAACTTTTACACGCTAATTGACCAATCAGAATGCAGGGATTCTTCTACCCATTTTATAAATAAAAATGAACTATTATTAGTACAGTGGAACCTCTTAGTAACAAGCTCTCTTATATCAAAGTTACATGATATAGCGAGGTAATTTCACAGGTTCAGGTTTGATGTATTTTATTATTTTTAAGACACTGATACACAACAAAATCTGATAAAACAAGGTAAATACATTGGGGACAAGTTGCTCGTTATAATGAGGTTTCACTGTACTTCATCCAAACACCACAATCATGTACCATCACTTCCACTGAAACATATTTACTGAAACAAACAAATGCTAAGCCTTATATTTAGTGGTCCATATAAAAAGTGTAATATGTTTTAATTTATTGATATAATTACATATGATAATAATATTTAGTACACCAATCAAAAATATACATTATTTTCATTACAAAGTAAGTACATACAGTAGTGATACAAATCATCCAAATTATACAATTAATTTTTCAATAAATAACAATTTTAATACATTTAATGACAACATTCTAATTGCATTTATTTGATTCAACATTAAGAGGTATGTTTAGGAAGATATATAATGTCAGTACATGGCTTAAGGGGCTGTCATACATGTAAGGATCCAACACGGCATATCACGGGCGTAGCGACTTGCGTAATACCTATTCATCAGGGGGGATGAATGAATAGATCATCCCCCCCCCCCCCCCCCAGTTGAATGGGTATCAATGACATGTCTACGCCCGTGCGGCATATACATGTACATAGTGAAACCAGGGCCCAGGGGCTCGATTAAGGACCAGGGACATTTACCATGGTAAATGGCATCATTAGCCGGTGTCACACACAATTATCTAGATAATAGTTATCTAGATAATTCACATATGTATGTGACAGAGATGCTACAAATTATCTAGATAATTGGCCCAGTGTGACACAGACTATTGACTCTTAACTCATCGATGTCAATTTGCTAGAATGGCACAATAATCAAGAGCACGTAGCAGAGCACCATAACGGATTACCCAAGCATACACTGTATCTAGAGATCAGTGGAACTAGGGCTGGTCCTGAGTCATGATCGAGCTCTCGAAATAACAAAGAGGAACCCAGAGCGTTGATCCGTGTTGGATATTTGAATGTGTGAGAGCCCCTTTTTAGGGATATAGACCGGTTCACTAATATTATCAATTCCAAATTATGTGCATTCATTTCCTGGCATCCTGATGAAAAGCTAATCAATTTACATGTTCATGATATTATACAATTCAGTAATTAGAATCCACCTTGGATAGATTAACTGTTGCCATGTCAAGCAAACCTTGGGCAAGCTTTTCTGGACACTAGGGAGTATCTTTGTTACTAGGATATGCATCATTATCATTATTATTGTTATTTAATAGTAGTATCATTATTGTAACATTTAAATATGCCAGTAAAGCAGTATTTTCGGTAAGCCTAGTTTGCTTATAAATGTCTTATTATTTTTACAGCAAATACTATGAGTTATAATCCGTGAACGATACACTCTGAAGAATGGAAGAAAATGATCATAGATTTACCAGTAATAACTTCCAAAGTAACGGTGATTTTGATTGTTAGTGGAAATAAGCGGAATATTACAGCATACATTAAGTCAAGCTTTGTCTTGTAGAACCAGTCTGGAATACTATGTAAGAAGCACATAAGCAACCTTATTTTGATTTTTTCTTTCTTATTTATCTTTTTTCAATGAAAGACTTACAATATCCTAAATTTTAATTTCATATATATATATATATATACACATTAAAATTAGTAAACAAACAAATTTGTATACATGAATGAATAAGAATATCCTCATTGTTCTTCTTATACTTGTAAGATTTCAGACAATGAATTTTTAAATAAATATTGGGAGGCATTCTACAATTTCAGACCATGATATAATGTTTCTCAAAAAAATACAAACATGCTAATATTAATAATTTAGTTATCTGTTTTCCATGTAAAAAAAAATGCTTAAATAACTTAACCAACCCTACAGGATAATACTATACAAGAAAAATAAAAACTTTGAATTCAATAAATCTTTGTACTGCCTTTACTTAAATATAGTTCTAACATCATAAATAAAAGAAGGCTTAATAATATGTCATCTTATGTATGAAATATAAAATAGTTGATTAATTTTGTTTGATCTAGCAATATGTGCCAAATATATAGATATATGTTTTGTATTTGTGAAAGAAGAAGATTAAAACATTACAAGACTGTCCTGCGCTGCATCAACACTAAAGCAAAAAGCACACAGAGAGGACCTGATCCAACTGGTTTTCCGACTGGTGTGCGATGCCTAACTACACTTATTTTGTCGTGAGCCAGTCAGAAGCCAATTGAGGCTGATTCAACATGTAAAATCGGCTCTTACAGATCAGGCCCGACTCTAGCTCGACTGTAAACCAGTCAGATCGAGTCAAATTGGCTATGTGTGCGTATAAAAATACTGATAAAATCTACCCAAGCAATTATTTTTCATTCATGCATGTTCATGAAAATTGCTGTAATTAAAGATAAATTAATTATGATTGAAAAAGAGCAAAGAAAATGGGATTCCAACGGGATTCGAACCTGAGACTTCCGGATTGTTAGACCGGTGCTCTTACCGACTGAGCTATAGAAAACCCTAGTACGGCGTTCGTCCCCGAAACCCCTTAATTTTCATTGCTCGTGTGGTCAGAAGCTATTATAAACGAATTATCACAGCTTAGGTGGAAATATGTATACTGCTAAGTCCAATAATCAATTTACAGACACAGATACCGCATTATAAAGGTAGATCTAATAATGGAATGCAAACAAAACACAAATTTTAAAGAAACAGAAAGTTCACACATGTTCAAGCTTAAAAATAACTTATAAGAGTATCAAAATAAACTCTTTTCAATAGACATACTGTTTGTTGACAAAATATATGTATGTACATTAATGCATGCACCATTGTTAGTACCCCTTCTTCTCTCTACACAGCTGAATGCACACTAACAATGGCGCACGCATTGATCATTACTCGATGCTAAGACGAGCAGTAAGTGCGACTTATCAGGCACCGACTCAGTAAAAATTGACAAAAATGGGAACCTGACATTGTCTCACTTAAGACATCCTAAAACAAAAATTACTCAACCAAAATGACTGTTCTTGGTATCATTTTTCTTTGTAAAAGATGCCCTATCCCGTGAACTTAGTCATCATGTTTCTTTATTATGGCAAGTACCTGTTCCGTTTTTTGGGGGCCACCCTGTATATGCTACAGAGGTGAGCTGAGCCCAGATTCTAATCGGCAACTAACAATAATAGACTTCAATGCTAGATACAAGCAGGGTAGGCACAACTAGGCTAATCCAGGCCCTGTAACATAAAGATTTACGATTAAATGTACAATCAACTGATTGATCATTCAAGGTATGTTTAATCAATTGATTGTACATTTAATTGATTGACTGTACAATCAAATGTCGGATCAATTAATTGGAATGATCGGATACAATTAAGCATAACATTTTATGTTACAGGGCCCAGGGGGGTGGTTCACAAAGATCGTAAGTTGAACTTAACTATAAGTTGTACTTTACAATTTTAGAAATGCAAGTATTTTAGACTTTTCATTAATTTTACATCAAGAAAATGAAATCTCCTTGATAATAGAAAATACCAATGATTTCAATGATCATTGTACGCCTTTTAAAAGAAATTTTACAAAATTGTTTCAAAGAAACTAATGGCTAAGTTCAACTTAGGATCTTTGTGAAACACCCCCCAGGTCTCTTAATGAGGACAGGGTCAAAAATTATCTCACCCAAGTGCTGGAATTTAACTGGCAATATAAAAAAGAAAAGGGAACCTTTCTGTTAGCAGAGGTCAGGGGTCACAGGTCAACTATCATAGGTCTTTTTCGCGAATAAACCTATTGCCTTCTGAATGCCTCCCGTAGTACACATACTTGCATCGTCCAAAGGAACCTATATGAAAGAGAAATAGAGGTAGAGGTTAAATTCATTGTAAGATCCAATTAAAACTTGTTGCTATCTTGATGAATAGTACAGTGGAACCTCTTTATAATGAGCTCTGTTATAATGAGGTACCTGTGTTATACACATTTTGCAACGTCCGTAGGAACCAATATGAAAGAGAAATGATAAAAGTAGAGGTTAAATTCATTGTAAATCCAATTTCAACTTGTTGGTATCTTGGTGAATAGTACAGGGGAACCTCTTTAAAATGAGCTCTGTTTTAATGAGGTACCTGATACAGCGAGGTAATTTCAAAGGTTCAGGTTCTATTCACAGTGGAACCTCTTTATAACGAGCTCTGTTTTAATGAGGTACCTGATACAGCGAGGTAATTTCAAAGGTTCAGG
Organism: Echinarachnius parma; assembly: GCA_037951105.1. Taxonomy (NCBI): domain Eukaryota; kingdom Metazoa; phylum Echinodermata; class Echinoidea; order Clypeasteroida; family Echinarachniidae; genus Echinarachnius; species Echinarachnius parma. The sequence continues at coordinate 42,144 of JBAMJV010000118.1, forward strand.
TTCTATGTACAGTGGGACCTCTTTATTAATGAGCTCCGTTTTAATCAGATACCTGATCTTGTATAATTTCTCTTTGTATGTTTTTTAATTCAAGTTGTGGAAATAAAATGAATTTGAATTTGAATTTGATCTTGGCCCCGTTGCAGAAAGAGATACAATCAATTAATTGTAAGTCAGAAATTTGCGTGTTTTAACCAATCAGATTTGAGCATTTAGAACACATGGTCTGACTTACAATCAATCGTAACTTATAATCGAATGTATCTCTTTCTGCAATGGGGCTATAGTGAGGTAATTTCACAGGTCCAGTTGCTATGCATCTTATTATTTTGAAGTACTTATACAACAAGATATTTGATATAACAAGGTTTATTAAATAGGCTAGGGTTAGTTGCTCATTATAATGAGGTTTCCCTGCACAAAGCAATGTACAGATATGGCAGATACATGTCAACATGGTCATGGTGAAGGGAATCAATCAATCACATTGAAAACATTCAACATATTTCAACTAATTTGACATGTGAACAAATATATCTGAAAAAATACATATAATTGTAGACAAACGAAACGTTAAAGAACACCGTATGAAAACATAGTTTTCAGAATGTTTGCCCATAGGGCTTCGTCAGGGTTTATTATAATTGTACATAATATACACATAGACAGTCTAGCTCTCTTTGAATTGTTTATGATAGACATAGCCTTGCTAATTTAAATGAATCCTCAATTGAATACTTAATTGAATCCTCAATCGTAAAAAAACAATGTAATGTTTCAATTTTACAAGTGTTAAATTCAAGGGAAATATCTATCAATTACATAAACGAGTAATTTGACAAGTGAAAAAAAGATACTAAAAGATTACCTTGGAAAACTATATAATGTACACATAGGTATACACTCTATCTGAATAGTATATGGTCTTACTTATGATGTATTAAATTGTTCAACATCACGACGACGTGACGTTGCAATTTTGTGAGGGCAAAAAGATTACACACATGAAAACAAACATCACGACGGTCACATGTACATTAAAATAGTAATAGTCTAGCATGAGATATACAAACATCACATGACATACAAAGTTCAACTAGGCCAAAGTCAATACACATGCCAAATCAAAACAAATGTACTTGGAAAGATGGCACATGCCATCAATTCATTGATAAGAGGTGATATTTGTTTAAAGGGAACCAACACCCCAAAATAATATAATTATAAATGGAAGGTAACATTTTTAGTAGTCCATTCCACCAACAAGCTCAGAAAAATTATATAACTGGAAAATGTATCACCATACTATATAAAAGCATCTGTTCACGGGTCTGTAGACGAAGACTATCTTTTTTGTCATCCTTGATTCTATTGTCTCCAAACGTACGCGTGAATATAATTGGCGTACTTGCAGACATTTAGCGCATATGGAACCATGAGGCCATGTTGGTTCCGTAAGTGGTGGTAATTAATTGTATTGTTTTTTAATTACACAACATTTTGCAAAGTGCCTATAAATTATAACGGTACCAAAACGTATAATTCTGTGTTGTTATTTGTGTGGTAGTCCCCTTTAACATAAAATACTAACTAACTGTATAATCTATTACTAACTCAATTAATAAACAGTGCTGTTATCTGGCAATTCGAACATCACGTGCCATTAAATTTCATGAGGGTCAAATTCCAAGGAAATACCCACATTATTATGTCTAAAGGATATTCTGATTTATGATAGTGCCAGAACCCTCCAGATAAAAACAAACTTGATGACCAAAATTATACTTTATTTTCATGTTAATTATATATTAACCACTCAGATTTTAGTCTTCAACCTTCCTCAATCCATAAATGGTTATATTTTGTTGCGTATCTTACATTTTCTAAATTAATTTCATATTTGCGTGAAGACACAATATGATATATAAACTAGCATTGTGCGACTTCCAATTCATTCTAAAATCAGAAAACATAACCAAAAAACAGGCAGTTATCAACATAGTTAAGACAATGTTCTTTTACTTTTTAAAATTTTAATTACCACTGTTCTGGTGAAGGGGATGTGGGGAAGAATTTGACATCGGGGCAAATCATGAGGAGTGTCTGAATTATAAGATAAATTAGTGATTGACTACTCATCTCCATGGGGAGGAATGTGTATTGGGAAAAATCTGTTGGCAGGGCAAATGATATGGAGTTGCCAATTTGACAAGTATTATTGTAATCGATTTAGTTTGATTTCTTACCTCTTGGGTTACCCCAGGGTTCCTTGTGTCTGTGGGGAGGGGTGTGTACAGGAAGTCGTCTTTGGATGGAGCAAATAAGGAGTTGCCAATTTGACAAGTATAATTGTAATTGATTTAGTTTGATTTCTTACCTCTTGGGTTCCCCCCGGGGTTCCTTGTGTCTGTGGGGAGGGGTGTGTACAGAGAATAATCTTTAAAATGGTGACTGATCTTGGCTTTAGTTTCTTACCTATTGGGTTCCCCCTCCATTCCATGTGTCTGTAGGGAGGGGTGTGCAAAAGTAAGTATCTGACGGGTCAAATGATACTGAGTTGCCAATTTGACAAGTGAATTAATGATTAATCTAATTTGATTTCTTACCTCTTGGGTCCCCCCCGGGGTTCCTTGTGTCTGTGGGGAGGGGTGAGTACAGGGAAGAATCTGATGACAGGGCCTCCTCTGCATCATCCTGAAACAGATATTAACAAAATATGGTTAAAGATAATCGGCCCTGTGTCAAAAAGATTTGCGATTAAACTGTAATCATACGATCAATTACTTAATCAATCAATGCATTGTAACATCAATCAGGGCCCCCGAAACATGAAGATATAAAAATCAATCATTTTATGATTTATGCCTGGAGTTGGAAATAAGAGACGGGCTTATAGTGCTTCACGATACCATAGGCATTTTTAACCATGTAACGTTTTGACTGGGTATAAACCCAGTCAAATCATTTTGTTCTCTACTAGATTTCGTAATCCGTATCTGAGAGTTCCCATAGGTAAGCCTCCATACTAACTTTGTTCTCTACTTGCGCGTTCGGGCAAGTAAAATGACACATTTTCTATTCTTACTTGCTCAAACAGAAAAATTAAATTGCCCGCTTTATTCTTGTTGAGAATTACATTTGGCAAATGACCAATAATTTAGTTGCCCGATCAAGAAACCAAACCAAACAAGACCACTTATGAAATTGTACCTGCCCAACACAAATTTTTACTTGCCCCAGCAATCGGGTATGTGCCTCGGGTATGTGCCTCGGGTATGTGCCTCGGGTATGTGCCTCGGGTATGTGCCTCGGGTTATGTGCCTCGGGTATGTGCAATCGGGTATGTGCCTCTGTCCCTTCAAGGGTAATAATATACTGTACAGTATAGTGCACCTCGGAAAAGAATTTCTAGATTGATGGCGCAATATAAATGCTTGTCTATTATTATTATTATTATTATTAAATAGATACTCACCACGTCGGCTGGTCTGACTACTTTCATAAGGGATCCCACTCTCTTAGCTTCCGTCCTCTCCTTAGCTGTGACCGACCTGTGGTCTAGGAACTTTATTGTTGGAATACTGTAGATCACAAAGTACCTAACACAAACATAATATTATAAAACATGATCATTAACCACAAAATACTGAGAATGTAGATTTTTGATTTTCACATGTTGGTATTTCTTAGCCTCTATTAGCTTTAGCATTGGGATACTGTAGATCACAAAGTACCTATTAATTTAAACACAAATAAAACACATACAAAATACTTATCATAAAGTTGCAATATACATTTTCTAATATTGGTATTTCTTAGCCTCCGTCCTTTCCTTAGCCATGACTCGCCTGTGGTCAAGCTCACTAGATCGACCCACCAAAATATGCCTTTCATTCACGTTTGCTTGCCCAGGGTAAAATTTAACTAGTCTTGGACTGGTGTTAGTGTCAAACTTGAATTAGTATGAGAGAGCAGTCCTTTTGTACTTACCTATATCTCTGGTAGTCTTTTTCATCCTTTCCTGAGCGAGAGAGATCATTGAGGCAAGCCACTTTCTTAGGAGACCCGAAGAAGGAGAGAGAAATCTTCCTTTATCCTACCCACAACACTTGTAAGGAATTTCCCCCCTATTTTACAGCAAAATACAACACAACTACTCACCTATATCTCTTATAATCTCCCTCGTCCTTCTCTGAGCTAGAGAGCTCGTTGGGACAAGCCACGTTGCCAAGGAGACTGAAGAAGAGAGGAAGGGGAATGACATCTGGAAGGTCATTCAGGACCCAAAGCAAGTAGAAATTGATTTTTGCCATCTAACTTAATTTTTTTTTTTTTTCTAGGAATGTTGTTCTTTTCTTAACAGCATACAGCAGGATTGGACGACTCACCTATATCTCTGATAATCTTCTTCATCTTTCTCTGAGCTAGAGAGCTCGTTGGGACAAGCCACGTTGCCTAAGAGACTGAGAAAGGAGAGCGAGGGAAGAGACATCTGCAGCTTGTCAATCAGGTTGTTGATATCTGTTATGTGCGGCAGGTCAAGGGTCATCCACCTTATGTTTTTCATTAGCTAGTATACAGTCAAACCAGTATTTAGTGACCACCCAAGGGAAACAAGAATAGTGGCCACTGTAGACAGGTGACCTCTATAGACAGGCTCCATAATACTTGTTTACCCTGCATGGGATCTCTTTTAATGGCTGATATAGACAGGTGGCCACTTGGACAGTTTGACTATACATGTAACAGAATTATTAGCACTAAAATATTAGAGTCAATAGAATGCCTGAGCTTTCATGCCAATTCAAAAACATCCATGGCACATCAAAAAATGTGTTTTTCATGTACAAAGGCACGGCTTGTTTCACTATTTTGATTGCATCTGGCATTGGTCACATTAGTGCAATGCCAAGCAAAGCGTTTGTGGTACAAAATTCTGCCTTGTAAATTGTGTGCTTTGTCAATTTTTAATATCACTTTTCAATACCTCACAACAAATTGTTTCTTGAAGAGCCCTCTAAACCAAAACAGTACTATCCCTTTAATAGTCCAGTACAAGATCTAAAAACGAGCAGCTTAAGTGTTACTGTTCTCTCAGTTTCGTATGGGATATCATATTCTGTTTATGTTCATGTGCAGTGTGTGCAACCTTGGCATGATGGGAAGATGGGGATGTGGAGAGAATCATCAATCGCATTTCAAATAATTCTTAAGTTTTTCATTACCTCACAAAAAAAATATTATTGAAGAGCCCTCTAAACCAAAAGTGTACTATCCCTTTAATAGTCCAGTTCAAGATCTAAAAACGAGCAGCAGCATGTGCAAGCTGTACTATCCCTTTAATAGTCCAGTACCAGATCTAAAAAAGTAGCAGCATAAGTGTTCTCTCAGTTTGATAAAGGATATTCTGTTCTTGTTCATATGAAGTGTGTGCAAGCTTGGCATGATGGGGATGTGGAGGGAATCATCAATCACATTGTTATCCAACACCAACTCCTCCAGCCGACTGAAATGCTCAAGCCCTTTCAATGATCTAGAAAGAAATACAGATAAAAATTGTTAGAAATATACTAGTGCGGAGTCAAAACTTTTACTAAACGGTTGAACGTTTTTTTAATGTTTAGACGTTAAGTTTTTTGTTTTTAATTTTATTTTGTGTGTGTGTTTTTATGTTTAGTGAAATAAACAGAATAATTCAGCACCATACAATTAAGATTTATCTACAGAGGAATCTTATCTATAAGAAAACATTTTAAACAGTAAAAAATAACAATGAAAAGAAAATGTAAAGAACATAATAACATTTTTATGAAATAGCAAGTTTAAGCATATATCACAACAGTAAATATAAAGACAAATGCAATTTATTAAATTAAAACAAATATATATCAAGCACAAATCATTTGTATGTACGTCTGGGAGAAAAAAACAAAACAACTTAGGGTAAATAAAGTCACCTCGCCTTAAAAATATTTAAGTTGTGCGGGGCACGCTGTGGGCGCACACTATGCCCACTTCTGATTAATGATGCAAACGTACATTAAAGGCATATATGCGTGGGTTAATAGACGCGTGGATCCATCTTGCGCACTTTTACGCACGGTACATAATCCCCATTGGCTCAGTTATAAGTAGCGATCGCAAACTGTCCCGCTTCCGAATACCCGAGTCAAAAATTCATAAAAAATAGTCGCGTTCGGAATGTTTGTACTAGTCGAATGCAGATCCATCAGAGATGTTTACGAGCGAAAATATCACGTAACACGCTTAACCGCAACCGATCAAAGTGCCGCCGTTTGATGTGTCAGGTGACAGCGTGAGAAATTTGTTTGCTGCATGCAATTTCATAAGAAGGCCTTTGTTCAGATATTTCGAAGCACCTCTCTTCGATCGATCCAACACATATCGTGAGTTTACCTCGAGAGATTACGGTGGAGTCGAGTTGGAATTTGCTGACTACCCTTTATAACCCACGCATATATGCCTTTAATCAGATTATGATTAAGCAACACCCCTTTTAGACTTTCCTGGGTGTTTCACAAAGATTCAAAGTTGGACTTAACACTAAGTTGGAAAGCTGTTTGTTTCTTTGAAAAATTGTTGAAACAGTTCTTTTGAAAAGGAATAAAGTTTGATAAAATCAGTTAATTTTGTATTACCAAGGAGCCATGAAATAATTGATATTTGATATATATTTTTGTTGGAAGTTTTGAATACTTTTTAATATGTTTTACTTCAAGACTACAAATGGCTTTCCATAATTGTTAAGTCCAACTTAGAGTTAAGTTAAACTTTTAATCTTTGTGAAACACCCCCTGGAGTGAATTTGATTTAAATACTCACTTAATTTGATTGAAGCTGAGATCCAGACGTGTGACCTGGGATCCATACCACATGCCCAGTTCTGCCGGTATCGACTCACATCCATGCTCAATGTAGGAGAGCTGTGGGTTTTTAAAAAGAAACAGAAAAAAAACAAATAGATTATTAAGACTAAAGGGCCATTCTTGGTGACGTGTGTGACCCAAAACATGACAAATTTTGAAATGGGATGCTTATATTTCAGTAAGTATGAGACTATAATGATTTTTACTTCATATGTGACTTGAATATGTTGTAGTCTTTCAAACTTAACACAAAAGATTTTATAAGGATTACGTAACTCAATGTCAGAGGTCAAATGGCATGGGTCACGTGTGTGACTTCGCATGGAGCGCTCTTTTCATAACTAAATTTCATTTGGAAAATTCTTTAAAATATGAATTGCTATAATGTTCATCTTATTACCAGAGAAGTACTATACAACAATAGCAATGAATGAGAATTATATCAAACCGTTGTTTTTTATAGTATTTAATTATGTGGCAACGTCTGGTCACATGTGTGACATTTTGGGGTGGTCACGTGTGTGACATGTACAATATGAATGGAAAAATGGGAATTTTATAATATCGGGTTTAGAAAAAAATGAAAGGTTGAATTTTTTACAAAGTTGGTATCAACCTGTACAGGAAAGTGAGAAGAATGAGCTTGCTAATTATCCTTTTGATATCTTGATTATTTTCTGAATTATGATTATTAGAAAAATATTGAAATATGTAAATTTATGCAAATGAGTAAAAAAGTTTCATTTTAAACTTCAAATCATGTATTTCATGAAACTGTACACATGGATTATTCCAAAAATGGAACAAAACTACAGAAAAATAAAACTTCAATTTTTCCGAAAAAGTTTCACTTTTCAAAGAATGGCCCTAAAGCCCAATGCCCACTGTGCGATTTGCGCCTGCGAATTAGCGCAAATTGATAGCGACCTCGGATCTGTGTGAATCACACTAGTTCGCCGCGAGTCAGCCCGATTTCATTGCGTATGCGATCTTTCCAGTGTCCACCATGTGATCTATCCCGATCTCTTTGCGATCTCACGGGGACTTCCCCTGGGAAATGCCTTGGCCCCATTTCCACACATGCGTGCATGGTCGAGGAATACAGCCAGGAATTGGTCACTCTTGCTTGTTTTTATATCATCATCTGCTTTTCGAGTTTTCTGGGCGTGCTCACTATGCGATTCTGCTTGCGAGTGTGCCCGACCGAAGCCCGAGGTCGCCAAATTTTTTAACATGTCAAAAACCCGGCGACCACTACCGACATGCGACACCACCCCTGCGGATGCGAGTTACGGCGATCAGGTGCGACCGTTGGGTGCCCACTACGCAACTTTTCCACGGATCTCAGGGGATTGCTCCCACTCTGGCAAGATCTCTCTTGATCGCTAGGCGCAAATCGCACAGTGGGCATAGGGCTGTAGGTCTTAGAACAGAGTGACTGGTATTAGTCAAGCCTCCACACTAACAACACTTTATTTTACTAGCCCATTCAGGTAAGTTAATTCAAATTATTTCAAAATTTTACTTGCCTTAAAGGGATAGTTGAGTTCTGGTAAGGAGAGTACAGTTTTGGTGAAACTGAATTTTAGTAACCAAAACCTGCATCATTACATTACAAACTAATAGTTATAACTAGAAAGGAACACGAAATTACAAATGACGTAGTAAAGATTATGTTATCATTCAAAAAGAGCCGTTAAAACGTAAGAGGGCGCTCTCTAAACACTCATCGGTTTCAACCATTTTGAATAAAATATTGTGCATGTGATGTTTTGTTGAAATAGTGATTAGATAGAGAAATAACCAACAACTATTTAAATACCTATTTTGTAACTTTTTGAAAAGAGGAAGCATTTTTTTGAATTTTTAACGGCTGGTTCAAAATTCTCTAATAAACCTGGGGCCCCAGCTTTATTACAAATTGTTATATTTATGGATATTTCAGCCGTCTCTGAACCGATTTTGATCAAACAAAGATGATTTTATTATTTAAATATTATGCTCTTTCAAATTTTACACTCAGTTTTTCATTACCTCACAAAAAAATAAGTAGTCTAGCGCCCTCTCTACCAAAACTCAACTATCTCTTTAACAGAGAACTTACTTGCCTTGAAAAACAATGTGACAATGATGACACAAAAGAAAAAATAATAACATGAAAGTCACAATCTTTGCTTAAATAAAAATACAACGAAATTAAATATATTTATTGTACAATTATTAGATGAAGGTAAAACATCTATACTTCAGGGTAGAAATACAGGGGGCCGAGGGCGAGTTTGCCCCTTTATTTTCAAAATAGCCCCCTGAAATCAGTAGGTAGCCCCTGAAATTACCAGGGTAATAATTGTGATATCCATCAGATTGAAAAAGTAGCCCCCTGAAATTAACAATTTATTCCTTCCCTGCTATACTTTCGTTGACCAAATATGGGCATTTTCTTCCGAGACATGTCCACAGCATGACAAAAAGCACAGATGGCTCTTTTGGGCAGCCGTTGTGTGAGAGTCTGAACGAATTTGTAGCACACATGCTAATGTACACTTCTACACGAGCATGCAAGTTTATAACTAGAAATTGCGCGCTCGGCGGGTCGCGCAGCCGAGCACATGTATCCCCCGAACCAATTGCATTGCACTTTTGTGGGTTGTAATATTGTGAACTGAACAAGTTTGGTGGTGTACGTTGTTCTACTAGGCTGGCAGTAGCCTTTGGGCAAGGCCTCGCGCGCTGTTTGTCCTCCGAGCAGGGTCTGATTAATAGACAAGGCGATGTGCGCTTACAGCAGTGATCTTAACTATTTCTTTATATCATGGTTACCATGGCAACCAGGACTCCGCCCCACACCAAAATCAAAAGGCGTCATCCTCTTTCCTTAATACACCTTCATACCAAATTAGAAAATGATCGGACAAGAACTCGGACCTGTAGAGCGTTCACAAGGTAATCTTAACTATTTCTTTATATCATGGTTACCATGGCAACCAGGACTCCGCCCCACACCAAAATCTAAAGGCTTCATCCTCTTTCCTTAAGACACCTTCATACCAAATTAGAAAATGATCAGACAAGAACTCGGACCTGTAGAGCGTTCACAAGGTAATATTAACTATTTATTTATATCATGGTTACCATGGCAACCAGGACCGCGCCCCACACCAAAATCAATAGGCTTCATCCTCTTTCCTTAATACACCTTCATACCAAATTAGAAAATGATCGGACAAGAACTCGGACCTGTAGAGCGTTCACAAGGTAATCTTAACTATTTCTTTATATCATGGTTACCATGGCAACCAGGGCTCCGCCCCACACCAAAATCAATAGGCTTCATCCTCTTTCCTTAATACACCTTCATACCAAATTAGAAAATGATCGGACAAGAACTCGGACCTGTAGAGCGTTCACAAGGTAATCTTAACTATTTCTTTATATCATGGTTACCATGGCAACCAGGACTCCGCCCCACACCAAAATCAATAGGCTTCATCCTCTTTCCTTAATACACCTTCATACCAAATTAGAAAATGATCGGACAAGAACTCGGACCTGTAGAGCGTTCACAAGGTAATCTTAACTATTTCTTTATATCATGGTTACCATGGCAACCAGGACTCCGCCCCACACCAAAATCAAGAGGCTTCATCCTCTTTCCTTAAGACACCTTCATACCAAATTAGAAAATGATCAGACAAGAACTCGGACCTGTAGAGCGTTCACAAGGTAATATTAACTATTTATTTATATCATGGTTACCATGGCAACCAGGACCGCGCCCCACACCAAAATCAATAGGCTTCATCCTCTTTCCTTAATACACCTTCATACCAAATTAGAAAATGATCGGACAAGAACTCGGACCTGTAGAGCGTTCACAAGGTAATCTTAACTATTTCTTTATATCATGGTTACCATGGCAACCAGGGCTCCGCCCCACACCAAAATCAATAGGCTTCATCCTCTTTCCTTAATACACCTTCATACCAAATTAGAAAATGATCGGACAAGAACTCGGACCTGTAGAGCGTTCACAAGGTAATCTTAACTATTTCTTTATATCATGGTTACCATGGCAACCAGGACTCCGCCCCACACCAAAATCAATAGGCGTCATCCTCTTTCCTTAATACACCTTCATACCAAATTAGAAAATGATCGGACAAGAACTCGGACCTGTAGAGCGTTCACAAGGTAATCTTAACTATTTCTTTATATCATGGTTACCATGGCAACCAGGACTCCGCCCCACACCAAAATCTAAAGGCTTCATCCTCTTTCCTTAAGACACCTTCATACCAAATTAGAAAATGATCAGACAAGAACTCGGACCTGTAGAGCGTTCACAAGGTAATATTAACTATTTATTTATATCATGGTTACCATGGCAACCAGGACCGCGCCCCACACCAAAATCAATAGGCTTCATCCTCTTTCCTTAATACACCTTCATACCAAATTAGAAAATGATCGGACAAGAACTCGGACCTGTAGAGCGTTCACAAGGTAATCTTAACTATTTCTTTATATCATGGTTACCATGGCAACCAGGGCTCCGCCCCACACCAAAATCAATAGGCTTCATCCTCTTTCCTTAATACACCTTCATACCAAATTAGAAAATGATCGGACAAGAACTCGGACCTGTAGAGCGTTCACAAGGTAATCTTAACTATTTCTTTATATCATGGTTACCATGGCAACCAGGACTCCGCCCCACACCAAAATCAATAGGCTTCATCCTCTTTCCTTAATACACCTTCATACCAAATTAGAAAATGATCGGACAAGAACTCGGACCTGTAGAGCGTTCACAAGGTAATCTTAACTATTTCTTTATATCATGGTTACCATGGCAACCAGGACTCCGCCCCACACCAAAATCAAGAGGCTTCATCCTCTTTCCTTAATACACCTTCATACCAAATTAGAAAATGATCGGACAAGAACTCGGACCTGTAGAGCGTTCACAAGGTAATCTTAACTATTTCTTTATATCATGGTTACCATGGCAACCAGGACTCCGCCCCACACCAAAATCAATAGGCTTCATCCTCTTTCCTTAATACACCTTCATACCAAATTAGAAAATGATCGGACAAGAACTCGGACCTGTAGAGCGTTCACAAGAAAATCTCTGCGGCGGACGCGGCGGCGCGACGAGGCCAAATCCATAGTATCCCCCGAAGTGGTTCGGGGGATACAATTATAAATGAACGCTAGCAAGCACGTACTACACTAGTGTAGGGTCGTTATTTTGAAATAGGCATAGGCATGGGATATATCTTGGCAAAGTTGGTAGTAGTATTTACTGTACTATGTGTATTAGGATAACGTCACAATCGGGGGTGATTTAATGTATGACAGTGTAGGAAAGTAACACAGTGTATATCAGCAATTGAGTGCTACAAAATCTGTTGGGACTATCAAACAGTGGCTCCAATCATACAAACATTACAATACTGTACTGTGCATGTGTAGAAGAATGCACGTCAACCCACATTTACTAAGTAAATATGGTCCAGTCAGCTGGACCATAAACACGCAATATATGCTAATACGCGGGAGATAAGCATACCGCCCATTCGTACACTGTACCGTTCAAAAGTTGAACGCTGTGTTTTAGGACGCATCGGTAAGGAAAACGGACGGGAAATAATGATTTTTTTTCTACATTTTGCAGTCTTCAAAACAACAGAGTCTGTAATTATTATCAAATTATATATTTTTGGCATTTGCTGGTAAATGGAGGGAGAAATCTGCCGACAAAAAATGTTTTCGTGTTGGATAGTGCAGCAGGCAGAAGAGGTTGATCTCCACACAAGGCTATTGTACCGTAGCTACACCAGTAACGGATCACTTTTTGGTGGATACAATTTCTTGCTAAGACAAAATATTTTTTATGGACTATCATACATCGTTGGAAAGCTAAAATTGTGCAGATTACGAATATTGTCAATTCAAACTCATTCCGTCACTAATAAGCAAATCACTGCGCGTTTTACGAACCCCTTACGCTGCACCAGTAACGGATCACCACTACACCAGTAACGGATCACCTGGCTTTATTTTAACAATAATTGACCAATTATCTTAATTTTTTCATCAAAGTGTTAGCAAATTAGCAATTAATATCCAGGAAAAATGTTACTTCTTAAACGTGCTTCCTTATTTAGTTATGAGGAGTTGAATTCTGGCCACACCTGATCCTTATGAAATGTTAGCAAAAATCTCACAAAAACCCGATTTTACCAAAATATCCAAGTAATTTTCGATTTTCAAGTTAGAAATATCACAAATTCTAGTGAAATACATTGTTACAGCAAAACAAAATTAATTCTCATCTTTTGTTTTGTTTTTAGAAGGATTTGAAAAGGGGTGATCCGTTACTGGTGTAGATAATTTCTGCTGTAATTATACATTAAAATTTGCCTTTTTTTTACTATACGCCTGCACCCAAACACCGGGAAAATGCTGTGGGGTGTATACCAGAACATCTTCCTGTGTTAATAATATAGAAATTCTAGATCCGTCGGAATATTTTTGTTTTTTAAACATCTTATTTAAAAAAGTATTTTATTTTTTTCCCCCGTCTTTTTCTTGAAAATCTGAAATCTGTACATTTTGTCACTAGATGACACTATTTTGAAGGCTAATTTCTCACTTTTGCGCGATGATCATGGAACTGAGTTTATCAGTTTTAAAAAGGAGATGATAAAGTTGATATTAGATGCACATTCCTCTTCCAGTTATGAAAATTAAAACAATTATATAGTCACAAACGTCTTCATGCATCAATGTGGGTAGGTGATCCGTTACTGGTGTAGAAACGGTAATGTAGCTATGTGTGCGTCAACCGTGCATTAAGATTTAAGTACACACAAGTTGCTGCGATGATATTGCGTGTTGGCCGTCTAATACTACATGTAGTATACCATTTGCTAAGTAGATGTGGCTGAAAACAAACTGTCATTATTTTTTAGTTTTAGGGAATTTTGCCCAAGTATTGGAACCCAAGCCTTCCAAGGCAATAAGATTAAGACTTACTCATTTACCTTTTAAGACTTTTTAAGTCATTCTAGCTTTTAAGTCGGCACAAGTCAAAGTAGTAAGAATATAATGCCTCAGCTCAGTCTCAGAACGACGGTTTAACGCGAGCGCGTTATTCGTAAATAAATGTCTAAATCAAATGTTAAATGTTACAAATAACATGTCTCAATTCACATATACATGTCATAGCAGTCATTGTTTTCAGAACCACCAGTTAAATATTAAGTGAATGTACAACTACATGTACAAAGTCAAAGCTGAACAATTACAATCATTTATTTTCCTTTTTTAACTTTAAGCCATTTGCTTGGCTTGCCAGTGAGAATGAAATATAACAGAACGATCAAAACTTGATTGTCATTGCATACATGTTCAACATTCATCAATGCACATATTACATTTTCAAATCTTATTTAGTTATTGGATTTGGAAGCCTTTTTTCTCTTCCAGGATTTAACTAAATTAGTCAAACAAACAAAACCCCACAACATACGGATTTAGCTACGAATGGGACCGAAGCAAATCCAGTGACAACTTACATGCAAACCATGTCCGTAAAAATCATGCTTATTCAATATTTCTTACCTGATTTCCTTCTATGATTGGACCTAATCTTTCGTTATCATCGTTGTTGTTCTCGGATGCTCCATTCTCGCTCGTTGGCGGTTCCTCCGACATGATAATTGTTTGATATTCCAAGACGATATTCACGAAGTTTAGTCGAATCTGCCACAGCGTCCCGCAATTCAATCGTTTTAATTTTCCCAAGCTAAAAAGTGCATTGCACTCAGACAAAGACGCTTAATGGAAAGACCGACCACTGTACAATTATCCTGTACAAAGTGAATGGGCAGAGCGCGATGTACAAAATTATCACGCACTTTGATACGCAGGCTTTTCATTATGACGTCACAATAACAATGTTTACTTCGCCTGACTAAAAATAACTTCAAGAACACGTGATAAAGTTTGATGACCCCAAATTTGCATATCGCGCGTGAAATTTGTTTTGCGCACTTGGATGCGCGTACAATAATAAATAATTAAATAAAGACAGTGCGCGGACTGAGCGCGCGTTAACATTAAAATACGCGAGTAGCCATTGCCATTTTTTCTCTACACGGTAAGATCTTTAAATTTCAAAAAATATATTTCTCACAGCTATAATTCTAAACGCAAAAACGCGATCGACAATAATTTTTAAATATTTTTAACTAAACAAAGACAAAATTAAATAAGCGAAACAATGTGTCCCCTAGGTGTACCCAACTTGGAGATAAGCTGATGTTCAATCGTCATACTAGCCTGAATTTGCCGAGTTTAAGTAAGTACGTTTTGATCCTTATTTTTGTTTAAATTAATACTAACAAAGGGAACATTTGTTCAAAAAAAGCTCATCGACAATAATTTTTAAATGTTTTTTCATTAATTAAAATGAACAAGATTCAGTACTGTACCCAAACCCCTGGGTGTACCCAACTTTCTTTTAAGCTCGATTTGAATCTTCATTCTGTTTGAAGGGACATCGCTGCGCGACCGCCAGTGAGCTGTCTTGTAATTCTACAGTCTTTAGCCGCATTCAGACGATAAAAGCAAATCTCGTGGTTATCTTGTGGTTATCTTGTGGTTTGCAATTCTTAAGAATATCTTGTGGTTTGCGCTCGTTTGAACACGCAAAACTCGTGGTTATCTTGTGGTTTCCAAACCACGAGATTGCGCACACTGCAAAAAATGCGCAATCTCGTGGTTATCTTGTGGTTATCTTGTGGTTTGCAAACCACAAGATAACCACAAGATACTTGTAAGATTTTGCGCAGAATGAGCGCGCGATAAGCGCGCGACTGCGCGCAGTCTACTTTTTTTACCGTCTGAACACAATCAGCTTCGAGACTCGTGGTTTGGGTTGACCTCATGACCGAGATATGCTTCCGGTGTGAAAACAAGTCAAGTGAGCGCGCGTGACCTCAAATGAGAAAGGCGCGCATGCTACTTCCGGTTTTAATTCTTAAGAATTGCAACTCTCGAGAATTGGCATCGTTTGAACACACATTTTGAAGTTCTTAAGAATTGCAATTCTTAAGAATTGCAATTCTTAAGAACTTGGCTTTCATCGTCTGAATACGGCTTTTGACTCAGATCCTATCCGCGCGCGCGCGCGGCCGATCTGATCTGGGGGTTGGGGGTTGGGGGGGGGGGGGGGGGGGGGGTCACTAACTAAAATCGAGTTTAGTGAAACACCCCCTGGTGGTGGAGTGAATATCACGGAATGTTCTTCTCCGAGGCATTTCAAATCCCGAGGGAACATTCAATAATGTTCCCGACAACAAAGTTTATATAATTATGTTTTGAAACGAAGGTCTATACCCTTACCTACGTACCAGCTGACCTCAATCATGTGCTCACTTCCGAAGTGTATTTATATGGAAATCGCTTTCAGTCATGATAGAAAACGCTGTACAGAGCACATGCAGGCATCCGATGTGCAATATCAGCAAACAAAATACTAACTATACTTGTTTCCCGATAATATGATGTCGAAAGAAGAATAATTGATTGTCGTTATCTAATTATCTAAGCATAATATAGCAACTACCGTACATTACTAGACAGAAAATCCATCTCGTTCCGGAGGGGTCCTTTAATATTATCATAACGTCATACTATCCCCTCCATCACAACAATTGTCAAAGAACCCTCGAAACATTGGCTGATTTTTTCGTCTTGCATGGTCATTTAAAACAGAAAACATTTTTATAGCTCCCATTTCCCTGCTCTGGACCTTTGGTTTAGTTTAGTATGATACAAGGGTGAGGAAAAGACACAAAATTACAGTACTAATTCACATGTAGCAGTGGCGTAGCGCCGGAGGGTGGAGGGGGGGGGGGGGGTGGCATATGGGGCCGGGAACGTGCCTCCCAATAATGACAAACAATAAAACATTACATCACAGACCTATTTAGATTTAGATACTACTTAGAGCTTATACTGAATTAAACCTACCCCTTATTGTTTGGATTATTGTTTAACATCAATTTGCATTATAAGGGCAGCCTGGTTGGATAGGAGGCTGGGGGTGGTGAAGAGCGAGGGGGGGGGGGGGGGGGGCGGGGGGTACCCGGGGAGGAGGGAACCCTTAGGAGGCCCTCCTTGGCATACTGTATTTGTTTTTATTGGTGAGCTTGAACTTTGAGCTATATGATGTGCACCTGAGATTCTGTGACGCGTGAGTTCTTTCACACTGTGACATGCTGACCTCAGCTGTTTTTGTAAACGTGTTTAACATCTGTGCAATGGTCTATGCCTCTTGCCGTACAGTATAAGAATCGAGTTGATTATAATGTCGCATTGGTATATCACTCTCTGTATATTTCCGTTTGATGCACCATATGTATTATACAGATATATATATGATTATCTTTTAACATTTTTACGCGCATAACAATGACAGCTTGATTATCTGCTGTTGGTAAATTACGCTGAAGAATACTGCTGAAGACATTGATAGATCGGTAAGTATACATTACGTTTGTATATGCTTGAATATATTTTTGCAAAGTATATAATATACCCCATTTGAGTATTTGAGCTCGACAGTATAGTATAAATATATGTCTCACCATAAATATATACTATCTTATTGGAATATCATGCCATACTTACTGCCCATGCATCACGTGGCATATTTTATGCACATTTAATATTGATATGATGGCCAAAATATAATATACTTTAGTTTACGTATTACAACGTTATGAAATCAGACAGACGGATTCGATATATGATCGTATCTAGTTTATATACTCCGTTCGTCAACACTATTTTGTTTATAATGTTATCATATTTGAATTGGTGATGAAAATGAAATATAAATTGAACTGACCTAAACTATATAATAACCATGGCAATGAGATGCACAAAGTATTTAGCTATGCATGACTCACTCAACTTTGGGGTGGGAGGGGGACCCGAGTGGGGGAGGTCAAAATTTACGAAGGAGGACAGATGATGGGCAGTGTGAATGAAAAAGAAAACCGTTCAGTATGTTTACAATATGGGGGCAGCAGGAGGGGGGTTGTGGGGGGGGGGGGGGGGGAGGCGGTCCATAGGACTGAGCATCCATTATCAGTGGTGGCACCAACATGACTGTCATAAATGGGGAGCAGCAGGGCGCAGGGCTTTGTGGTGGTGGGTTTGGGGCTTGCAACATTTTTCGACTTGGGGGGGGGGGGGGCGGTGCCCCCACAAATACCCCCATAATTATATGCCCCCTGGGTGTATTTCACTTACTGAAAACCACCACATACATAAATTACTATTAATTACTATACTGTTGTATATTAAACATAATATTGTAAATCATTATATTTTAAACTCCCACAGCTGTTTCCATGTATAATTAAAGGGAAAACCTGCACCATTACATTACAAACTAATAATTATAACTCCACCACGCCCGAAAGGTATACACAATTACAAGCGACTAAGTAAAAAGCCTGTTTTCATTCAAAACGAACTGTTAAAACTCAAGAGGGGCTCATGAGGGTGCTCTCTAAAAACTAATTGGTTTCAACCATTTTTCATTCAAAATTGTGCATGTTTTGTTAAAATAATGATTAAATAGAGATATCATCAACAACTATTTAAAAACCTCTTTTGAAATAATTTGAATAAAGTGTATAAGCATTTTATGTAATTTTTTAAAGCGTCAAGATATCGCTTGGCTAGACGATAGAATACAAATGTTCAAAACCAAATTTTACAACTATGAGAGCATTCGAAAGGGAATGATTCTCATTTCACACGTTTTATTCAATGAACTTTCAAATGGAATTAAAACACCAACCACAACCTTTACAAGCAAGGTGCATTTCGGGAAGAATACTCAATGTAACTATCTCACTGACGGGGGGGGGGGGGGGGGGGGGGGGGGGGTGCCCACATTCGCCCACATGTCGCCACGAATATACCTCACTTAATAACTCTGTTAATTATAATGATTATGTTATTACTGTTGAAGTAAGAAATTATGTTTCATTTATAATTATATTACATTCCAGTGATTCCAGATTCCATGTTTCTTCACAAGTTCGCAATCTGATACTAGCTCGGAGAACGGCACAAATAAAATGGATGGAATAATGATGAAGATAACGCAAGTTTGTAACCAGACTATTCTGCTTTACATGACGACGATTGCTCTTTGTATTGTCACATGGCCCATTGCCATGGCAACAGAACGCGTCGTCGGATGTCAAGAAAATTTGGAGCAAATTTTGAAATACGCAAAGGTAATATATAGAACCTAATATAATTTATTGTGTACTTTATTTGTTTGCCTTCCTTCGTTTTCAACAACGCATGTGCAAATGATGTCACTGGTGGTGTAGCTTCGGTCTCGTGCCCCTATAATAGTTTCACAAAAACAATATAAACAATTGGGTACAAATACAAAAATTAAAAAACATAAGATTGTGCCCCTAATAATTTGCATGCCCCCCCCCCCCCCCCCCCCTCAAACAAATGTTAAAAAAATCAGCCAGACCCTGATATGCCACTGGCATATTTGTCTCGGATGTACATAAGAAAATAATGAATCCAATAAGGATATTACAGCATATCATTCACATATTTGTTTTCACGTGAATGGATGGTCAATGTACACAAGTCTAACTGTAATTGCATTTCTATGGCTTTTTAGCTTATTGAGCTCCCAACCACCCTTAATTCAGAGCCTCTATACGGTTCCTTCGACTAAGGTCATCTGTCTATGTGGCCACGTTTCTTGTTTGACTGTAATTGTATTTCCATTGGTTCTAGCTCGAGCCCCCAACCACCCCTAATTCAGAGCCTCTATACGGTTCCTTTGACTAAGGTCATCTGTCTACTAACTGTGGCCACGTTTCTTGTTTGACTATAATTGTATTTCCATTGGTTCTAGCTCGAGCCCCCAACCACCCCTGATTCAGAGCCTCTATACGGTTCCTTTGACTAAGGTCATCTGTCTACTGTGACCACGTTTCTTGTTTGACTGTAATTGTATTTCCATTGTTTCTAGCTCGAGCCCCCAACCACCCCTGATTCAGAGCCTCTATACGGTTCCTTTGACTAAGGTCATCTGTCTACTGTGGCCACGTTTCTTGTTTGACTGTTATTGTATTTCCATTGTTTCTAGCTCGAGCCCCCAACCACCCCTGATTCAGAGCCTCTATACGGTTCCTTCGACTAAGGTCATCTGTCTATGTGGCCACGTTTCTTGTTTGACTGTAATTGTATTTCCATTGGTTCTAGCTCGAGCCCCCAACCACCCCTGATTCAGAGCCTCTATACGGTTCCTTTGACTAAGGTCATCTGTCTACTGTGACCACGTTTCTTGTTTGACTGTAATTGTATTTCCATTGTTTCTAGCTCGAGCCCCCAACCACCCCTGATTCAGAGCCTCTATACGGTTCCTTTGACTAAGGTCATCTGTCTACTGTGGCCACGTTTCTTGTTTGACTGTTATTGTATTTCCATTGTTTCTAGCTCGAGCCCCCAACCACCCCTGATTCAGAGCCTCTATACGGTTCCTTCGACTAAGGTCATCTGTCTATGTGGCCACGTTTCTTGTTTGACTGTAATTGTATTTCCATTGGTTCTAGCTCGAGCCCCCAACCACCCCTAATTCAGAGCCTCTATACGGTTCCTTTGACTAAGGTCATCTGTCTACTAACTGTGGCCACGTTTCTTGTTTGACTGTAATTGTATTTCCATTGTTTCTAGCTCGAGCCCCCAACCACCCCTGATTCAGAGCCTCTATACGGTTCCTTTGACTAAGGTCATCTGTCTACTAACTGTGGCCACGTTTCTTGTTTGACTATAATTGTATTTCCATTGGTTCTAGCTCGAGCCCCCAACCACCCCTAATTCAGAGCCTCTATACGGTTCCTTTGACTAAGGTCATCTGTCTACTAACTGTGGCCACGTTTCTTGTTTGACTATAATTGTATTTCCATTGGTTCTAGCTCGAGCCCCCAACCACCCCTGATTCAGAGCCTCTATACGGTTCCTTCGACTAAGGTCATCTGTCTACTGTGGCCACGTTTCTTGTTTGACTGTAATTGTATTTCCATTGTTTCTAGCTCGAGCCCCAACCACCCCTGATTCAGAGCCTCTATACGGTTCCTTTGACTAAGGTCCTCTGTCTACTAACTGTGGCCACGTTTCTTGTTTGACTGTAATTGTATTTCCATTGTTTCTAGCTGGAGCCCCCAACCACCCCTGATTCAGAGCCTCTATACGGTTCCTTTGAGTCATCTGTCTACTGTGGCCACGTTTCTTGTTTGACTGTAATTGTATTTCCATTGTTTCTAGCTCGAGCCCCCAACCACCCGTGATTCAGAGCCTCTATACGGTTCCTTTGACTAAGGTCATCTGTCTACTGTGGCCACGTTTCTTGTTTGTCTGTTATTGTATTTCCATTGTTTCTAGCTCGAGCCCCCAACCACCCCTGATTCAGAGCCTCTATACGGTTCCTTTGACTAAGGTCATCTGTCTACTGTGACCACGTTTCTTGTTTGACTGTAATTGTATTTCCATTGTTTCTAGCTCGAGCCCCCAACCACCCCTGATTCAGAGCCTCTATACGGTTCCTTTGACTAAGGTCATCTGTCTACTAACTGTGGCCACGTTTCTTGTTTGACTGTAATTGTATTTCCATTGTTTCTAGCTCGAACCCCCAACCACCCCTGATTCAGAGCCTCTATACGGTTCCTTTGACTAAGGTCATCTGTCTACTGTGGCCACGTTTCTTGTTTGACTTTAATTGTATTTCCATTGTTTCTAGCTCGAGCCCCCAACCACCCCTGATTCAGAGCCTCTATACGGTTCCTTTGACTAAGGTCCTCTGTCTACTAACTGTGGCCACGTTTCTTGTTTGACTGTAATTGTATTTCCATTGTTTCTAGCTCGAACCCCCAACCATCCCTTATTCAGAGCCCCTTGTTCCAACCGCCAAGGCGACCTTCGGCATGGGGTGTTTCTGGGGTGTTGAGGCATCGTTCGGAGCCCGTCGCGGGGTTGTGCGGGTTAAAGCTGGTTACACAGGAGGTACATTGGAGAACCCCAACTACAGAAATCTGTAAGTCCTCTTCACATTATTTGTTTTGAGACTGCATACTGTAATGGTGGCACCTTTCTTGGAGAACTTGATGAATAATATAATGATTTGCTTCTGATGGGGAATCGAGGCATCGTTCGGAGCACGATTACCCTAGAAGTACCTTAAAGAACCCCACCTGTGGCATCGAAAGAAATCTGTAAGTTTACGATTCGTATTTTGATATTAAAAAGGAGGTGTATTGAATTATTATAAAAACATACAATAAAAGGGTTGATTGCATTAAAGACACAAGATATATTGAGGTCTTTATTGTTATAGCTAGTTCTCCCAAAGAGTTATCCCCCATTTGTAGCTTGAACTTGACCTTACAATTTTGACCAATCACTCACGAATCGGAAGGATGTGTTGATATGCTTATTAAAACATATAACTGTTTAAACAAATGAACACTCATAAGTTTTCTTTAGACTATCATAATAGGGAGAATATATATATTTTCTTCTTCTAGATTCTAGGATTAAAGAACACATTTCCAAGCTTAGATATCATTATAATATGTAGACCAATATAATACATTTTATTCCTTTATTTCACAGGGGTGACCACACGGAAGCTGTGGAGATCGAGTTCGACCCAACAAAGACTAATTTCGGGGAACTTCTTCGAGTTTTCTGGTCCGACCACTACCCGACAGGACTGGAGAAACCGCAGTACATGTCGGCAATCTATTACCACGATGAGGTTCAGCGCCATGTAGCAGCAAGTGCACTAAAAGCTGAGCAGAAGCGACTAGGCGAGTTTCCAGAAATCGTCACAAAGTTACTCCCCGCCGGGAAATTTTACGACGCTGAAGAGTAAGAATACTTCAGATATCGGTATTTTTATATAAACTCATGCATCACCATCAACAACATTACTGTACCATTCTCCTCCTCCTCTCTCTCCTACTCCTCGTCATCGCCATCATCATCATCATCATCATCATCATCATCATCATCATCATTATCATCATCATCATCATCATCATCACCATCACCATCACCATCATCGTCATCGTCGTCGTTGTCATCAACATTATCATCTCTTAGTCCTTTCAGTGATGCAGAACATAATAAACTTTATAATTACCACAAGGCGTCATGATCATAATATATCTCGATCAGTTTGATATTGAGATAGATAGATATTTATCTATCTAGATAGACTATCTATCTATCTGTCTGTCTGTCTGTCTGTCTGTCTGTCTGTCTGTCTGTCTATCTATCTAAACTATTCATGTATAACTCTTCATTACTAAAATGTAACTTATACATGAATAATTATGTTTCCCTTTTCTCAACAATATACTTGCTATCTATCTATCTATCTAAAATATATACAAACTATACGTATAACTCTTCATAACTAAAATAATGTATACAGTCATGTACATTTTATGTTTCCATTTTCTCAAAAATATACCTTTATCTGTTCTGCTTCTTTACAGTTACCATCAGAAATATTTCCTCCGTCAGCAGGCGCCCTTAGTCCAGAGTCTTGATTTAAAAGATGCAGACTTTCTCTCCTCCTCCCGCACCACGCGGTTGCTAGGTTACATGAGCGGCTCTGGAACGGAAGAGGCCTTTAATGACGAGATTGATAGTCTTGCCCTCAGCCCCTCTCAGGCCGAATACGTTCGCATTTTGATCAGGAGCAAAGATGGTGGGACTTGCCATTGACGAAGACGATCTAGGTATCTCCAATGGCAGATCCAACGCAATAAGACAAACTATTATTGTACAGCTCGCAATTAAAGCTTTTAATGCAGAAAGCCTAGCATTCATCCATTAATGTTTGCATTTGGATTGGGAACACGGATGGCAAACCGACTCTCCGCTGAACTTGCAATTGATAACTCAAAGATCCTTTGCCATTAAAGGGGAATGACACACTGGAATTGTTGCATACTGTAACTGATTGTGCATAATTCCTGTCACTTCTAGTCCTATATTTTCTCATGGGTATCATTAATAATGGAAATAATCCATGTTTTTGAAACCACTATAAGCTGTTTTGACTGACCACTGGAGGCTGACATGCATGTTTTTCAACTGTTCCAAAAGCGGGTTACATAACCACTGAAATAGCAGCAGATTCAACAAAAGCAGTTACATAATTCTTATACCAAACATGTCCACATCTTACTTAGATTGTCATTATTTTAGCAAAGGTCAATAAAAATAATAAGTCTAGTTTTGTCTACCCAGGGTTAGCCTATTAATTGCTGTTCTCCCATAGAACCCTGTGACTAACATTATAACCTTGGTCAGTGGATAAAGATCCACTCTCTTCACTCCCCGGGGAGCAATCCAACCAGTACTACTTAGGAAGTGCCTACGGAGTATCCATTTATACACGTGGGGGTGTTTCGCATTAAATGCTAAAATCGATTTTAGTGCTAGTGAAACACCCCGTGGGTAAAGAGCAGTTTGTAGATTAAGTGCCTTGAGGAGCACAGGGAAGTTTAATGATGTGGAGTTTGATAATGATACAGTGGCACAGCTACGGGGCGGGGTGGGGGGGGGGGGGGGGCATATTACATTCTCATGCACTTTATTGTTATCAACCCTTCGTCAATTTGCACATGTCGACAAATTAACTAGATCCCTCTAAACCATAATCAAATAGTATTCAGTAGGTTAGCCTTCCAGTAAACCGAATGGGCTGTGACACTCCGGTTTATCACTTCAAATTGGACCTGGGAATTTGTCCTTTATTTGTTTAAGTATTATGATATTTTAAAATCTATAATGTAGACAAACTCATTGAAATTGTCACTTCATTTTCGGAGCAGCTGTAATGAAGACAAACTCATTGAAATCTTCACTATATTTTTGGAACAACTATATTATGATGAAGACAATTTCATTGACAAAGAAAGTCTAAATTCTCAATAAAAAGGTCAAAACTTGTTTAAAGTAACTTTGTTGACATGTGCAAAAAGTTATGAATGGTTGATACAATGTATACTGTTGTTAGGGACGGCGTCAAAATGATCACTATAGCCCTACCGCGGGATCCCGCTTGGGACGATTAGAGCGCGTATTTTTATTCGAACTTTCGGGTTTGATCGTTCCTAGCGGTACGCTGCGGTGTCCCGATCAGCTGAGTCAGCTGTGGAGAGGAATTCGTCCCGACGCGGCGGGACTCAACGCGGCGGGCCGCGGGATCCCGATTCTTGCGCGCGAAGATCATTATTGCATGCCGCATGCATACGAGTACCGTACACGTACCTACGTAGGTACGTGTACGGTACTCGTACATGTATGCATGCGCAATGCAACATCCACGTACACGCGCACAGCCTAGCCTAGCTAGCCTGTGCATGTGTACAATGTACACGCATGTAACGTATAATTGGTGTGATGGCCTGGCCAGGCCACCTCGCTCGACTGTTAATGTTGGAAGAGTCGAGTATGTCTAGTATCTACTCGAGCGACCAAATCGTGCCTGCATGATAATGCTAATCTCTGCTGGAATGTGGTCCGGAGTGCGCGTGCGGGCCGGAAAATAATCAGATCGATCTAGGTAGCTATCTCATCATCGCACTCATGACGAAATCTTTAACGTGACAGTTTCATCCGCAATCCAACAATACGCTCTGAGCCTCCTCTGAGCCGACATTATATCAGTCGTCTAGAGTAGACGTAAGTCTTTTATACAAACTCAATACAAACAAATCTGGGTAGCGTTACATACCTTGTTTCAAAAATAGGATGAAAAGTGGCCATAGCTAGAGTTAGTTGCGTCAGCTGTCGATGTTATGTCTTCTGAGGGATCACACTAACAATATCCACAGACCAGGCCCAGGTGGCATAGTAGCGGCGCTATAGTCCATTCATGCACTAGACAAATTGTGTACGTCTAATTACTAGCATAAGCACGTGAAACCACCGAAGTACGGTGGCGGGGCCCTAGGCGCGGCCTCCCGCGGCGGAACGATATCGTTCCCCCGCGGTAAGACCATGCATGTACATTTCCGTCCCCCTGCAGGGGACTGGTGGAAACAAATCGGTTTCAAGCGTGCTGCGGTATACTGCGGCCTGCCGATCGTCCAGGCTCGGGCCCAAGCGGGATCCTGCAGCGGGACGGCAGTGATCATTTTGATGCCACCCCTTATCTGATATGTCTACTGGGTATTGTAACCCCCTGTTTAGCGCTTCAAATTGGACTTGGAAATAAATTTGTCCTTTATTTGTTTAGGTATTATGATATTTTAAAATCTTCACTTCATTTTCTGAACAGCTATAATGAAGACAAACTCATTGATATATTGACTTCATTTTCAGAACAGCTATAATGCAGACATATACTCATTGACACAGAAAGCCGTTCTCAATAAAAAGAGGTCAACACTTGATTAATTGATCTCGTATGATATCTGGTACCATTCTTGCTATGATGCATGTAAATAAACTACAATATAAAACAGTTGGCTATTGTGTACAAATTGTGATTTATTTATTTTCATATATATAGTGATCTATATATCTGTGACATGTAAGTACAAATTAGAACATGATTGTTATCACATAGCTGACAGTATATAAACATGAATGAAGAAAAAACATAGAAACAAATATCACATGTTCATCACACAATAAAGAACTCAAACAACATCAATATAAAAAAACTAAAAAATCTGCATGAAATTTTGGTCCAACTTTCAAATTGATGCAGCCAATGATATTTGCATATTCAGTTCATTCAATCTCACACACTTGAATTCAGCAAATTCTCCCCAGAATAAAGGAAGACTTAGTATTTACAAATAGTTCCTGCTACATACTTAGAACACATATCTAAATAAAACATGATACCTTTTGCAAGAGTTAACAAATATAATGTGGAAGAATATGTGTTTACTACTGTGTAAAATTGTCACTTTGGCTACAGCCATGAATACAACATTTAGTCTTTTGAATAATTTAGTTGTCAAACACTGATATCTCTTTTTGACAAAATTAATTAACTTTGTTACAAAATGATAGAAAGCTAACACAAGAGCATGCAATAGCTTACTTTCTTAAATAGTAGTTTATTATATTTTCCCCCATGAAATAAATGTTTGTCGTTGATTGTCATGTGTCATACGTCATAATATAGTTTATATGAAGTAATTGAGTAAATTCAAGTAAAAACAAAAATAACAGTTTGGATCCTTAATCACAATGCTATATCCATTGTCAATTAACCAATTTTGTCTGCATTATGTTTGTTTTATTGGAATGTCACTAAAATACATTTCCTAGGAATTATACCATTTAATAGAGTCCTTTCTTGGGTAGGTGCCAAAATCTATATAGTTTCCTCAATAACTCCATAACTATATTTATTTAAATTGAAATACAACTACCAATAAAATGTTCACCTTTTAAAGGATAGACAACTTGCAAGTTAGCTAATACATGTACATGTATCACAGTAGTAAAATAAGTTTACATTGTGAAAGCTGCCAAAGTATTTTTGGAATCATTATATCATTTTGTGTCCCTTTGTGTCCTTCTTATAAAGTCAATCCCCTAAGAAAAAAAATGTTTAAAAAGCACACAATATCATGAATATCAGTAGACATTCAATAAAATGTCAAAACATATAGTGCAGAGCATGTATATCGTAAGTGAATGCTCAGATTCACCTGTAAACAAAAAAGAAGCATTAAATGAGTTATAGTTGTGTACAAAGTTCTTGTCCACAAAAAGGCATTACAATCCAACTTTAAGAAGAAAAACAGAACAGATGTGTGAGTAACACAGTATTTTACTTTAACTCACCAAACACATCATGGTGAAATTAAGGTATTATTTAAAACGTCATTTATCATTTAAGGCATCTTGTCTTCAATTTTCATAGATCAATTTTTAAGAGCCTATAAGGACAAAATTTAAGCTGTGCAGTGATTTCAGAATTAAAATAAAAAAGCAATCCTTCTTGAATCTTGTTAGTGGTTTTGTGCATACAGTAAAAAGAGATCAATCATTGCAATGTCAAAAGTTTTAAAGCGGTGTAAAAACAGATATCTTGATTTTTTGTTTCTTAAATTCAGATTTTGTTTTGTCAAAAATATCAGTGAATGCCATAGTAGTTCATTCAGGTCATAGTAGTACAGCGGAACTGCATTATATAAGGCTCTAAATACATTTAGTCAAGCTGATAGGCAAAGAAGTCAACACTTCTTTCTTTAAAATAAAAAAATAACAAGAATCCTATGTCAAATAGCTCATGAACAAAATACACTAAAAATCTGTTACTTTGGAATGTCATATCAATATAAAATCAGGAAGACCATGACGTGATTGTCCCATTAGCTTGTCTTCGACCATCGTGGTGATCAATTTTATCATTTTTGTTTCCGTATCGACCACATTCTTATCAGTTTTATTACTGCTGTCAACAATCCTAATCCTCTGCTGAGACATTAGCGCCCAGGGGCTAAAGATAAGAAGTGCCAACCCTGATAAAATGTACTGGATGCAAGCTTTAGTGCTCAAAAATCACTACCGCTCCTCAGCCCTCCAGGAGCGGTATTCAGCTAGCTATAGAATTACCTAATGAATATATGTTCACTCTTTGAAACATGTTTCACACATTCCAATATGAAGACAAATAAAAGTGGAGGTTCATTTTTTGATTTTGTAACAGAATAATCCCTGAAGATTCATCATCCCATTTTGTTTGTTCTGGTATGGAGTAACCATTATAACGTTACACATAATAACCGTAAAAGAAGCTTTAAGCCTCGCATCTTAAAATCAACGGATAAAATGTGACATTTTACATTTTTCTGACTTTCACACTTTGCAGAAAATAGTCTGTACCACAAAAACCAACATCAATTAAATAAATGTGAAATTTAGCATCCATCTGACAACTCAAATGGTTAAATACACACTTTGAAGAAATAATCTGTACCACTACAATAAACACTTCTTGAATTCCATGTATAGAGTGAAATTACAAAATCGCTGATTGATCATTATATATACACAAATCATCTTTAAATAGGCATTTAAAATAAATTGTTGACCATCATACTTCCATATTTACACATGTATAAACATATATGTACTTCTGTTTGATAAATAAGATGACAACAAAATTATATACAAATGAGAGAATTATTCAGCCCTGAATAAATGTGTGTAAAAACAATCACATTTCTACAATTTCAGCTTGTTAACCTTACAAAAAAAGTACTATAGTATTAAAGACACATAAATGTTAAAGTGATGGTCCGTTGATTGTATTTGATATAAAAGCAGCCTCTTATGCAAAAAAGTGCATTACTTAAAAGTAAAAGGGCGATCATATTGATTGAAATACTTTAAAAATTCCCTTATTTTAATAACAAGCAAAATGCATAGTTATCCGCAGAAAAAAAAAACTTGCTTCACAACTTACACTAGCTTAGACGTTTCTTATATCAATAATGTGAATAACCATGTTTTCTTTTAAAAATATAAAAAGGAACAAAATTGTTCTTCATGAAATTAAATCAGCAAGCAGGTGAAAGTTTACAATTTTGCACTTGGAATGATATCAAAACAATATCATGCTCCATAAACACACAATTTATGTACATGTATATTAAAGCACAAGTTATAAAAAGGAAGACATAATGAAATATACATACATCATATCACTTCAATAACAATGTAAAATATATATCCTCAATGAAATGACTAAAAATATAAACTATTTTATATAGTCAAACTATTTATACTTTGTAGCACACCGTTATTGTACATGTAAATCCATACACCAACCTACATATCTTAATAAAAATACTAAAAAATCATCTCCTTGTTTTTATATCAGCTCCACTTTCTTGACTTGTTTCACTAATCAAGAATACATCAAGAAAAATATCTACAGAAAATGCATTGTGAACAATTTTCTTACATATCAAAAAAATACATTTGCAGAATATAAAATGTTGAATATTTGGCAAATAAGTTCTGGTTATTATCTACTGTCATAAATATATGTGTCCAAAACTACAGGGAATATAAAATACTGTTTATAAACACAAACAAAATAATAGAATACTGTTTGTAATCTCAGGTTTATTAGTCGGTACACATAAGCAGGTGTAACACAGGGGCCAATTATCTAGATAATTGAATTATCTTGTTAATTTGTATGATTTTTATATAAATTATCTAGATAATTGATCTTGTTATATTTATATACAAATTATCTAGATAATTGAATTATCTTGTTAAATTTATATACAAATTATCTAGATATATTGAATTATCTTGTAAAATTTATATACAAATTATCTAGATAATTGAATTATCTTGTAAATTTATATGATTTATATACAAATTATCTTGATAATTCAATTATCTAGATCATTTTCCCCTGTGCAACACCAGCTATTTTATCTTATTGGAATATTCCTCGCATTTGTATGCTATGAATGAATATAATTCGCTTTTAGGCAGTATTGTAAAAATCTACAACATTAGCAAAATTTGTATTCAATAAATATGACATAAAGAATAATGTTTCTTGCTATTTTGAGAACATTTATTGAATACATTTTAAAATTCAAATATAAAGGAAACTGGCCAGAAATATATTAATTAAAGATGAGCAGAGAAAAAT
This sequence comes from Echinarachnius parma, assembly GCA_037951105.1. NCBI lineage: Eukaryota > Metazoa > Echinodermata > Echinoidea > Clypeasteroida > Echinarachniidae > Echinarachnius > Echinarachnius parma. The sequence continues at coordinate 72,828 of JBAMJV010000118.1, forward strand.
AGGCTTCGCCAGGAATCAACCATCGAGCCACAAAGACCCTTGAATGGGGGACGTTCCCATGAAACCCTTTTCATTGCTCGATTAGTCAGAAGCTATACAGGGTGGCCCCAAAAAAACAGAACGGGGCACTTCCCAAAATAAAGTAACAAAATTATTATGTCCATCGGATAGGGTGTCTTTTCCAATGAAAAAAGATACCACGAACAGTAACTTTGGACAAGTAGTTATTGTTTTAGGACGTCTTAAGTGAGACCATGTCAGGTTCCCATTTGTGTTACCATGTCAGAGCCAGATAAATCGCACTTCCTGCCTGTCATAGCATCCAACAACTATGCCCATTCTCTCGGCACACAGCTAAATGCACACTAACAATGGCGAACGTATTGCTCCTTCGATGCTATGACGGGAAGTAATTGTGATTTATAAGGCACCGACTGATTGACAAAATTGACAAAAAGGGAACCTGACATGGTGTCACTCACAGCGCCCTAAACCAAAAACTACATGACCAAAATGACTGTTCTTGGTATCGCTTTTCATTGGAAAAAACACCCTACCTGATGGACATTATAATTTTGTTACTATATTTTGAGAAGTGCCCCAACCGTTTTTTGGGGGGCCACCCTGTATAAACCTGGCACTAACCCAATGATAATTAAATCTCCTTTTTTGTAAGGAAAGTGTGAGGGATCATGCGAAGTGATGCAGCTTCTTGTTTATCAAATTCAAATATAAAGGAAACTGACCAGAAATATAGAATACTTCTTAAATACAAAAGTATCCAGCACACATTACATTCAAATTCAGCCTGTTTTTTGTTTTTGCATAAATATATAAATAACAGAGCATGAAAAACAAAAGAAAGAAGCATTTTGCAGCATCTAATTAAACATCAACATTCATTTACAGAAACAAAATGTGCTCTGAAATAAAGAATTGTAATACAAATAAAAATTTGTAGGAAATAGAAAATAAGTCAACAGATTTTCTGTAAGTTAAAATTGCCTAAGTCAATACATTTTCTGCAGTCACAGTCAATTTGATTTATGATTGTATCATTTAAACATGCACATTAAAGTACACATACATGTATTGCAAGCAGATTAATCCCACACTAATATCTGTATTGAGTCTGTAAAATGCTGGCAAAACTATAACAGGAAACTAAGTTGTAAAGTGTAGGGCGATAATAAACATTTTAGCTAAAGAAAAACAAATATTTAACAAAACTTTCAATTGTTTCAAAATGTATTACTCTAAAATATACTGATCATCATTACATCATCTTCAATAATATTTTGTCAAACGTTTCCAAGTTTTCTGTCAAAATTATGGGATTTTTCCCCTGTCTATACCCTGTTCTAATTTTTATTTTTATTTAAAACATACATTTTAATGGAGTACAGACTTGATTTTTAACATCAATTATAAAAGTGCGCTTTAGGCTCTATATAACAAATATAAGCCATGCAGTGTGAAAATCTACTGTTGCTGCAATAAACCCTAATTTACAAAAATTATTTATCTAAATGATTGTTGTGATATTTAAAGGGGTAGTTTAGATTTGGTAGAGAGGGCGCTGCACATCACAATTTTTTTGTGAGGTAATGAAAAACTGAGTGTCGAATTTGAGAGAACATGCAATTTTAATGGCAGAATAAACTTTATTTGGTCAAAATCGACCCAGAAACGGCTGAAATATCAATAAATATATCTCATCTTATGATTATTTGGGGCCCAAATAATTAGATGATTTTTAGAAAAAATTACAAAAATACTTTTCAAAAATTTTCAAAAGCGTTTTAAAAATAGTTGTTGATGATCTCGCTATTTAATCATTATATCAATAAAACATCACATACATAATTTTGTATGAAAAATGGTTGAAATCAATGCCTTTTAAAAAAGCGCCCTCTTGTGTTTTAATGGCTCTATTTGAATGATAACAGGCTTTTTACTTAGTCATTTGTAATTTTGTATACCTTTCGAGCATGGTGGAGTTATAACTATTAGTTTATAATGTTACTGTGCAGGTTTTGGCTACTAAAGATCAGCCTTACCAAAACTAAACTACCCCTTTAATCAATTCAACAGTAAAATATTCATATAATGTAACATTTCATTAATTTCAACCCCAAGAATCCAAAATATGTCCCAAATGTCAGTCTAGGCAATGAAAAACATAAAAATGAGCCCTCTAATACTGATTGTCATGAAACATGATTGAATACTGCATACAAATATGGAAGATTGAAGAAATCAATTTCATTATCCATGGCATAATTTAATTGTCCAATTTATATGAATTACTGAATACATACAATTTTAAGCATGATAAATGTAGTAAAATATGTCTTTTCACTTTATGGCATAAGAAAGCTTGTAATTAGTTTATAGTACTGTGATATTCCACACGGAATCTAGACAGCATATTTTGAACAAATATACAATGTGTACATTTATATTTAAAACAACGTATTACGTTTTCCAATCTATGGACAAAAAGTCTATTAAATAGCACACAGCAAAAGTGACGAGTACTTCAGATTTGATAATACAAATTTCTAAAATGAAATTTAAATTGGAAGAAAACTTTTATGTCAATGTCCGTTAGTTCTGCACTTATTCAGCTGTCCAATTTTCAACCCATCGAGAGTAGTACACAGGATATATCAGGTAGTGTCTTTTATTAAAATTAAAATGCTTTCAATGGCAGTGGCATAGCCAGGAATTCTGCATGGGGGGGGGGGGGGGGGGGGGCTCTGGCCGGGGTCTAGGGGGCAATGCCCACATTAGCTTTTGCGTTTTAGCGATTCTAAGCCCCCAAATCAAAACTACTGGCCAACTAGCAACAAAAATAGAGGATAAAAATAAATAATAACTGATTAGGAAACTTACAAAGTTTCTCACTACAGAATATAGTGTGGCAACGCACAGCACCTTTAAAGTGGAACAGAGATATTATAAGAATGTGATCATAAAGGTTGAAGGATACTGCATTGATTGTCTACTATTTAAGGTTATTATCACACTAGGCTGCCAAGGTGATCGCTGTTAGTTTTACCAGCATGATGCCGGGTGAGCGTGGTTCATCTGTCCCCCCAGGTAACCGTTGCCATGGTGACCTTGATTGGGAAGGGGTGATGTTGCGAACGAATCCTTGCTAGACTTGTTGAGGTCTGAAACGAAATGAAACAAAGTCGAAAACTTCCACATTTAACACGACATGAACCTTAATTCTGTAGGCAACATGGATAATTGTTCTCTCTCTGAAAGTTCTAAATGTCCTTACTTTTCCTCTGTATTTGCTTTTTTCTTTTGTGATGTCTTCCATACTATCGGTCTCATCAGACTTTTCTTAATTTCTAAATTTTTTCTCCATTGCCTTATTTTTGTAATTGTTTAATTTGTAGTTGTTTTTATTGGGTCCCCAAAGAAGAACTGCAATTTCAATTCTGCTGAATTGGGCCAGTCCCCTTTTCACTACATTGCTATTTTGGCTTTAATATATGTCGTAAATAAAAGCAAACACACAAACAAACAAACAAGCAATTCTATGTTATTATTCTATGCTGATATGGGCCTGGGAGTCTAGCGTCAAAGATTGCCGGGCTTCTAAGCAACATTTTTGTTTTCATTTGCAAACAACTTGTATCAGATAGTGAATTTGTTTTATAATTCTCTGTTTTTGTCTTTGTTGCATAATATTGAACTTGGCATGAGAAATATGCCAATCAATTGATTTCCATGAACAGCCATTTCATGAGGAATTTTCTTCACAAATGTTTAAGGTTCTTACCTGAGATGGCCAAAAGCATTTTGCGTCTGGCGCCAAATGTTGTGATCCCCAGTTCCTTCAGGTCCTTGTCCGTTAGCGTCAGGAATGTTGATAAATCAATCTACAGGAAAAAAAAGAAAGGGAGAAACGATATTTAATTTTATTCTTGTCTTGACTTATATAAGTAGGCACCATATTATTGCTATCATCGTCATCATTATCATTATCATCATAATCATTGTCATCGTCGTCAACGTCACCATAGTTGTCGTCATCATCATCATCATCATCATCATCATCATCATCATCATCATCATCGTCATCATCATCGTCATCATCATCATCATCATCATCATCATCATCATCATCATCATCATCATCGTGATCATCATTGTCATTACCATCATCATCATTGTCAATCATTTCCCGGTGGTATGGATAGAGAAAGTTTTGAAGTCCATGGCTCAAAACCATGTCTACTCTGACCACAGTGCTATTTACGCCTCTTTTAACTTCAGAGGAATTAATTAATTCAGCTTAACATACCTCTTGCTGCTGAAAGACATCGGTGTATTTTCCGAGGCCGAGATTCGTGAACAGGTCGGCGAGGTCGGGTCGTGACGACAGCGATGCGTTGAGGTCGTTTGCCGTCCACAGCCCCTTGCTCGTCTTGGGAAGCGAAGCGCTGTCGATGTAGTTGCTGCAGCTGATGTCGCTGAATGTGGCTGTGATGAAATGAACAATTATTTACCAAATATTACAATATGAAAGAAATTTACATAACGATCTATACCTATGGCAGTCATTATTTGATAGAGCACAAAAAGGGTCCTGATAGCCCAATGACAGCTGAGTTGGTCAGATTTGTTTAGTTAATTGATCTTAAAAGACTGTCCCTACCGCAGACAAATACTCCAACCTCTTGGCTATGGAGACTCTTTTATATCTGTAAATTGATTAAATATCAGCAAATAAAAATAAATCAACACAACAACTGACCTGATTAATCTGCGAATTGGTATCAATAAGCTTGATAAGAACAATTAAAATACTACATAATATATTTTATTATACAGTCGAACCTGTGTATAGTGACACATAAGGGAAGCCAGAAAAGTGGCAAATGCAGACAGATGACCTCTGTAGACAGGTTCCATAACCGATGTTTATGCTGCAGGGGATCATGTTGGTGGGTGCTGTAGGCAGGTTGGATGCTACAGGCAGGGGGCAGCTGTCTTATCATTGAAGCTTACTTTTCTTTTTCCTGGTGAATCCTGGCGGGGCAGTGCGTCCGCTATTGTTCTCTGCCAGAGGGCTGTCTTCACTGGGTCTGTCTGGGGGCCAGGTACTGGTGGTCATTGACATTGATGATGATGTCGGGATCTGCGGAGTCAAGTGATCTCCCTCTTCATGATTTGGTGTCTGATGTAACAAAAGAGACAATCACCATTTATGGTTCTGATATTATTTTTGATCTTTTTAAATGAAACATTGGTTGCTCAGTGAATGTCCGAGTTGCTGTTTAAACAATATCAGAAGTTGACATGGGTGGGATCAAATCTATAGCATGATTATGACCATTAGACCTTAAGGACTGCTCGATGTCAATGGCTTTTATATTAGATCCTTCATCACCAAATAGATGCCAGTCCAACATGCTGAATTGGGGATATATCGAAGGAATAGCAGATTATGGACCACCTGCTTAGTTGTGATCTGGTACATGGAATGTGCACAATCAAAGATCTGGCAGAGGCCAACGACGTAGCACTCAAATTTGCCTGCCATCGGCAATGCAAGGAGTTGTGTGATTATGCAAAATGGTGATCACCAAATAGAAGAAGGCAATTTGATACAGATCATTTTCGTACCTCATATGTAGTTGGTAGTGGATTTCCATCTCTCTGGAAGAGTGAGAAACCATTAGTTCTTCTAGCCTCCCTGATCGCTGATTCAGGCATGGACTTGGAGAAGCCGAGACCACTCCACAGGTCCGTGGGAACCCGGACCTCAGGCGCTACGGGCTTCCTTTTCATGGCTGTCAACAAAAGAAGTAAAAAAGAAGATCATACAAATCTCCTTTCCTGTTTATAGTTGTTAGTGGTACAAACAACTTTAATCAGTTGGGGTAATCCTATCAATTTATAAAGTTGATCTTAAACCCAAACTTAACCTGCAAAGTTTCTTCCACTCCTGTTGACTTTGAGACAAGTGACTACTTCCTTGACACTTTGGTAGTTTATCTTATAAACAGGAGAGACTGCAAACATATTTATTCTCACTGCCCAACTGGGCTACTAGGCAAAAAAAAAGTGAAAGATACTTCACCTTTTGTCGCTAGGAATTTCTTCTTGTCATAGTCATCCCTGTTTGCCTCAGATTTGTCTCCTGCCTCCTGGTCCTCCTGCTGCTCCTTCTCCAGCTTCCTCTCTCTCCTGCGCTCCTTCCTCTCACACCCTGGAGCCCGCTTGTCAGAGCTGTCTGAATCACAGCCTGACTCAGAGGAACGTCTCCCGTAGCCACTGTAAATGAAAAATTTTATAATTATTTAATTATGGTTACCAAGAACACCTTTTCTAAGCTCATCCTTATCATCAATGTCATCGTCGTCATCATCATTAATTATGGTTATCAACAAAACTTGTCCTTAACTCATCTTCACCATCTTCATCATTAGCGTGCTTTCGTTTTTACATGTTGACTAGTCGCCTCGTCGAGATGACATCATTTCTATGCACTGCGCATGCGTCAATATCGGCCACACGCTCACCGTACGATTTGAGCACGCGTTCACCCGTTTTCACCGGCGACCCAAAAGACGGTCACCGTGTCTTGTTTATGACGTCATGCTCTTCTCGAGATGCATAATATCGCGGAAATATCATACTAAAAGCGAGTCTCATGTTAGTTTATCAATTTGGTACTAATAATTCAAACATGTTACTGCTTGAATTTGCATTGCGATTGCGTACGATGCCAAGCCAATGGCACAAAAACGTGCTTGGCCTGTTTGTATGCTATGATTTGAATGAAATTAATTAAATGGAAAGGAAACATCTACATTTGATTGTACGGCATCGTGTATCACTATGGCATGCCGTGGCGATGTCCATGGGCCAGGGTCGGGCTTGAAATGGTTAGGCTTGCGTGTCTGTGTTCGCGCGAGCGCGGCGTGACTGAACGAGCGTCAACGTGTGAAAACAAAAAGGTAACAAATGACAGTCAACCCAGTACAGTAGGGCTCAATCTCAACGCGCTCACTAGTGAACATGAAGAAAACGAAAGCAGCCTATTAGCATAATCCATAATCATTGTCGTCGTCATCATCATCATCATCATCATCATCATCATCATCATCATCATCATCATCATCATCATCATCATCATCATCATCATCATCATCATCATCATCATCATCATCATCATCATCATCATTCAGTAATCAATGGTTTAAACAAATGAAAGGAATTTTAACATACTTGATGGGGAGGCCATTGTTGCCATTCGAGAAGAGAGAGATTGAGGTTTCCTCCGGGGTCAGGCTCCTTCGGCCGCTACCAACCATGCTAGACAGGTCCAAACTGCTGCTTGGTGAGAAGTTTGAGTTCTGTGAATGGCAAACAGAAAAATCTGTAGCTACACAAAGATGTAAGAGCTCGATCTCAAACGTATACGTGAGTTAATCATTAGTTCTACCTGAAAATTTACTTGCGAGGTTTTTGCTTAGATTTGAATCCACGTGAAAGTAAACTTAGTCAGGACATCTGAATAAGAATTACTTCCCTCCAAGTGCTCGCAATCTTGTGAAATCCTGATTTAAAAAATAATATTGTCCTCATCATGATGCATCTCAATGTTCAGCCGCTGCCACGGCCGGTCGAGGCATAAAACATGCACTGAGCCAGCGGAATCGACCGGGGACAGTTTGGCTAGGTATAAAGGGCTGAACGGTAGTGTTGCTCTCGCTGCCCCGGTATGTTCCTTTTTAGCTTGAATTTTACTTTTATTTTTCGACTTTGACTAATATTGAGACCGAAATATGCAAAGTTGATAACCTTTTCATTTGATATTTTAGCAATATTTTCTCATATTTTAGGCTGTACAACATGTCTATTTACAAATTTACAAACCTCCACCATTACTCAAGCATCTCATATCATAGAGAAGACGTAACTTATGGATTTTAACTTGCTGCTTCAGGATCATAAAACGATCTGGGCTTCAAATCAATTCTAACATGTTGAAATGTCCTGAATGATGTGATGTGTGCCTTGTTGTTTCAAAGCAATTTATTCTGTCATAATTAAATGTTTTAAATAGAGAAATATCAAATGGTGTTAGGGGACCTTTTCCATAATAAATTGAAATTGAAATAAAGATTTGTACCTGCAGCTTGAAGCTACTACTTGGGGAAAGATTGTTATTATTCTGTGCCAGGACCAGGTCCACAAAGCTGGTGGGACTCCGAGACAGGCTCTGGCTACTGCTGCTCCCACTGTGGTCCAATCTATGGTCAGACGAGGTCATGAGGTCAGAGGTCGAGCTGCTGCTCTGACTGCCCAACTGGCCCAGTGGGGGTGTGAGGGTCGTGAGGAGGTCCATTGATGAGGAGGTAATGGTTGGGTGGGATGCTTTAAAATTAAAGGTTAAGAGAAAGGGTGATAAGTCTAGATTGCAATAAACTGTATGATACAATTTAAGCATTTATACAGCTTAAATCTGACTTAACGTTGAAACCCAACAAAGAGTGTAATTGAGAGCTGGTAGCTTCCCCGAATAGGTAGAAAAGATTTAAGCGTCAAATAAATTCTTGATTCTTTTTCCTCCAAGGCGATTTTGGTAAATAGATTCCCCACTTTCTTAACTATTATTAACTGTAAAATTGGTAACATTTCAGTCTCAAAAACAAGAAAATATAAATAAATGTACCTGATTCAGATGTCTGCATGCTGGTGAGCCTTGCCATAAAGTCCTTCATGTCATTGTTATTGCACATTCTGGCCAATGGTCCACTGGCACTAAGATCACTCAGGTCTAGCTGAGCAATTAGTTGTGATGTCACAGCTGCCGGGTCAGGCTTGGCAAAGCCAGGAGGTGGGGGAGGGGAGCGAGGTGAGGTGGTAAATGGGGGTGCGTTGTGGGACCCTGTAGGTTCTAACGACGACAAGGCCGAGGTGGCCAAACCCATGCTGGCAAAGAAGTCCTGTGGAAGTGGTCCTAACGGGGGTGGAGGAATGTTCTTGTTGATGTTCAACATCGTCGGTGGTAGCAGCGGCTGTGGTTGCTGGTTACCGGCTTGATGTGGTGGAGGACCTTGCAGGTGTTGCAACGTTGCATGCAGAGATTGGTGAGGTAACCCTGTGTGTTGTGGTGGAGGAGGCATTGACTGTGGGGGTAGTTGCACCCCAGACGGCTGCTGCTGGCTTGTGGGTCCAGGCGCAGCAGACTGTGGTTGGTTCTGTAGTGCCGCATGAATATTGGTGGCAGCGGTGGGATGAGGATGTCTGACCAAGCCTGCTTGCAGGGCAGCTGCTGCACTCAGGTTCATGTGCACGAGTCCAGGTTGGTTTACACCCGGTGCAGTCTGGACACCACCAGTATGTATTCCCTGTGGTACCGACGTTGCAGGCAGACCCGGTATCATCGTTCCTATGCCTGACGAAGTCACATTTGTGTAATGGTGTGTAGGTTGAGCTTGCATGGGTCCCACACTTGAAGAGGCTGGAATAGCAGGTGCCACAGCACCACTACCCTGAGGTGCTGTCTGCAGAGCAGTCTGTATCGACCCAATGCTTGAATTGGTGTTTACGGTTGACGCAATGGTGGCAGCGGTGGGATTTGTAACTATTGGATTTGAAGCACTGCTGGGGTTGAAGCTGATTGACCCCCTCGGCGAGGTCAGCAGGACGGGGTTGATGGGCTGCTGAACCAGTACAGGCGTCACTGCTCCTGCTGAGAGAAAGTTCATGAGAAAAAGACAAATTATTATTGTTACGCTACTATAACAGTAAACATTGTATGTGACCTGAAATTACAAAGCATTGCAAATGGATGACAAAAATTGACGCATTGGTGGCAGCGGTGGGATTTGTGACTATTGGATTGGAGGCACTGCTGGGGTTGAGGCTGATTGACCCCCTCGGGGAGGTCAACAGGACAGGGTTAATGGGCTGCTGAACAAGCACGGGGGTTACTGCTAGGGTACTGGAAGAAGGTTCAGTAGAAAGAGACAAATGATTATTGCTATGGAACTAAAACCTTTCACATCATATGAGACCTGAAATTACAAAGCATTGCAAATGGATGAACTCCATGGGGAGTTGAGGTGGTGCACAATATAATAATGAGAGTTTGAACTATACCAAATTACCAGTGAAAATAATAACATTAAAAGTGCATTCAAACATAGAAAATGGAAAATCTACTCCATTAATATATCATTAGATTACTATTTTAACCCGCTCAGAAGTAGTCCTGAAAATACTCGGGCCGGGCTCTATGAAAAATTCATGTTATAGCAAACTCAAGTTTTGAATGGGTTAAAGTTGTGATTGTTCGAACCTGAACCCCGTGAGTTGGCGATGTGCTGTAGCGTCCAATGCGCATGTGTGCCACCAGTGCCGGTGAGCCCTGATTGGTGCAGTGCATTGAGGTTATTAAGACTGGCTAGCCCGTTAATGGTTGGAAGCATGGCTGTGGGTGTGGCCAGGCCTGGCAGGGTTGCCTGGTGGGCGTGGCTTAGCAAACCTATGTAGGGTGGTGTGCAAACATGTTAAGAGAGAGGTGAGAGGAAGCTACATGTATGTGCTATGGTAGTAAACTAAACAAGAACAAGATAATAGACATATGTATCAAAAGGGTGCATGGAACGGGACAATAATGTAAGTTCTCAAGACTGTCGTTTGCTGTATACTAATACTTTTATTTTATTCTGATCATGATTAGTTCGAAACACTTAGGTACGGTTAGTAAAATGTGCATTTATACTGTTTTTTTTCATTCATAACTTTGTGTAAATTGTCCAAAATCTGAAGAAAAAAACATTTCCTTAATTACAGTTGTAAGACAATATTTTGTTAGGATTTTGTATTTTTTCCATCAGAATTTTCCCACTTCCATACCATCTGGTAGCAGTTTTCAATATCAAATGCTGCTGAATGGGTTTATGTTCTGATCAGATGTAACAATGGTTCACATTTATTAAGGACTTATAGAATGTGCAAATCAATTATGTATCACAGCAATCGACAACATCAACTCTACAAGTGTATAACAACAACACAAACACACAACAACAAAAACAAACAAACAAGATAATATACTATATATCACCTCCCCTTCTGACAAAATGGAACATTCTTACTTACCAACTGTTCCTATGCTGTAGCCATGCACTGGCATGGACGTTCCATTCATTCCGAGGGATGGACAGGTATTGGCGTTGGCTGCGCAACTTTCACACTCTTGCCCCAGCAGGATCTGCCTCGCTCTATACATGTTGGGCGCGTTCCTCTCTATGCTTTTAATGATTGATCACAGACTAAAAGAACAATGGGAAGTAAATTAAATATAAGTGTAAAAGGGATCTAGTCAAATTGTCACGTATTGTTTCTATGACTTTCTAAGAAATATTGAATTTAATATCCATTCACAAGTACAGAATTGTTGACAAGTATTAAAAAGCGATGGCATAACTAATGATTGGGGGCAAACCATTAATTTTGTTTGGGGGGAGGGGCCCCACTTCATGCATTACTTTTTTATCTATATTTTTATTTTACTACCCTTTTGTTGATTATTGTGGATGCCGATTCAATAATTTTTGTAACCATTTTGTTGATTATTGTGGATGCCGATTAAATAATTTTTGTAACCATTTTGTTGATAATTGTTTCGTCCAATGATGACGAGAGGCATGTGCCCCCCCCCCCCTCACCCCAGCTGCACAACTGCTGAAATGATCACATCCCAACCATAGCTACAAAGAAGACAATGCAAACATGTTTACACTAAGCAAACTTGTTTCAAACATTCACTACATAAAACATGTTCCAGCCAAGGGACTACTTGGTACGAAGGGGAGGAATGTATAGTGCCACTCTCAACTCGAAAACAGAATGATTTCTATGCAGACCCATCTGTGTTTGCGTTTCAAAGAAAACACCAGTCTGCTAGTTTTCCTTGTAGCCTAATACATACCGTCTATTTGTTCACATTTGGCTAGGGTCAAATCAAATTGCTGATCAAAGACAAAACACATGTCACGGTTTCTAATTTACAAGATGCAGGTTGCCGTTTAAATCATTGATGAACAAAAACAAACAAATGTATTTTAAACATTACACAGTGACTTACATTTTTTGGCAATTTTCCAAGGGTGGGGGGGGGGGGGGGGAGGGGAGGGGGGGAGAGGGGCACCAGGGAGCCTTGCATTTTTAGGAGGGGCATCAGGTTTTTTCACCTGACAAGAAAAACTCGTAAATGTGAAAGAAAATGATTTCGACCATTTGTTTCTATAAGCACTTAAAGGGAAGGAATTCCTAGCCTTTTGACTTACTGGATGTGATGAGAGCATAACTCTTGTCATTTCTAGTCACTTATTTCCTCATGAATATTCCCAATAATGAAAATAATCTTTATAATAATATTTTATGGCCCACTGTCGTTTGCTTTCATGCCAACAGGAGGCGGACGACAGTGGTCCATAAAATATTGATTATTTTTGTAATCAGAATATTCATGAGGAAATAAGTGACTAGCAATGATAGTAGTTATGCTCTCATCACATCAGTATGTCAAAAGGATAAGAGTTAATTCCCTTTTAATTGGGGTGGGGGCACCAACAATTTTATTTGTGTGTGTGTGTGGGGGGGGGGGGGGGGGGTGGGGCAGTGCCTCTAAGCCCCAGCCCCCCCCCCCCCCCCCCCCCCCCCCCCCTCTCCATAGCTATGCCCCTGTACTGCAGTTAATTACCTTGTTTTGGTTGTTTTGGCTTGGGCTTGATGCTGATAAAGATGTCCAGTTGTTCCATGAGCTGGGCTAACCGGTTGGTGTCTACCTCCACATCCTCTCTCATGTCGAACATTAGCACCAGGGGCAGGCAACCCTAAGTAAAGCAATATACAAGGACAAGATAGAAAGATCAATAAGTTAATCAACCTGTCAACAAATAAACAAACAAATCTGTCCAACGTAGTGATCAATCACCAAATAAAAAAATGAATCAATTGATTAATTGATCAATTTGTATCAATCAACCAATCATCACTTTAACAATCAATCAATCATCAATCAATCAAGCAATCAATCGATCACTCAAGTAAGCAAGCTATCATGTATTTAATCTATCAACAGATTGACTGATCAATGAAGTAATGGATGAATAAATGAATAAATGAATGAATGAATGAATGAAGTGATCAAGCTATCATGTATTTAATCTATCAACTGATTGACTGACAATGAAGTAATGGATGAATAAATGAATAAATGAATGAATGAATGAATGAACGAACGTACGAACGAACGAACGAACGAACGAACGAACGAACGAACGAACGAACGAACGAACGAACGAACGAACGAACGAACGAACGAACGAACGAAACGAACGAACGAACGAACGAACGAACGAACGAACGAACGAACGAATGAATAAACGAAAGAATAACTGAATGAATGAATGAATAAATGAATGAATGAATGAATCAATCAATGAATGAATCAATGAATCAATTGATTGATATATCAAATAATGAATGGATGAATGAATGAATGAATAAATGAATAAATGAATAAATCAATCAATCAATAACTAAATAAAGCAATTAATCTATCAACTGATTGATATATAAAATAACCAGTGCATGAATGGATGCATGCATGAATAAATAAATCAATCAATCAATCAATCAATCAATCAATCAATCAATCAATCAATCAATCAATCAATCAATCAATCAATCAGTCAATCAATCGAGCTCTCATGTATTTATTCTATTAACTGATTGACTGATCAATAAAGAAATGAATGAATGAATGATTCATTTAATGATTCAATCACTCAATCAAACACTGAAAGAATGAATGAATGAATGCATAAATCCATCAACCAACCAATCTTACCATGAGGAGGTGCCTAGCGATGATGACAGCATCGATCGCTCCCGAGATGAAGACGGAACTCTTCTTCTGGTTGCTATTAGGATCAGGAAAGTGAATGCTAGCTCCTGTACACTGCGTGATCTGCTTGATGTTCAAGCCCCCTCGACCCATCATGAACTGGTGGTGCTGCGGTGAGATCTCTATCTGTGTGCTAACTGGCAGAGAACCCTTTATAAATGAAAACACAAAGAAACAAAACAAACTTTATTAACTGCACCCTGAACAGTTTATATATATCCTGCTTGATGTTCAACCCCCCTCGACCCATCATGAACTGGTGGTGCTGCGGCGAGATCTCTATCTGTGTGCTAACTGAAAGAGAACCCTTGATAAAAGAAATCACACAGAAAAAAGCAACAAACTTTAATAACTACACCCTAAAAAGAGTATATATCCAGCTAAATGTTCAAACCACCACTGGTGATGTTGGGGTGAGATCTCTTATCTGTGTGTTGACTGGATGCATGTGGGCACTCTTTGGGGAAAATGTGGAGTCATGATGCACACACAAAATGATTATATTATCGAAACATGTTAAGCATAAAATGCTATCAAGTTATTCGATTAAACTTTAAAAACAAATTTCGCCCAAAATCCTGATTTCCCTTTGCTTACCCCCGTTGTGCTTGTCAGGTGCTCCATGAGTCTTGAGGTGCCCTCCTTCATCCCTCGCGCATTGTTGGCTGCACCCCTCACCGTCACCGTAGTGGAATAGCCCCTGCCCCTTTGCTTCATATTGATGGCCACCTTGTAGGTCTGTACTATGTCCTGAATTACGGGGGAGTTCATGGTCGGGGAGGGACCGAGGGAAATGGGCAGCTCGAAGATCATCACTAGTGGTAATAATTCCTGCATTGAAATTGGAAACAAAATATTTGTTAATTAAAGGACACAAAACACTGGCAAATTGTTATTTTCTTCTGTATATGAATATATAATCTGGACAGTTCCAGCAACATGTGTGAAGAGAGACCATTTGCCCAAAATACACCCAAATGACCAAAACTGCAGTTTCTTACAAAATGTCTGTTCTCCATTTCTTTCATATAACACCTTCCCTACAAAAACTAACTTTCTAAATAGTTTGTAGAACATACAGATATTAACTTTATATGAAAATTCTTCAGCCATGTTAAGGACATTCTTCCAGCATATACAATTTTGCTGACATACGCAAAAGAAAAGAGATATATTCAATCAATAATTGATAGGGTTTATAATAATAATAATAACAATAATATTGATAATAGCTAGTATAATATAGCGCTTAATACAGGGTTTCTAAGCGCAAATTATTATTATTGCCCATGGTCATCAGATATAGTTTAAACAATGATATTACACTTTCTCAACTCCCTGGGGAGCATACTAGCCATATGCTGCCAATGGCGCAAGGCTAATTAACACCTGACCATGGTACTCATTTATAAACCTGGGTAGAGGGCAGCAATTGCGAATGGGCAGGGTTCAAACTCGGGGTCCCACAATCGGAAAGCGCGCCCTCTACCAATCTTGTCACACCACGTCTAACCTTTACAATCTTACCCTGACTTTGGCACGTGCTTGTTCCACCCCGCCGATCTGGCCTGCGATGGACACCTGGTTACTCTTCTCCTGCTGCGTTCCACGGTTCGAGTCCGGAAAGTGTATGTGGCACTTTGTGTCTTCCATCACCTTTTTAATGACAGCGCCCCCTTTGCCGATTACGTGAGAGTGCTCCGTGTACGACACATCCATCTTCAGTGTCACACGGTTACTCTGGATGATAAAATTGCAGAATATTATAAAGATATTATTCATAAACATAGCATGATAATAACAATTATCATAAGAAAAGGAATATAAATGATATAGTAGCAAAAGTAACAATTATGACAACAAAAACAATAACAGTAATAATTATGCTATTAAGAAAGGATTTTTAATCAAAATAATAATAGAAGATGATTGAATTATCACCATAAGAAGTATGTAATATCATTAAAAATTGGTCACTAAAAAGTTACACTTATATGCAAATAACTTAAATTTTTAGTATAAGTTTTTACCCAACATATGTTTGAAAATTTGTTTGTGCAGAAGTTGTTTAAAAATATAGTTGTTTGTGTTATAACAGAGACTACTTCTTTCTGTCTCCCTCACTATTTTTCTAATAACCCTTTTTAATGAACTACACGCACTAAGAAGATCAACTGAAGGAAATATGCTTGAAGGAAATGGAATTCAGGAAGAGATAAAAGTATGAAAAAAGGGAAAGAAAAATTAGAAAAACAAACAAACAAATGCCACAAATCAACAAAACAATTATTTCTACACATATTCTTTTTAAACAAATGGTAATTGAATAACATGCAACATTCATTTGTGTCATTAAAAACAAATCTCATCACTAAATAATAAAACAATGATATGATTGTGTTATCAAGAGTTGTCTATGAATGTACTAATGTGAAGGCATGGAGGGGGGGGGGGGGGGGCAGGAGGGGGGAGAGAAGTCACAAGTTTGGTGATGGTTGAAAGGGATCTACCTATGAGGAAACATGATAATTACAATAACCTTGGAAAGAGGATTTGGGAAGAATGAACTACATGCACTAATAAGATCAACTGAAGGAAATAAGCTTGAAGGAAATGGAATCCAGGAAGAGTAAAAGTATTAAAAAAAAGGAAAGACAATTTGTCAGAGGATTAGAAAAATAAACAAACAAATCCCACAAAACGACACAACATTTATTTCTACACATTTATATTCTTTTAAAATTCTGGTAATTGAACAATGAGCAACACAGTTGCATCATTAAAAACAAATCCCATTACTAAAGAATACAAAGAAATTATATGATTGTGTTATCAACATTTCAACCATACTTTATTAGTGGACATGAGAAAAGAAACTGATAAATGCAGTGCTAGAATTAAAGTGATCCATTAACTTTGTAAAATTCCACCAAAATCACTTGGATCTTTCACACTTCCACAGAAGAATTAAATGGGTTATGATTTTTCAAATGTCTCCCTAATTATGGAGATATTTAGGATTGAATTTGAAAGTGTCTATAGACGCTTTCAACGGTAATCCTGAGTATCCAAATTCGGATACTCAATCGTCCATAGTAGTTTTCCATAAAATGAAGAAATAAAAGGAATGAAAACAACTCGTTGACTCACCTTTGTGTCTAAGACCGACATGATTTTCTCTTTGGCAGCTGCTACGTGAAATAATTTTCCCGCCACCTTTATGTGTGGGTCTGTAACGAAAAGAGAAACAAGAAAAAAGAATATAGAAGAAGAAATGGTTTATTTAATGTCATATACAAGAAATTTGATGCATACATCGCAAGAAAAGGCGAATTAAATACACAAAACACATATTCATCGATTATTTTCATGACATGGAAAATTGTGTCAACACTTTATGAACAAAAAAGGAAGCGAGTGACTTCAAATTCTACTTCCATGAAGCAGGATTAGCACATTGAACATTGAGAAAATATTCCGGTACGGTATATAGTTGATGATCAAACATTGCAAGAGCTTCAAAGAGGACAGCCTAAATCTACCACCAAGAGACTCCAAAGCTGGATTAGCACATTGAACATTGAGAAATGTTCCACTAGATGGATATCAAACACAAAACTATCTGCAAAGCGAACAGCTTGCAAAATGTTATCTCCCCCTTCCCTCTTCCACCTTCCTTCAAACCGAACAACCTAATTAATTCCTCCACCAAATTTTGAAATATTCATGAAAGCCAAATAATGAACACTTTCATTTTCCCAAAATAAAATATATTTCATGACATAAACACTATGTCAACACATAAATGTGCCCGTGGTAGAGTTATATGAGAGCAAACAATAGACCTCAAATTATACTTCCATGAAAACAGAATTACAACACTGAACATTGAGAAAATGTTCCACTATAGTTGGTGATCAACCAGGGAGCCATCTACAAATTGGACATCCTAAATCATCAAACAAATTTCTTACTATCTAGGCTTATGAAAGCCAAAGTTGGCAAATCAATAATAATATACTATCAAATCAGCCCTTCGTCTAATCTTGGACAAATTGTGTCAGCTTTTTATGAACAAATAAAAAACGAGATACTTCAAATTCCACTTCCATGAAGCAGGATTAGCACATTGAACATTGAGAAAATGTTCCGGTATAGTTGATGATCAAACATTGCAAGAGCTTCAAAGAGGACAGCCTAAATCCACCACCAAGGACTTTCACAAGTGCCAAATAACCACAAATGTGTGTTCCCACCTGCATATTATCTTGTATTACAATCACAGTACTGTATGCATTATGTTAATATTCTTTTGCCAATGGAAGACACATTTTTATATCACATTTTGTAAGTTCAAAGACTAAATCTATCTATCTATCTATCTGTCTGTCTGTCTGTCTGTCTGTCTGTCTATCTATCTATCTATCTATCTATCTATCTATCTATCTATCTATCTATCTATCTATCTATCTATCTATCTATCTATCTATCTATCTATCTATCTGTCTGTCTGTCTGTCTGTCTGTCTGTCTGTCTGTCTGTCTGTCTGTCTGTCTGTCTGTATGTCTGTCTGTTTCTATCTATCTATCTATCTATCTATCTATCTATCTATCTATCTATCTATCTATCTATCTATCTATCTATTTATCTATCTAATAAGTGCACTTACATAACCCTGCTTCATTGAAACTATGTTTTGAATTTTAATTCAGAGTTAATAAGTTAATAACTGAGTTGAATAAAAAAGAAAGAAAGAAATTACAAAGAAAATTGTTGCTTCTGTATTTTTTGGCAACTCAAATGTTGATTTGTTAAAAAATGTGTAAACAAAAACAGGTGTGTTTCAACAAGCAGAGTAAGTGCGCTTTAATCACTCTGATTCAATAAAATTGTGGTTTCATTTTAAATTTAATGTCTGAGGTTTATCACCGAATTGAATGAAAAAGAAAGAAATACATTAACAAAGTGTTGCTCTTGGTGACTTACATAAATGTTTATGATTTGTTTTTACATGAAAAATCAATATAATGCAAATATATGTTATACTGAAAAAAAACTGTTCAGCATGGTTTGAAGGTATCTTTAAAAATGCTGTGTTGAAACCCAAGTTTCAATTTGCACTCACGATATGTTACAAAATGTGTCATTCTCTTTCCTGGCGGTGGCGATTCAGTTAATGTCACCAAGTCATTGTGACCCAGAACAGGTCCTATTGTGTTATGTTCACAGTAGACCAACTATGGTATGCTCGAGTGTTAATCAAACACTTCATACAAAACATATTCAAGAAAACCGTCTTCTTCAAATGGATCTCTGTCTGCCGTTTACGTTCGCTTGGTCTATACCCATCTGGCCTATGTCTCATTTGGTCTACTACATAATGCACAAAACTTCCATTTTGTCAGTTTGCCTCCAGATGAAGAAGATTCTACTAGGATCGAATGCTCAGGCCCTCTATCGACACTCATTTTGCAAACTCCTAACATACCCCAAACCCATAACCCACTCCTAATCCTGATCCCAACTCTTAAGCTTAATCAAAATCCCTAATACTAATCCCAAATCTCTAAATTCTGATTTTACTCGCAGACCAGAATACAGGTAAACCAGATGGGTGTAGGTGGACCAATCAGAAAGATATCCTGTTCGCACACATCATACCTCTGGAAGCAACATGCATACGTTTGCTACTTGCACAGTGACAGTTGTTACCAACACATATAAGGAAATGTGACGTAATAAAGGTTCCATCCAAAAGACCTTTTTAAACTACGGTACATGTTTATTTAGAACAATTCACACTTACTTATGAATTTTTATTAATAATTGTCAAATGTCAAGCACTCCAATGTTGTCATCTTCTTTTTTTGTTACCTGAAGAATCAGACTGTTTCTTCTTTGATATATATATACATACTGTATATTCATCTTTCTGCGTAAAGTCTTACTTATTGTTATGTTTTTGATTTATGTTACATGTATTTATATAATAAAATATTAAGTTTTGCTATATTCTTGTACCTTGCCGACTTGCAACTTACAGCTTCTGATAACTGGTATATTATATAACTAAATATATGATAAACAAATAAGGAAATGCTTTCCTCAAGTCTAAATACTTAATAAGTTATTAGTTTATGTGTATTTATTACATTTTGCGGTCTTACAATACCAATACCAGGAAGAACAAGTCAAGAAAAAAGAATCAATGATGCACTTTTAGTGTTTTTCTTCCTCTTATTCCATAATTACTAGTACCAACTTAATGCAGCTTAACTCTTAATGAATCTGGATCAACAAGAATTATCAAAATATCTCTCAAGTCTGACGCAAGACCGATTGTATAAAACAGTACTTTCCTTAAATCTAAAATACAACTAAACTGAAGATACAATGAACATACTAAAGTCTTAACGTTCCTTCCTTGAACCCTGCAGTGAGATGATTTTAAGTCATTGTATATAATACCCCATCTTAACAGGCCTCAAAAGTCAGGGGTGATGTCTGGACGTGGTCCTGCTAAGATTCTACCCCTTTCCTGTTAAGACGGTACAATCGAGGAAACGTCAGAACTACGTTGGGGTAGATTTCAACCAAGTCGGGTCAGGGTGAAGTTGTGGTAACGTCCGGACGTCACTCTGACATCACCCTCACAAAAGACCTGTTAAGATGGTGTATCGTGGTAGAATCTACCCGGGTAGATGACGTCAGTCAGGGCATGCGTAATAGGTATAAAATGTATATAGCGCACGTTGTGGCCTAGTGATCGCATCTATGGATCTGGAACAGGCGGCATTGTGCGCGCTCTTGCACCAGTTGAGTAGGTGCGGTTGTTAAAATGGTACTCTGTCCAGGTAAGGTTTGTGCGGGCCTGTTAATTAAGATGGTATCCAAAAGTTCACCCCGTGTTTTGAGGTGAGACCACCAACTGTTTTCTACCCCGACGTGAGCAGGGCAACATCGTGGTAAGGTCTGTTAAGACGGGGCTTAAAATAGAAATAGACATGCCTACAATTATACAATAAACCTCTTCCAGAATGTCTTCAAATCCTTTGATACTTCCTGTTCCTTTAACTAGGTTTGCAATCCATATAGAATTAACACTGGACCAACCAGGTTCTTATACGCAATGGGTTAAAGGGATAGTTGAGTTTTAGTATAGAGGGCACTACACAAAATATTTGTTTGTGAGATAATGAAAAACTGAGTGTAAAATTTGAAAGAGCATACAATTTTAATGACAGAATAAACTTTATTTGATCAAAATCGGTTCAGAAATGGCTGAAATATCAATAAACATAACCATCTTGTGGGCCCCCACAATTATTAGATAACTTTGAAACAGCCGTTAATTTTTTTGAAAATGCTTCCTCTTTTCAAAAATTTACAAAAGAGGTTTTTAAATAGTTGTTGATTATCTCTCTATCTAATAACTATTTCAACAAAACATCACATGCACAATATTTCATTAAAAATGGTTGAGACCGATGAGGGTTTAGAGAGCGCCCTCTTGAGTTTTAACGGCTATTTTTGAATGATAACAGGCTTTTTACTTAGTCATTAGTAATTTTGTATTCCTTTCAAGCATGGTGGAGTTATAACTATCAGTTTGTAAAGTATATTAATATTAATACTGTTGTTTTTTTTGCAGAAAATTAACTTTAATTTGAATTGCTTCCATATTTGAGTTGTGCATTGCACTTTCCTTTTGTTGAATATCACATTAATAATTAAATCAAATATATTACAAAATACAAATATATGTTAAACAATCAATTGGTACTAAGAAAACCTTATTTTTCAGTTCTATCACACACTCTATTATACATAGAAAGAAAATAGGATATGAACAACTATATTAAACAGATATATTACCTTAAAAGCAAGGTCAAAATAAACTTTACTTATATTTCACCCTCTTCTACTCCAAATGAAGAATAACTACTTTGTGATTTTTCTGATTTTTCTTAAAGATAATGATTTGTCAAGTTTTTATGTTATGATGTTTATCTTATATGTGACTTAAACTTACCATAGTTGTATGCATTCATTTATGTGCCAAGAAATGCTGAAGTTACTTGATAAAACAAAGCCACTATTCTCTAATATTTCCAAAAGTCGGCCTCAATGATCACTGATCTCTGTTCTAATGCAAAATTCCTAGCTCCATAAAACTATTCCATCCACATTAGTCATAAGTTATTATATTTGTAAGTTTGTTTACTCTTCCAAAAGCATAAAACTAAGTAAATTCCAAAGTTCTGATGATTGCGCTCCTCAAAGGAAAAATGATATCCTCATTGTGTCAGAACAGTTGACGTCCGTCCTATTGAATCCAAGTTCACGAACAAAAATACTTCAGTGGACGCCCCAAGTATCTACATACGTACGGTAACAAGTGGCCGCATACGTGTATAAGTGAGTTTTAATCCATCCCATGCATGCATAAAACAATGTAATGTAATTTCTGGAGTCACATGACCATGCAATTCTTTTTTCAGAAGGAAAAAATGGTATCCTAATTCATTTAATGTCCCTTCGGATTCAAGTTTACCCGAAAACTATGTCAGGGTTCGCCTAGAGGAGGGAGAGCAATTTCTCCCTCTGTTTCCTTCACTGGAGGTCAAAATCACGCTGTGAAGTAGCCACAGAACATCCAAGTTCAAGGGACATTTCCCCCGAAGTATAAACAAAACTTTTTTCCTTTCCCTCCAGAACTTTTGTTTGATTGGATGCTGGTTAATCGTGGATGGCGGATAGCGTGCGAAGGTTCGCGTTGGGTATGTACTGGTCGATTCTAGTCTGTGACGTGATGATGTTTATCGTCAGTCGCCCTATTATTAAAGTTACCCTCTGGTTACCCGATTGTTTTGTCGGACACCTGTGAGGCTAGGAACATGATAGAAAGCAGGTGTAGCCAGCATGACCTGTCCGTGTTAATTCTTTCTGGTAGCCATGACGACTGGCCATCTCTGGAACCTTCGGAACATGAATTATACTACGCTTTTCGGCAAATATCTCTCAAGGTCCAGTAGGTATTTATAGATATAGTAAAGTTTGTCAACAAATCCCAACGCACGTCTTCTATAACATATGATCAAGTGGTATATAGTCAAGTTTGTCAGCAAATTCCAACTTTCACTATGAATCAACTAAATTCGCTTCTTTGCAGTGACTAGAGTCAGATCCAAATATTTACCTCGAGTTTATATATACACCAAGTTCAGGTGGCCTGTGAGTCGATTCTCATAAATGAATCTTTACTTCTGTTTCTATTGCCAACTCAAATGTTGTTGTTCAGTTGGTATAATAGTCAACAAATTTAATTTTCCACTTCTTCATGTGTACCAAATCCCATGCAGTCATTTTAATCTTGATGATCAAACTCCATTCCTACTTCTACATCCCATATCACAACTAAACCGTCACTTCTATTCTGTCCACTAAATACCTGGTCCAGTATTAGTTCCATAGACAACAACGAATCACTTCTTCCACCTCTACTTGTATACTAAATTCCCTGTTCAGTCCAACCCATAGTCAACAAACTTTGCATAAAACAGGCAAAATAACAGACAGTGGCCGGACAATGATACCATGACTGTCATGTAATAGTTTGTAAGCTTCCAGCGCCCTTCTTGGAAGACGTAAAACAAACAGTCCAGTGCAGTGGTTGAGAGTTTGTGTGCTCAAGTAGCGTGTGTCCACAATCGTCCAAAACCCTCACATACTCTCTAGTCTTTGACTCATCTTCAGTGGCTCTCTGTTATTGTTTCGCTATAAGATTCTCCCTTCTTTTTTACCCATTCTTCTTTATAGCAATTCTTTATTCAAGGAATGCTCGCTGCATTCACTGATTTCATTTTTTTTCTCTCACCCTCTTGTCCGCCCTTGTTAAGCCCTTGGTTAAATCCAAGCTGACAATCCGCACACAATGCACCCCTCTATCCGCACACTCTCTCTCTCTGCTTCACAACACCGCAAAAGAAACTGTCTTCGCAGCGCATCAGTGATTCCAAAGAGAGACTTTCTTTCTCTCTCTGCCTATTTCTTTATCATAACATTTTTCTGAGACTGTCTTACTCTTTCTTCCTTCTTTATCCATTATTATTTCTTCCTCTTCTTCTGTGAAGCCCACTTGTGTAATGATCTGAAAGAAAGAACAGATTTCTGTTGGATCTGTTTCACCAGTTAGAAGTCTTTGCCCTTCCAAGGATTTTCTTCAATTACGAGCAAACCTTGATTTCCTCGAATGGGTATTAAAACATACATGATGCTCTAATTTATACAACTTTCTATTTCCTCTTAGTAATGTCTGTAAGTAGTTCTCTAGACTGGAAGAAACCAAGAAGAAGACGATACCATACTTGCAAGATACTGGCTCAGGATTGAATATTAAGAGTTACATGGAAAGCAATCATCTATTTTGGAGTTTATTGGCTAAAGCCAAGGTAATAATGCTCTGAGCACTTTGAACTGTAATAATATTAAAGCGCTATATAAAAATGGACAATAATCAATTATTGTTATTATTTAGCTGGTGATGATTTAGAGTTACTGTCTTGATTATACTCCCTGGACTGCATGGGCTACTAGAAAAAAAGTTAATTTCTACCATTGACCAAAGTTATAAATGTCTAGCACTCTATTTATGTGTCCAGTGATGACTAGTCAAATAAAATGATGGTCAAATTTTACATGCCAAACTAAGAATCCAGAAAGCACAGATTTTTAAAATGTTGTGAAATCTTTATTCTAACAACCCAAATGGATCACAGGGAAAGTGAAAGGGTTCATTTCTAGCCCTGCAATTTAGCATTTAAAAAAAGTTCACTTTCTATATAAAATTTAAATCAAACCCATAAGAAGCCAATATGACTGTGCTGGAGGTGATACAAACGTTGAAAAACAGTTAAAACCACAGAATCTTGGATTAGCAGATTCAGAATGAGTCATTTTGATGGCTAAACTGTCTTCTCATGTTTTGTTCACCTGGTACAATAGCTTAGGACCGATAGATTCACCGTTTTGTTTGTTTAAATATATAATATGAAACTGATACTCTCAAAATGCATTCATCAATAACGGGATAGCATTGAACAAAAAAGTGTCACTTCATCACACTTTATGGGAGTCATTGTTCATCAATCTGATTACAACAATCGTACACGAAATGGGGATCAATTAAATAAATTATCTTGCTTGATTCCACTTATAAACTTTCTTTGTCATTCATTCGGAAAGGCATGACTCAAATCTGAAATACAAATTCAATAGTATTTTTATATTGAATCTCCTCTAAATTGTACTTTTCCTTAGGTCAATATATGAATAGTTATATACAAACTTGAC
Organism: Echinarachnius parma; assembly: GCA_037951105.1. Classification (NCBI taxonomy): domain Eukaryota; kingdom Metazoa; phylum Echinodermata; class Echinoidea; order Clypeasteroida; family Echinarachniidae; genus Echinarachnius; species Echinarachnius parma. The sequence goes on from JBAMJV010000118.1 coordinate 98,140, forward strand.
AGAGTATACATTATACTTTATATTTAATAGTTATGCATATATGCATCAATTCAAATTGGTACATATATACCAGATTTAAATCTATTACTTTTTTAATTTACTGCCAGTTTTGGTCTCTTACTTTTTGTGCAAGTTATTTATTTCCTGAGAAAGTTTAATACCCACACATCAACAAACAGCTCTCCTTGCCGAACGAAATTCTCATTAATTTACCAAGTAAGGAGGACAACTGAAGCTTCACTCTTATGGGCTCTAAGTAAACTGCAATTCAACGGAGAACCACTATTCCTATTTTTGAAGTAAGTAAATATAAACAGTGCCAGTCCCCCTGGTCTTAATGGGAACAAAAAATGTGGGCTTTTGGAAAGAAACCTGTTCAGGTTTTAAGCCACAGGAATGAGACAATGAGTGGGACAATAACTTTTGCTAGAAGAGGCCCCCAAAATAAACGGTGCAATTCAAACAAATCGGCCCCCACCTACATTATAGGAGTCCCAAGCCCCCATCCACCCACACAAGCAACCTAGTATTCTTTCTACAAGGTTATGTATACATGTTCCTTTTTCATGAATGAAAATAAGCAACGAAAATTGGGCTTCATGGGGTCTAAACATCCGGAAGTCTCAAGCTCGATTCCCAGCAAAAGCTCAGTTTTCTTTGCTAATTTTCAATTAATCATTTCTAGTCAGTTGTCCCTATGTTTGAATGTTCTTTAAGTTTAACAATAGTAGAATTAAAGGGGTAGTACAGTTTTGGTAAGGCTGAACATTAGTAACCAAACCTGGACAGTAACATTATAAACTAATAGTTATTACTCCACCATGCTCGAAAGGTATACAAAATTACAAACGACTAAGTAAAAAGCCTGTTATCATTCAAAAAGAGCCATTAAAACACAAGAGGGCGCTTTTTAAAAAGGCATTGGTTTCAACCATTTTTCATACAAAATAATGCATGTTCTGTTCTATTGAAATAATGATTAAGTAGATAGATCATCAACAACTATTTAAAAAACGCTTTTGAACATTTTTGAAAAAGTGTAAGCATTTTTAAAATTTTTTGAAAAAATCATCTAATTATTTGGGCCCCAAATAATTATAAGATCAAATATATTTATTGATATTTCAGCCGTTTCTGGACCGATTTTGACCAAAAAAAGTTTATTCTGCCATTAAAATTGCATGTTCTCTCAAATTCGACACTCAGTTTTTCATTATCTCACAAAAAAATTGTGATGTGCAGCGCCCTCTCTACCAAAACTAAACTACCCCTTTAACATATAAAACAAATTGAAACTACAATTATACAGACGTCCAGCATGAATCTCTGTAAGAGCTATGTTTGAGAGCTGTGAACAACTTTCTGGTAAACACAAGTTATGCAATAACTGTTACAAGAAACCGAGTTGTGTTTAGCGATACAATCGTGGCTACTGTGTACTACTCATAAGCCTGACCGCTGGTATCCATGGAATGTGTGAATATAAGACGGGCTGGACAGAGGACAAGAGGAAACAAATAGATATACAAAAGGAAGTATAAAAGGCATACAAAATAATGATATACACAAAGAAATCTACGATTGAAAGAATGGGCAATTGTCACAGAACATATACTTGCAAGAAAAACAGAGTTTTCGAGTTTGAATAAACAAAGAGGGTTTTATCAGGTTAAAGTAGGTCACCACACTGCCATTATCATATTTGCACAAACAAACACGCTAGAGTATCACAAATAATAACAAATAATAATATAGAAGGCTTCTAATGCGCCAACTCCACCTTTTTCAAGGTGCTCAGGGCGCAGTTAACTCATCATTACACACACACATACAAAAAAACATGACCATTTGAACATAATTATAAACAGATATAATAATTATACAGATATTATATTTTGATAAAAAAACAACAAAAGAGAAATGTAATGATGAACAGGCTGAAACGAAGTCACCCCTTACTTAATAATAATAAAGAAAATGAATTTGCTACACGATATACATTATGTGGATATGTATGTGCAATGTACATTATATGTTCTATCTTCTAAACTTGTTATCTCTCACTATTTCTTTAAATAATTAGGCCGACAATTTTGACATGAAACCTTTGGAATGACACAATCTTGATCAATATGGCTTTCTTTGAAAGGTAAACTAAGGCTTGAGTAGTAAGAAAATAACACCCACACAGCTAGTAAATGTAAATGTATAATCCTGAGGGTCATTAGGACAAGGAAGGGATATCATAAGACGTCTCTCTTTGGTCACAGGTCAGAAATTGGAATGGACACACCAGATAATCCTGATAATCAATGATTCAAAATGAAACAAAATCATTCTTAATCCCCTCTTCATCCCTTGGTCATAAGTCACAAAAAGACACATTCTCACCCCCCCCCCCCCAAAAAAAAAAAATAAATAAATAAATACAAAATTACTACTGTAATCAGTATTGCATGATCAAAAAGTATCATAAAAACTACTGCTGTAGTATTTTGGGTATTTCTCAAAGTTGCAACCCGTCACAAAAAACGGGCAATTATAATTCCGTTACCCAAACACTAGGAAAGGCTTTTGACCTACATAATTAAGATGGTCGGTTCAAACGGTTCACCCTTTCACCACAGCACTGATTTATACCCAATAATCCTGATCATGTTGGTGTGTTCATCTTATATTTCTCCCCTTCTGAATGTTCGAGATTGTCCTCCTAGTATTAACTAGGCCAAGAGTTCTTTCAAACTTTTCACTAAAAGTCATTCCAGGTCATGTAACATTTCCTCACCAATAAAGGGGTAGTTTAGTTTTGCTTTTGAATAGAGGGCACTTCGAGAAATACTTTGTTTGTGAGGTAATGAAAAACTCAGTGTCAAGTTTGAAAGAGCACACAATTTTTTTAGATAAAAAAAGGTTCAGAAACAGCTGAAATACCCAAGTAAGTATTTCTGATTGGAAAATGTTGGGGACTGACATTTTCTCAATAAATATTTTTAAATCCTACACATTTTTGAAAATATACCAAAATGGTTTTAAAATTGTTTTTGATGATCTCTCTATTGAATAATTATTTTAACCAAACATCACATTCACATCTTTTCCGTTAACGGCTGCTTTTTAAAATGAAAACAGCCTTGTAACTTAACTGTTTATATATTTTACTACCATTCAAGCATCATTGAATTATAACTTGGTTTTTAATAACTTTATACAAGTTTTCGTAATTAAATTCTGTTTGACCAGAAATGTACTATCCCTTTTAATCTCATTAAGTGCATCTAAAAGTCTATAATTTTAAAAATAAAATATACACCCTTACAAAACTAGTCTTTACTTTGATTAGAGAAACGATAGACTCAATGTTACCTTTTAAATCAAACTTTTGTTAAATAGCCAATAACATTGCAGTTCCCGACATGAAAGCATTGCTTGATCGCAAACGCTGATATCTGTGTTGTTAATCCACCTTGTATAGACTTCTTAGATGGGGATTAGATATCGAGTCATACAATTATTTCTAAAGCTCATTCTGTAATCTTTAACCCGTTCAGGACTAGTCCCAATAATAGCATACGCAGGCTGGAGTCTATCGAGGTTCGATGCATGGTATTTCAAATGTTAAAGGGATATAGTATTGTACAGTTCTGGTCAAACAGTTTATTTTTGTATTATATCTATTTGTTTAAACAGTTTCAAAACCACAGTGGAAAAAAAAAACGGATCTGTATGCAAATTATGAAACAAGACTTCACTTATTTAACTTAGCAAATACAAAAGCTAGGATATAACGATGGATATATAGTAACCAGTTCTCCCCTGGAGGTGAAAAGTGAGGTAATTACATTTCAAATGGGTTTTGTAAGGTACAATAACTCGCTTCAATACAAAACAAAATAAAAAATTTACCGTCCGACTGATTCTAAATAAACAATTCAACCAACTGTTTACGAAGAATGGAACAAGTTACTAACAGTAGTGACTCTCTTCTATGTACAAAAGGGTGATTGATGAGGAATGATCGTATAATAATAGTTGAGATAAATATCTAGATCTAGATGTATTATTGGATTGATAAAGCTGGGAAATAATTAAACTCTTATGAAAACATTTAATCCTCACTTTATGATACAAAAGGTTATTCAATGTATTAGTTGCAGAAAAGTAAAACATTCTTTTTCAAGATTTCTACATATTTTGTTATGGAAATCAAAGACATAGAATTTTTGCAAACAGTGATTTTGGTTAATTATATCAAAATTTGCAACTATAATCTAAAAACAATACATCCATGCTGTTTATTCAACAAGTTGTTTAAACATTTGTTGCCATACAGTGGCATAGCAGGGTGGGGCTGATTGGGGGAGCACACACAATGATTGTGTGCATATCTTATGTATTTCTGTTTTTTCTTCTCAAAGAGGTTCAAATAGGCCACTGTTGCCGTATCAGGTAGAATCACTGAATTATGTGACTATAGGCAAATATTTTCAACTTATCCACTGAATATTTGCGAGCTGGCTGGTTCCGGGCCTTTGTGTACACAGCTTTCATTGTAAATGCCCTCCATTCATTATCACTACAACAATCAACAGGCAGTGAAAGTTTTTCAACATAGATGGCAGCAAACACAAAACAGCTAACTTTCAGATTGCAAAAGTGAAAGTGACAATGAATACAATTTGTAAATAAATGATGTTGTTTTTTCTGGCAGAGAGAATAGTAAAACCCTGCATTCGTCAGTAAACATTCTAGCCATAAGGAAAGCCTTTCATTTAATACCTTCTTCTGAAACATATGACAATAATTGGCAAAGATATGATAAGATATGATTGTTTCAATTTTACAAACATATAAGTCTTACATATAAGTTTATACACACTATGTGAAGTTAAAATGCCCATTACTTCAACACATGAATTACTGACAAGTGTAGGGTTTTGATAATTCCATTCACATATATTTTTGTGGCTCAAAGCCAGAATTAGATGTCTTCCAAACAATGAAATACTTACAGAATAACAACTTATTATAACGGGTAGGTAAAATGTGGCATTAATATAATTTTGGGTGGCATTCAGTTTCCAAGTGCTAATATGACTACCGTAAAACTCTGTGTATAAAGCGCACCCGTGTATAAGGCGCACCCCCAACTTTCTAAAAAAATATTCACATATATTTTTGTGGCTCAAAGCCAGAATTAGATGTCTTCCAAACAATGAAATACTTACAGAATAACAACTTATTATAACGGGTAGGTAAAATGTGGCATTAATATATAATTTTGGGTGGCATTCAGTTTCCAAGTGCTAATATGACATACACAAGTAAAACAACAAGTTATCTACTTTTGCACATAAATTAGCTTATAGCAGGACCTTTTATTTCTTTCACATTTCCAGGCATTTCGTGATATACATTTTCTTTGTTCTACTACTATTCATTTCAAAACTAGAACCATATCTCTTTTCACATTTAGTAAATCATGGACTGGCCTTGACTAGCATGCTTCATTATTGCTGGTCCTTTTTACCAACATTGAAAACATATCAATTGTTATCATATTGTGACGTATGTTGTATTATATTATATTGTTGTTTGGTATTAAATAAATTTCATTTAATTTCATGTTATTCGTTTGTTCTTGTTTAAGGAGATAATCATTTATCATCCCTACAAAAAAGAGAACTTTCCTTTAAAAATGTAAACCAGAAAGTCTGATCAAAGGATGTCATATATGTTAATTACAAAATCCATGAATAAAGCCTCATCTTAATAGTTAATAGACCTTACCTCGATGTCACCCGAGCGAAATCTGGATAAGAAACAGCAGGTAGTCTAATCGTAAAACATGGGGTTAAATTGGCAACCTTCTTTACAAGAGTACCGCATGTTCCCGATCCAAAACGTGATCGCTGCAATGTTTACATTTTTCACGGCCCATTTGCGCATGCCCTACTGACATCATCTACCCAGATAACTTTGTTCCGCGTCTTAACTGGCCGTTTGTCAGGATGACATCGAGGTGACGTCTGGACGTTACCCCGATGTCACCCTGGCCCGACTAGGGTGAAACTCACACCAATGTCGTCCTGACGTTACCCTGATTGAAGCGTCTTAACTGGAACGGGGTAGGATCTCATCCGGATAACGTCAGGATGTCAGCTGGACTATTTCTCCCAGTTAAGATGAGCTTTAAGCAATATTCTTTCATCTGAATAATCTCTAGGACAATAAATAAGACTATAAGACATTTCATTTAAACATGAATGGTAAATCCTTCAAAGTTTCCCTTTTGTCCAGTAACCATATCATACCCAAAAAGTAATAAAAAGACTCACAAAACATTGACCATATTTATTTTTAAAAATATCACTTATGAAGTTATGGGCCCCCGTTTCAGAAAGAGATACAATTGATTGTAAGTCAGATCATGTGCTTTAAATGCATGAACCTGATTGGTTGAAACGCTCAAATTTTCTGACTTACATTTAATTCTAACTTTCAATTGATTGTATCTCCTTCTGCAATGGGGCCCAGGTGTTATAACTGTAAAAGGACCTTCAACTTCAGCAAAGAATAATAGGTGACAACCTACACGTAGGAAGATTAGAAGATTTATCGGTACCTGCATGGAAAAGAGCAGGGACCTCTTATCTTGGGATAGAACAGCTGCTTTTCAAGAGGTAAATTTAAGAAAAAAGAAGGCAAATTTTGAGAGAAAAGTAGGTCACTTACTGACACTATCACAGAGAAGAGAAATATGACGATATATGATCAGCTCTACCAAAATGAAACTCTTGTCGGCAAAAATCTAACTTAAAGTGATACCATTGTCCATTAACTTCATATTTCCCCCCAAAAAGTGATATTTGAGACTTCAATCACATACAAATATCATTCTAAGATTCTTGAGAATGATACGTGAGATTTTCATAGAAAAGGAATGGAAAAACGATCGTTCGTGTGTTCTCCAAATTCGAATACTATGGAGGATTTAGTATCCAAATTTGGATACTATTGACTATGGTCGAAAGCGTCTATAGACGCTTTAAAATTCAATCTTAAATATCTCTATAATAATAATAATACGAACATTTGTATAGCACAGCTACTATAAATATATACTCTACTGCGCTTATAAGAAGCTCCTTTTTAAGTGAACAAAAACAAACGTACAAGAAACAGAAAGTACAACAATCAATCTTATGGAAAGGCCTGCTTAAACAAATGAGTTTTTAACGTAGACTTAAATGTATCAATAGATTCAATTTTTCTCAAATAATATGGTAAGCTGTTCCATAGTTTCGGGGCGACACAAACAAATGCACGATCTCCCAATGTTATCTTTGTTTTGGCAAAAAATGTGGGTAACTCCAAGAGTAGTGTATCACGTGAGCTTCTCAAATTATAACGAGAATGTGATTGCAACGAAAGTAATTCAATTATATAACTTGGGGCTTGACCATGCATTGCTTTATACACAATCAACAACATTTTAAAAATAATACGTTGTTTAACAGGCAACCAATGTAATGTTTTCAACAAAGGAGTGATATGACAATACTTTGACGAGTTACAAACAAGTCTGGCACATGCATTTTGTACCCGCTGCAGTTTCATTAATTGTGTATCGGGCAAACCAAACAACAAACTATTACAATAATCAATTTTACTATTTATAAATGCATGTATAAGTGTTTCGGCACTTTTCTGGTCCAAGTATTTTCGTATACGACGAATATTATAAATCATAAAAAAGGCGGCTTTGCATGTATTTGAAATATGTTGTTCCATGCTCAGACCTGTATCAAACCACACACCTAAATTTCTCACCTTGCTAGATAAACTAACGACAGAATTCCCAACATTAATGTTACTAACATTTAATTTTGAAACCTGTCTGGGTGTTCCAACGATCAAAAATTCTGTTTTACTGTCGTTCAACTTTAATTAGGGAGACACTTGAAAAATCAGTACCCATTTCATTCTTCTGTTACCATTAGCCAAACCACAATGTAAAAAAGAAATGTGAAAGCTCCAAGTGATTTTGGTTGAATTTTTGGCAAAATTAATGGATCACTTTAAGATTGTCATGGTAATGGAAAGAACTCTTCACTAGCTTTAAATTGTTACCAGATTTATAAAGAATCTTTAAATATTTGGCATAACTATACTTCTAGTTTTGCTGAGGTTTTAAAATAACAAATAATTTCTGAAAAACATGAGTTGCAAATAACAGCCTGATTTTGCCAAAGCTGGGCCCTGTTACAGAAAGAGATACAATAGATTGTAAGTCAGAAAATGTGCACCTTTCAGCCAATCAGATTTGCACATTTAGTTACATGATCTGACTTACAATCAATTGTTACTTTCAATCGATTGTATCTCTTTATGCAACGGGGCCCTGGTCATAATTTTATACTCGATACAACTCATAGCTTACTGGGATTGGGTAGTCCCTATGCTATAAACCAATGGGAGGAGAGGGGTACTTTCAAATATCATTTAAGTTTAAAAAGAGAAGGGCAGCCGTTAAGTCACTTTTTGTACTACAGAGAAAAGCATCTTAAAGGTTTTGAAGCCTTGGAGAAACCAAATTTTAATCTCTCTTTTTAATTTTGATCAATATTTCCTTGGAAACTATAGTTATTTGAAATGTTTGCATCATATAGATATGGCTCCTACCTAAAAGATGCTAGGCAGAACTCAATTCAGCAAAAAAATCGACTTAACGCCCCTCTTACTTTCACCTGTGGATAACATATATTAGATATATGTGTATGTGCCCCTTTAAAAAGAGCCAACACACACACTAAAAGCATTTATAACATAATACAGACATGTCCCAAAGGAAAGTGGTGATAAAAGTCGTTGATCCGCAAGATAGACGTACCTCGATCGGAAGAAAGGCATTTCAAAGCTAGCCTGAGAAGATTATGACTTGAATTTACCCTTTTTTGTGGCATTATAATGAAAATGATTAGCCTTTATATATTGAAATTCGAAAAAGTTGTCATGTCCATTTAATGAGTCTAGCAACTACAGACTCTTCATCATGGGTGAAAGTCACAAAAGGAGATTTATGTATAAAATTTTGATTCTCACTTTTAAGATAATGATTGGACAGTCCCCTTGCTATTTACGCGAATTAGTACAACCCTACACTCCATCTCTCACTTTGCGTTCACAGAACCAATATTGCTCCTTGAAATCCCGCGATACAAAACAAATTATTATGGGAAAAGTTCCTTCGCCTTCCTTGTAGACCGCCGGCCGTCAGTCGAAATTTGTTCGTTTCGTGCTTCAACTCCCATATCTATCTTATTTTTACATATGTTGTACATAAATATAATATAATAACATTCCGAAACTCGTCAAGCTCAAAAGTTGCACATTTTTCAAAAAGTGGAAAAAACTTGACAAAAATTAGGTTTAGATTTCAAAGCAATTGTGTGTTATTGCATCATTTGAATTCTGTATCACTTTGAACTTTTAAATTTCAGTAGTATCCTTTTGGATAATGTTTTTAACTGAACTTGAAGATGCCTGTCAAAGGACAGTATCTTTAGACAAATTCAAATTTATTCTAACTTGGTCACAATAGTTATAAATATTCAATTTTCTACAAACTTGTTATCATGCTTTTGCAAAAAAAATAAAAACACAAAAGTAATCATATATTACTCCCTTTTTAACATTTTGGATCTTAATTATTAACATAATTAAATTATATAACTTTCGTATTAAAAATTTAACTTTTTTTGATTTGAAGGAAGGTTAACATTTTGTTTAATTTTCACTCGAGCAACAACCACAAAAAAAAGAGTAAAACTTTATACGCATCCTTGAAAATACATATGAAATAACCATAGTTACCATATGAACAATTGAAAAATAATAATCTAGATAACTAATAATACATGAAACATATGATAAAAACTTCTTTCATGTTTGTACAGGTTATAGTATTGGTTGGGTTATCATGATTGTTGTTGTTTTAAATAGTAAACCTTAATATAAATGAATTGAGAACATGTAATTCTCTGTTGCAATGAAAATCAAGTGCAATACATGAGCGATACAGTTTTTGTACCTGCCATATTTAAAAAATACAATGAATGTCATCTAAATATCTATGGTATTTATCTTCTAAAGATGATAAAAGCTCAAAATAACTTTTCTTACCTGTTTGAATATGAATGTCTATTGCGACAGGACTGCACTTGAAACAAACATATCCCACTGGACTGAATTCAAAATCACAACTAAAAACTCCCTTGAATATGCATGCATCAACTGTCATCACTTCAAAGATGGACAATGTCATATACACTGTACATGCAGCAACCTCATAAACACATACCTCAAGCAAGGCTCCAGAATAAAGACAAATAGTCCTGGAACATGAGAAACAACTCTAGAATAAGACAAAAGACTGGAATGTTCAACACAAAATATAGCTTGCCTGGATCTACCCTCTCCTGACCCGATTCTTCATACTTTCTGACCCTAAAACTATAAAAATGTTTCTTTGATTTCTCCTTTCACATCTAAAGTAAGAACTTTTCTGAAATTATCCAGGAGTTGTCTTATCTTCTACGTCTCCAACACAGAAGTCACCGCATAGTTGGGTAGGCATTTGCAAGGTTATTATTTTGCTTTCACAGGTGTACCTGATAAAGTGGTGAAAATTTTCTTAAGAAAAGTAAGATATCGGAAATAATATCGCTATGAGTAATATATTTACCAAAAGTAAGATATGTTCCATAAAATTCTACCCCTTTAATAACTGTAACCTTTTAATTGTGACCCCATATAGTGGAGAGTTCTATACTAATCAAACTGGTCCCAATCTCACCAAATGGTTTAAATGATTTAGACAAAACTAAGAAGTGATTCCTAACAATTACAGGACCACGAAGAGTAAGATTTGGTGTGAAACAAAACAAGAAGGTAGCACGGTCGATAAACAATGAGCCGTCGTTCGCGGATCATGAAATAATTTGCTCCCCAAGCGACCCGATTGTTTTTTTGGTTACTATGGAAACGGAGAAGGGGGCAACAACCTTTTCCATCACGTTTTTCTCTTCCGTGGACGTGCCCATGGGAAAGCAGAAGGAACGGATGCTCTATGCAATAGCATGCAACTGCAAGGAGCATTCGTTTTTTGGGTCATTCATGCGCATGCTGTGGCACGTTTCCGAAGAGAAATCCCAAATCACATATCTTCTTAATTGAAGCACAATACAGTAGTCTTCAGGATAAGGCGGTTTGCAGATAAAGTGGACATACTGTTAACCCGTTCCCAACTAGATGTTTCATTCCCCATCTAGAGTTAACCCGTTGCAACAGGAACCGGGTGGGCTATGTACAAAGTCTATGGGGATTTCAGAATCTCGTAGTGAATGGGTTAAAGTAGTGTCTACCAGGATTATTGGGTACCGGTTTACATAATTACTGCCTATGATGCAAGTAATAAAAACTTCAATCGCTAGCCTTATTCCTGTTCTATACTATAGTTTATAACCATCGTAGAGTTAATACAGGACACACCACGTTCCTACAGGCAATGAATAGACCGCTTCTGTAATGTATGCAAATAATATGCGTATGACGTAAGCTTAACAATAGTAACTAGGTCCGGCAAGCTAAGTTTGCCGGAGCTTGCCGGACCTAGTTACTATTGTTAAGCTTGCCAACGGGGAGTCTGACGTCATACACATATTATTTGCATACATTACAGAAGCGGTCTATTGGTTAACATGTTTCCCACTAGGTTTTACAATCCTTGTTGAGTTAACACAGGACATGCCACGTTCCTGCAGGCAATAGGTTAACATGTTTCCTATTAGATTTTACAATCCTTGTTGAGTTAATACAGGACATGCCACGTTCCAGCAGGCAATGGGTTAATTGGTTCCACTGATTGATTGTGTGAAAAATCCTAACACTGGTGATGACCTGTATTTCAAAAATAGATGAGAAATTGTGACCGTGAGCAATAGCCTACAAGAGCACAGGACATGCTTCTGAAGGGCAATCAATTGTTCACTGATGCTCAAACAAAAGCGTAAACCATAATTAAATAAAGGACGAAAAGATAAGAAATGAAGCATAACTTAATGAAATCAAGGATAGGAAATATTACAAAGGTTAAAATTATTTATAAACCTTTCTGGAGAAAAACATGTCTTAGTCCTTTGAAAGAATGGAGAAAGATGTCGCCAACTATACATTCAAGTCAACTAAACGGCTTCATATGGGGCCATGTTAAAAAAAGCTAGCATTATACTTGTTTATACTAACTAAACCGAACACAAAAAGTAACTTCACCCCTAAGCAATTGCCCATAATTTCATAACCAAGAATCGTTTCAAGATTTCGTCTTGCCAATATATCCATATGGTAGTTAGGAAAACAATGTGTAAAAATAAGAGGTAACCATTAATCCATGGTTGAGTGAGCACACATTACAGAAAAAATAGTCATATTTCAAAATTCGCAAAAGTATTATCATCATTACAAATTATTGAGAGTTGGAAAATTAAAAAATGCACTGTTTTACAATTCCAATTAATGCATTTTACCACATGTGCCATCAAAAAATCAAAATGAATGGAATATCAAACAGCATTGTTTCATAAACCAATCAATGCATTCCGCCACATGTGCGGATTCACAACAACGTACAGGCACGCGCAATACCTTGTGACTTTTGAATTGTGCCATTTTGTCTTTAATCTGTGCTCATTCAGCCATAAAGTAATGAATATCTGATTTTCGCACATATCGAACATAACAACTGTGCCAATATTGTGGTAAGATGACATCTTGAAACAATAATTGGTTATGAAATTATGGGCAATTGCTTAGGGGTGAAGTTACTTTTTGTGTTCGGTTAACTTCTGAATCAGTTCAAATTTACATGCGATGTGTGAAAGGGGTTTATGTATCTTCGAGAGACATCCATATATCACCATGCTCACTTCTCCACTTTCTTTGTCTCAGCGATAATAAAGGCTATATCTTATTCCCAAATGGGATATTGGCACTATGCCAGTGATTGTTTCTCATTTTTTATCCCATCAAAATAACAAAACATCATGTTTTTGTTCAAATATTAGTACTCATGCATGGACAGAAATGGGCAAATAATTGGGTTAGTTTGGCACTAATCATATCACCTTTTCCCCTTTAATATTGAAGCCATATTAAGGTTTTTGCAACATTTCTCCATATTAGGATGTAGCAAGATCAACAGGTTGCTTCCTCCACTTTAAATTGTAAAGGACCCCCTAGTGTCTTGTGACAATAAACATCAGCATAACTTTGAACAAAGTAAACAACTGAAGACAAATTGTTGAATACAGTATTTTATTGGTAGTACAAACACACAATACAACATTCACACCAACTGGGATCATAGAAATACACAAATATCATTAGGAATGGAATCATTTTATAAAGTAATGATTTTAGAATAGTCTAAACTAAAGTAAGAATCCTGCAACAATATTATATTCGATATTCGATATAATATTTTTATGGAATCCATAGAAAGATGACCAAAGAATGTCTAAAATATGATTTCTGTAATAATATTACATATAATCCCATACAGATCTTGTAAAAATAAAGTGGGCAATAAAGTATACAAGATTGTTTATGTTTTTCTTTGTTGGGGGCTAGTAGATTCAGATTTCTTGCCACTGATTTGATTTCACTTGCCCAATCGAGCCTCATGGGAAAAAAGAAAGAGTTCAATTCTAGCATTGAATATGAGTTTTATTCTTTACAAGGTAAAGATTGAGAGCATCTTTAATGTAAATATCACATACTAGTAAGAAATGTCATCAAAATAGATACGCTTTGTCATTAATCATTGAAAATGACACTCTAGAGGATACATCCTGATATTTTTGTTCAGGGTTACACATGGGTTATGATTTTACAAGTGCAAGGCTGAAACTCTGAAAGCGTCTTTAAAGAATCAATATATAAAACCTAGTTTACCATAGACACTGGGCCATATGCATAAAAACAAGCAATTGCTTGTGCTAGCCTTTTGCTTGAATCGGTATGCATAAAAACAAGCAATTGCTTGCAAGCAAAAGCATTTGCTTACAAGCACAAGCAATTGCTTACTGCTCGTAAGCAATTGCTTACCAAACAAGCAATTGCTTAAAACCGTATGCATAAAACAAACCTTTTACTTGTCTTGATAAGCAATTGCTTGCGTTTTTTCAAGCACATCCAGACCAGCTTGAGCTCTTGCTTACTCAGGGCATTCGCGTTTAAGAATCAAATTTTCGTACCGTTTCAGGATGATTTCAAGCTCCATATTCCAGAGGTTATGTTGTGATCAAATTCCTGTTATTTTAGACTTTTTACGGCAATTTTTGTCCATCGATCTGCACAGAAACCCCCCTGATGCTCCGCGCTGTTTCCCCCCTATTTGCGTAATAAAAAATACTGCTGCCAGGTCGGGCACGAAGCGTTGTTGCCCTGCAGTGCGATGTTCGCACAACCGTAACGATCCTTTGTCCAACACGTAAGCAATTGCTTAGGCAGTGCAAGCAAAAGGTTTCAACACAAGCAAAGGCTTGTGCATACGAATTTAAGCAATTGCTTGAACTTGATCTTTTGCTTGACAAGCTCTTGCTTGTGCTTAAAGCATTTGCTTATAAGCAATTGCTTGTTTTTATGCATACGGCCCAATTGGTCAAATATTGGTTTTGATTTTTACAAGTGCAAGGCTGTGATTATCTTTAAAGTACATATCAGATATTAAGGGGGCACATACATGTAAGACATGTCATCAAAATAGATAGTTAGATGTCATGAATCATTGAAAAATCACACTCTCCATGCCACATTCTGATATTTGTGTTTAGGGTTATTTGATTTTGGTTGTCACAAGTGTAAGGCTGAGATTATCTTTAAGTATGAAATGTCATCAAAATAGATACACACACGATGTCATCAATCATTAAACAATCACATTCTTCATATCACATTGTGATTGTGATATTTATGTTTTTCCGTTTCCAACTTTGTCATCCTATTTATGAGATGCATGTCAACAGAGTTAGATGAGGCAATTGATTAACAAAATGCAAACAAACCTTGACTTATCTTCAGATCTAGGCTAAAGACACTTTATGTAATGTATGCAGACGATATCGATAGATGGCATGAATGTAGGTCAGGTTTTAAGTTAACTCGTTGTTATGGAGACCCTCCATCACTTGTAAAAACCCACTCACGATATAGACCAGTAAGTCATCCAAAGAACCTTATATCATGAAAGGTGTGAGTTATTATGTGTCGTCGTACAAAACACTTTAAACAACAACAACTTTTTAAATGTAATTGACAATTGAGCCTTGCCCTCCGTGGCAATCTATTTGTGAAGATTTCACATAACAAATTTTTTTAAATTTTTTTTTTAAAAACAAATTAGTGTGATTATTTGAAAGTGACTTTGAGATATTTAGAAATTGAAAAAAAAAACTGCTGAGATCCTTTATCTAGGCAAAACAAATGAAATAGGTCATTTATTTTTGCCTCGTCAAAGGGATCAAGTGACATTGTTCAAATTAACAAAACTTAATTCGAAATTTAGTGGTTCTCTCATACCTTGTTTTATTTGTAAAACCAATAGAAGCAAGGAACCAGTTTGATCTTTTGAATATATCCCTTTCGTTAGAAAGATATTTACGATTGAATTGTTGAGATTTCTAACTATCCACTGGATAGTCATAACTGTGAACAAAGTCAGTGCAATGAGTTTGCAAATGTCACTTTGAATTTCTGCTTTAATATTTCTCGGTCATCTAACATTCATTTACCATGGAATTTTCACACATCACTCAGTGGATATATCAGATAACAAAAATTTACATTTTATCAATCCTTAATCAGTTTTTGCACAAGAAAACAAAGTAACTAGATCCCATAAAACAGAAAAGAGAGAACCTGAATGGTCTTTCAACTTTGCAAATATATCCACCTTTTGCAAGTTTGTTTTGAGGCAAAGATGACTATTTCGTCAATAAAAACAACACAGTTTTCAGTTAAAACATGTGGTCATTTCCATCAAACACTGAGATTCTTTATACCACCCATGTTGCTGTTCCTCCAATTGTTACTATGATGAGAAAACCCTCCAGAGAACAATACGATTTGAAGAGTACATGAACAGGCTGTTGGGAGGCGAGGCTTACTGAAGAACAACTCAGCTCCATCTTAAAGGGACCAGCATCACTTTAATCATAACAGAACAAAAGCACCGTGCAAGATTGAAGCTTCCTCTTTAAAGTTTAAAGTCTTTGAACAATACATATCCTTGGCTTTATTGTTACAAATGAAATACTGTTGCCTCTTCTCAATTAAACTGTGAGTCTGGAAGCAAAAGACTACCATTACCACCATCACAGTTTGACCCAACCACAGCCTAAGACATTGATTCCTGTTGATGCCAGCGACCACTGAATAAGACATCGATTCCTCATACTGCCATAACCCATAGGTGACCATTTTAACCCATTCAGTAGCGTATATACTAGGGCGGAGGTCTTAGTTGGGCCCCAACATTTATTCAGATCGGATATATTTAAGGATATTTCATTGTCATTGTTCAAATTTTACACTGAGTTTTTCATAACCTCACAAAACATATTTCTTAGAGCTCCCTCTAAACCAAAACTGTACTATCCCTTTAAGACAATTTGATCACAGTGAATTCCTCTTTCGATATCCAAATTGGATATGGGGGATTTCTCTTGAGGTTAGTTGGCACTCCCCACCGACCCAGTAGGGGTCGTTTATCCAGCCGCTGGTTAGTCCCATCCTATTTCTGAGAAGATGGCTATGATTCATGTAATTTAGTTTGCTTAACTGAGAATTTGTAGGCTCTGAAATTGCATTTGTATTATAGATATAAATGTGAATACTGTTTCTTTAAAAGGAAAACATTTTTTTTTTCTACAATGTTAAAAGAAACCATTTGTTTGTGTGATGTGACATACAGCAAAGCACTTGGTACAACTGCTGTATATTACCCTAGCACCCATGCATTATTTCAATGACAACAACAAATTTCAACTATTAATCATCACCATTAAACCATTAATAAAAAGCGTTCATCTTGCTATCCATTGCTGTATTTAATTCATTTTTTTCTCTCTTTGTTTGTTCATTTAGTGAGAACTTGTGAAGAGAACCCTTCTACCAGGAAGGAACCAAACAAAAAAGTGAAAGTGATCATTTGGCTTACAGAAATACTGCCCTCTGTTGTCAAGAATCATATAAGCTGAGAAAGGCACACTTTCAGAAGATGTTTGGAGCATGATCAACAGTATTCACAGACCAATTGTGTGGCTACCTGTTATGGTTCTTTTACTGCGATCAACAGTGTCATACTATGGTGGATTTATAGAAATCATCATAATCACCATTATCATTAGCAGCAGTATTATCATCATCATCATCATCATCATCATCATCATCATCATCATCATCATCATCATCATCATCATTATCATCAACATCATCACCACCAATATCACACCCTGTTTAATGAATGCATATATGTTTTTAACTCTTACCTTTTTTTGATTTGGCACCTATTTTTAATTTCGAAGGCCATGTGATGGTGGTATCTGTTTCCCGCATTATCTGTCAATTATAAAAAACACAAATAAAAAGTTTAGTTACAAATGATCAAAACATTTTTCTACAAAAAATATGTGTCATTGTGGTTTGTTTTTCCCTTTGTGATGCAATTGAATTTATCATATTCCTGTTGAAATAAATCTTACAATATTAACTTTCGAAATTGTCTAAGAAAACATCTATGATCCATTATATGAAACTTACATGGACATCAACACAAAACATGCAGCCATCTCTAGTGTCCAACTCTTTGCAAAGGGTTGTGTTATTCATAAACAACTAGCTGTACCCGCGGAAATCCGCGGGTTTTTGTGAGAGAAAGGCGATGATGACATAACGATACTTTAAATCTTTACTATTCCGAGAGTCATAATTTAAATAGTATAAGACAAAATAAACACGGGCGACTCAATCCCGCCCCACAACCCGTCGTTGGACGGGGCCCCGACGCATTAGGGTCCCGTCCAACGATATCCGGCCAATGTATAACAAAATCATAATGGTTTAATAGTACCCATGCAAAGTTATTCAGTTATCCCCCATATTTTATAGAGTCCATAATTTGTTCCGCATGTATTAAATTAGATACAGTACACTATAATAATAGTGGATACTTATATAGCGCACGTTCCGTCTTTCGACGCTCGCGGCGCTTTGGGAAAAGAGAAAAACGACTAAACAAACAAACAAACAAACATACAAAAACAAATTAGAGTATACCTATTTTTCAAATAAATAAGTTTTCAACCGAGTTTTAAAAGTATCCAAGGAAGGTGATTGGCGAATTTCAATGGGGAGATCATTCCAATGTTTTGGGCCAAGGTATGAGAAGGAACGATCTCCCCATGAACGTTTTACTCTGGGTACTTGAAGGGATTGTGTGTTAGACGAGCGAAGACTACGTGAAGGTGTGTACATTGTGAGGCTATTTTGTAAGTAGGCAGGGGCAGATGAATGAAGTGAATGATATACAAGTAATAACATTTTAAAGATAATGCGTTTCTCAACAAGAAGCCAATGGAGGGATTGAAGGATCGGTGTTATGTGTGAAGATTTCTTTGTGTATGTAAGTAGTCTGGCTGCAGAATTCTGTAGACGTTGGAGCCTATTAACTTCTTTTTGGGGGAGATTACCAAACAAAGAGTTAGAAAAGTCAATGCGAGATTAAATCAATGCATGAATCAATGATTCAGCAGCAGAGGGTGACAAATACTTCCTAATAAAACTCAAATTGCGTAATTGAAATCGAACGGACTGTGATACATACGATATGTGGTTATTTTCGTGTATACCGTGGCTTCGCCGTTGACCCCCCCCCCCCCCCCCCCCCGCGACTCCAATTGCCTGCATGACACATAACCCGTCGTGTCCCATGAACGTTTCATATCCAATCTAAGTTCTTCGGCGTATACATTTTGTCATATTCTTGTGAAACCCGATGATATATTCCTTTGAAGGGAATAGTAGCCGTCTATATACATGCATCCCATAAACTTTTCATATCCAATCTAAGTTCTCCGGCGTATACATTTTGTCATATTCTTGTGAAACCCGATGATATATTCCGTTGAAGCAAGGATATGGGAGTTCCATGGTTGAAAGGAATAGTAGCCGTCAATACATGCATTGCATAATAAATGAGCAGATACCCCCCCCCCCCACCCCCAGGCGTCTTCTCTTCGCGGATAGCATAATACAATCATCTTACCGCAAGATGTCGAGATTGTATAAAACTCCCCTGCTCCACCATTGTCCACCCCGCTTTATTCACTTCAATGCACTTTGCACGCCCGCTCAGCTGTGTACAAAGCCTGTGGGCTCGCGGACTTAATACATCTTACCACAAGCTGGCGCAATTATAGTAGCGTGTACGGTAGGGCGAATAGATAGTGACCAGAGACGATGGTCAGCAGGTCAGTGAGCTATGCAAATAAACTACGGTTCGGTGGGGTAATTCGATGACTGCGCGACGTGTATACACGGCTGTACAGCCATTGCGCGTTGCATAACCGCAGCTAAATTGAAGTTGTCGCATTTTGTCGTCCATGCACTTACAAACACGATGCCAATCGGCATAGCGATCATTACCATACCATCCGCGTAATATAAATATTGATATTTATCAAAACCTGGGTAGTTTCACAACGTGTTATATCTAAAATGGTTTCTCGATATATTATTTGTTTTATCTACTCTAATTTATATTCTTACAAATACTTTTACGGCGATAAATCGTTAGTCAATGCTCGGCGTCTTAAACGGGCAATTGGCATTGCTGACTTTCCCTTTTCTTCGATCTGGACGATGACCACGGGGCGGGAGCGAATCGGGAATGCCTTATTGTCCTCCGCAAAACGTATATCCTTCGATCGCGACGGTCGGGGAGTCGCCGAATCCTCGGGGTGAGGATATCTCGAGTGGGAGGCGATTCGAGGGGTTGAAGTTTACCGTATTAATATAATAGATGCAATTAATCACCGAAACTCACGGAACCAACAGGGCCGATGGTTCTGTAAGCGCCAAGAGATTGCAAATGTGCTAATTCTATACCCGCATACATTTGGAGACAATAGAAGCACGAGTCTGCAAGTCCTAGACAATGAACTAGTCTTCACCTGCAGACCCATGAACATTTACTATAATTTCATGGTGGGTTTTCAAATTATATAATTTGTCTGGAAACCTATTATTCTGTACTTGTTTGAAGAATGGACTTTTAAAACTAATTATAATTCATTTGTAAGAATATTATTTGTGGGAGGTGGTTACCTTTAAACCAGTTGCATAGGGACATTGCCCCCTCCCCCCTTGCCTACCCCCTGAAGTAAGCCACAAGTTCATGGTAAAAACAGAACAAAACATAAAATTGGCCTTATTAGCACTATGGGACTTGAATTCACCATTTTGATTTATAGCCAGATGCAAAGTGCATTGCCAGGAAACTTTTCCTAAAATATCAACATTTTGTGTCATTTTTGTTCTTTCTCCGGCAAACTTCCAAAATTATTATCTGGGGTATAATAGCACTGTAAAAGGGGAGACAATAACTTGAAACAATGCCCAAATAGTGAAGATTGTATTATCCATACTAATGTTATTTTACAGAACATATACATGTATATGTAGGTATACTATTCATAGAGAAGCTACATAAAAGTGTTGACAATATAAATTATAACAAAATACAAATAAAATGTATACAGTGTAAAAGACACAGTCATATCATAATGGCAGACAATTTCTTCAGATGAGTGAAACTTTTGCAATTACAGGACCACTCTTGACAAATAAAAAGGAGCAACATTTCAGCTAAATGTCTTATAAGCAGCTCATGATAAACAAAAATATATTTAAATTTGCAAAATTTGATGTTCTGTATTTTGCATGTCATCATACTAATACTCTGAGCGTTCATTGACCCTCAAGCTATAAGGACACTCCTTCCAGTTGTGTTGATACTCACAGTATGTCTACCTACTGCTACACTTGAAATAATTGCTTTAGAAGTGTTCTGTGTGTGCGTGCATGTGTGTGTGGGTGTGCATGTGTGTGTTTTTATCCATGTTATGAGAATGATAGCTAGTTATAGAAGGCTGAATCTATATATCTGTTCAACAATTCAAGTTTGGCAGTACAATAATGTATTTAAATTAATCCATCACGTTATGTTTGTATAATTTTTAATATTTTGTCAATCTATTGAGCCTCAGACACACCTTCAAGTTGTGTTTGTACTCATGGTATGTACACCTACTGCCACACTTGAAATAATTGGCTCAGATGCTGTTAGAAGTGAAAGTGATTTTTTTGTGAGTGTGGTGCGTGTGTGTTTCTGCATGTTAGAGACTGATAGCTAGTTGTAGAGGGGTGAATCAATTTCTTTGCAACATTTCAAGTGTGACAGTATGATACATGTATTTGAAATAATCGTTCAAGTTATGACTGAATTATCTTTAAAGGGACTTAGTAACATTGTCCAAATCCTTAAAATAAAATTTTAATTATAGCGGTTCCCTTATACCTTGTTGTATTCGTATTAACAATAAAATCATGGGACAGGTTTCGGTTTTTCAAATTTCCCTTTCGTAACAAAGATATGTATGATTGAAGTATTCAGATAAGAAAAACTCCGGGCGAGTTTTTCTTCCATGTACAAAGTGAGTGCAGTGAGTTACTGAATATCACTTTGCATTTTCGCTCATTAATTGGCCATACAATGTCCATTTGACTTGAAATTTTCACACAATACCCTGTGGACATATGAGATAACAACAATATACATTGCATCAACCATTCATCACTTTTTTGCACATGTCAACAAAGTTACTAGATCCCTTTAAAGGTATATACATTTGAACTTTATTGAGAATTTGTACCTCGTTGGTTATTACCATCAATCATGACTTCAATTGCAATCTGCTGCCAATGTGATTTGTATATGAAATGTGTATAAAAAAACAGCACCACAACTTTTCATCAAAAACAACATTTTATGAGCTTGGACATGGTTTTGGCCATCACCGTACATCAGTCTTGACCATGATAGGTCTTGACCCTGTTACCCCCCCCCCCCCATCCCGCTTAACTCTTAACGTGCCAGGGATTTTAATGCTCTATGGCATTTGTGTGCATTGTAACTCGCAAAAATAAGAGCTTGGCACGTTAGGAGTTAATACACAACTAAACCAGTGGTCTCTGTCTCGGGCCACTTTTGTAGATAATGCACCCCCCTTAAAAATCCTGGCTTCTGGCCTGGATTATTTCAGCTATGTGCAATAACCAAGAAGAAAACAACAAATAGAAGTAGTAGTATATATGCTCTTATACCTACCAGTAAGTGAAAATGCCAGCATTTAAGCTTCCCTTTAAATATGGAACCCATCATTTTCAATCTCGTGAAGAAAACATGAAACTTTGCATCACTACATATATGTGCAGCTCTAGCCGTAATAACTTCAATACAAACATATCAAATTTCATTTCCCCCATAGCAATTATGAAACATGAAAAGGTTCCTAAATGCGTACTATTGTACTACCCGTGACCCCCTCTAAGTAGTGATTTAGCTGAGTAAATTTCCAATTATGTTAACAAAAACACTGTGCCAGACTCCATGCACATATCGTTGTGTGAGAGTGAGAAGGGCGTTACGTCGATTTTGGCTAAATTGAGTTATGCACACCATTTTGTAGGCCGGAGCCTTCTCTATGCCATGCCAAATTTTCAAACAATAATTATTAAAATTGTAGAAATATTTATCAAAAATAGAGAGCTATACATGCACCCCATCTTGTAGGCCGGAGCCGTCTCTATGCTATGCCAAATTTTCAAACAATAATTATTAAAATTGTAGAAATATTTATCAAAAATAGAGAGCTATACATGTAAATTGAGATTCTAAGAGGGGTCCCAAGCTAGTTTCAACATGATTATCTCCAAAATACAAACAAAAAGACTTACGTCATTTTCTTTCTCAACCGACAATATGAATCATTTCCAATCATGACAAGAAAACCAAAAATGAAACTTTAGTGATCCTGCTGAGTTTCAAAGTCTATTACACTTGATAGAAACAACTGTGTCTTCTAAATACAAACATATCAAATGTCATTTTCCCAGTAGGAATTATGCTAAATGAAAGTGTTCCTAAAAACATACTATCGTACTCTGCCCATGACTCTACTCAGTACACTTGCATTAAAGGGAGATAGTAAGTAGGTGCACAAACTGGCAAATGATTGATATAAGGTGGATTTCTGCATTCTGATATCAAAGCATCTCAATGTAATTTTAGCAATGATATTACAATCAATGATTTTTTTTTCTAACATCATACTATTGTATGACTCATTAATGTCCAATTTTATGAACTATCAAAGCATATAAATGCATATCAATTTCATTTTCCCCCAACATTTTAATAAATGAAATTGTTTCCAATTACACACAAGTAACACTACCTGTAGTAACCTAAGTAGTCATATTTCTTACATTCATACTATTGAAGTGACCCATGTCCCATTTTTTGAAGAAAATGAATAGAACTACATATACCTCATTTACAGTGTATATCAATTTAATTTTTCTCAATAAGAGTACTCTAAATGAAATTGTTCTTAAATACACACTACCTGTAGTAACCAGGACCCCCCTCTAAGAACCAAAGTCAATGATCCAGCTGAGTAAAGCCTTACTTGGTCAGGGTCAAATTTGAGTCCAGATTGAAAGTTCTTGGAAACAACTAGCCTAGGTTCCAGACATCCAGTACCAGTAAAACAAAATATGTATACAGGGGCTTTATATAGGCAATTTCACCCCTGAAATGCCAAAAAGATTTCCAATAACTTCTCGAAGTTCTATGGAAAACAAATTCAGAGTGCTACATGTATTCTAGGCAGACGAGCTTGAAAAGTAGCTCGTGAAAATAAAATAAAATTTTACCCTGTCCAGTAAACTTATTTTACAGCTGTGTATTGAAATGATGATATGAAGTTTACCATACTGATTACAATGATGATTATAAACTTAAAGACAAACAAATATATTCATTATTTTCATAGACACATATGTATAGGGCTGTTGTAATTAGATGATGTAGCCTGTAGTAAGCAAATAATTACCGTTGGTGAAGGTGATGGGACAATCTATCACTTCCGAGGCGAGCTGGATGTAGCTATCTTTCCGAAGCGAAGCTGAGGAAAGATAGCGTATACATTCAGATCGCCGAGGAAGTGATAGTGTGCCATCGCCTGAAACCAAAAGGTGATTATTTGCTTTATATTACACATCGGACTTCTTCTACTTCTAGATCTAGTATTAGTCTACTGTTACTGTGTTACTAGGTTTGATCTACTTACCAATATGTTATTCCATGACAATTCCATAACAGTTCAACATGCAAATTCTTTTCACCCCTGTTCGCACAATTGGTCATAATGTCGATGAAATTGAAAACTTTACGTTGTAGTCCACAAGGAGAGTCCTGGACCTGGTCTAGACTAGACTGTCTTGAATCGTGTTCACGTGTTTAGTAGAGCAACAGAACGAGCAAATAACAGCAAACGGTGTAATCAGTATAGGGTGTAATGTACGATACGTATGTACAGTGCATAGCGTGCAGTGTACTACCGTATGCACAACGAATACAATTAAATTTGTAATTCGCGCGCATAGAGTTATCGCGCCGGTACGGAATTTGAGTGGCCACACACTCCACGTTAAATTCAATGCAACCGCGGAGTGTAGATAGTACTTTACCAATTATCTAGTGAGTGCAACACACTTTCGCCCAAGATATCTACACAGTGTAATGAAGTTTTCTTCTCCCATCAATGATGGGCGAAACTATGTTTCATCACGTGATTAACTTTTGACCAATCGTAGAGCAAGATTCTTAGTATGTGGAATATAATAGCATTTATCTGTACAGATAATTTGGAACTTCTGCCTGCAATGACTTTACAATCAGCGTAAATTGTTTTCTTGGGTGTTGGGGGGGGGGGGGGTGTTCCAATTGTGAATTTTTGAGTTAGATTTGTATTTGATATGCATTTTGTTCAAATAAAAACTCTAATCATATTTATATTCTACATGACAAGTTATAAAAGTCTGTCCAGAAGTCAAACTTTGCATGTTTTTTTGAAAGCATGGCCACTTTTAATAGAGAGATTCTACTGCAAATACTATAATTAATCAGAATTATCAGAAAGAAAGTTTTCATACGAACCCGCTGGAAAAAGTCCTCTCCACTCTCAGCCCTCCCGTCTTCAGCAGCTGGAGCAAAATACAAAATGTCAAAAATGATATAAAGTTATTTAAAATTTTCTAAAATACAATGAAAAGGAAAACAAAATAACACTTTTTCAAAATAAAAACAAATTTGCATGAATATAAAGAAGTTCCTCCCAACTCTCAGCCCATCCGTCTTCAGCATATGTAGTACATAGACAAAGAATAATAAAAGAAAAATGTGATTATCAAATAAAAACTACTTAATGACATATTAAAATAGATAATCATCACAATGGGTCACCGGCTGTAAGAAACACAATAATGTCATTAAATAAAATAAACATACACAAACTGTGCTATAGATGCAATTGAGGGATGTTAGATTAATATATAAAACAGTCTTGTATAGATCATATAGCTTCTAACCAATATTTTGATACCCATAAAAATAAGATATTACTAAATTAGACAGAGATTATCAAGCTTACCTGTTTGAAGTAATCTATCCTTTCTTTGTAATGTATCAACATGATACATTTATATAGCCAGTTAATCACATGAAGGTATATTTTTCTCTCAGTCTCTTTAACACTGTCTCTATTCTCCTTCAAGAAGTAACGATATCTTATCCAACTACCTTCCCAGATGTTACCTTATAATCATATATCCTTAAAATAACCCTTTAATACACTCTGGTCACATCTATAGAGATATATACTTTAATAGTTTTCTTTCCATTCGATTCATTGGGGGGCTTCATTCATTTATGTCCTTAAAAACTTTTCTTCCGTCCGACAAATAAACTGATTGAATATTGTAATTGGACAGGGAATGCTTTGATCTCTATGCAGGAGCTCATCAATGGGCATCAGAAAAATGACAATACGACTTGAATTAATTGCTAGATTCAAGCCGAGGGGATGATAAAGGCTTCCTCGAAATATAAATAGCCTATTTTTTGCTAAACATCCCCTGCGTTGATCTGCTCCTATAAACCAATTCAATCGTTAATTCCTTCATCAATAAATCCATTGAACATCTTTAAGCATGTCGAGTCATTAATAGGGTGACTGTCTTGAACAGATACATGAGATACTTAGAGCTTTGTTTTGTGCTCAATGCCCCCTTCCTTTATTGAAACAAATTATTTCTACGCTAGAAAATGGAATTGATTTTTAGCTCATTTTGCGTTGCCTTATAATCAATATGGTGACCATGAAGTGCTCTAAAATAAACACTCTGATGTTGTTATTGTTGTTTGTATTTCTTATGTTGTCAGCTTTAATGTTATCATTATTGCCTAGAAAATTATACCATTTTCAATTTTTCAAAAATATCAACATCTTTATTTCAGCATATAAGTCATTCATGAGTACTTCAAACAAACGCAGAATAACCATATATCTACATTTTTTTATATTTTGGTAAATTTAAATTTTTCGATTCCTATTAAAGAAAACAGAGGTCATCCAATACATTATCACATAGGGCTTATTCTCAGAATGACAATAATTCCAGTATTGAAATATTAATTTCCAAATATATAATACTCAATATTTACTCCACTCCATGTCCCTTTTCATTAATTCTTTCTCTTCCCCAACCCATCGCCTACATGCAGCCCCCTTAGACCCCAACGATCTGTACGCCAACGATATATGTTTACTATCCCCCCTTCTCTTCTCGTTCATCCTTCCACTGTCACCCATCTAACCCCCCCCCCCCCCCCCCTCCTCCTCTATCTCTCTCCATTGACACACTCACGGAACACTAATCACCCCCAGCTATTTTGCATCTTACTGTCCAGTTATAATCTAGCACCTATTGTTACACTTACACACCACTCGCAATTGTTCGTCTTTGACCCATTTCACATTTCAAAATGTAAAATGTATCACCAAATTGAAATAACATCAAGTAAATCATGACCAGTGGCCTGGCGTATAAACCTAGCCGGTTGCAGCATATAAATTTAATAACAAAAGAATATTTTCATATTTTGCGCTATATAAATATTGTATTATTATTATTATTATTATTTACTAAATATACATGACAAGATGGATAGATAATAACAGATACAACAAGGTAAATATGACATGTCCCTCGATCTTCATGTATTTTTTTTATTAACTTCCAATTTCACAAACTCACAACTCCTTTCAAAACCTCTGACCCATTTCCCAATCTAAAAGTGTAAAAAAGCATCACTTTATTGAAATAACATCAAGTAAAACATGACAAGTGGCCCAGTGTATAAATATAGGGTGCATCAAATTAATTAATTTACAAAATAAATATCTATATTAGTCCATAATGCTAAATAAACACAAGAGAGAGAGATAACATTATATACAACAAGGCAAATATGACATGTCCCCTTGATCTTCAGGTATTTGTTTATTAACTTTCACTTTCACCTCTCTACCCCCCCCCCCCCCCCCCCCCCCCCCCTCCTTCCACTCCATTGACACACTCACAAGATCTCTAATCACTCCGAGCTATTTTGCATCTTACTGTTCACAGTTATAATCTACCACCTATTGTTACACACCACTCCTCTTGTATCCTCCATGACCCTTTTCACATTTTAAAGATAATCCGATTCATTTTGACAGTACATGTAATATCATGTAAAAGATGATCCTATTCGTTTTCCCCATGTTCTGGTATAGAATTTGTTAATGTGAATTTCCTCATTATTTGCTACTAGTAAGATGGCACAAACTTCTGAATTATTTCTCACAATTGAATCCATCAAGCCATCATTAAAACACTTTAATACTAGGTTCGTTTCTAGGACTGCTCACAACATTTGGGTGGCTCAAACCTAAATGCAAAAGTAAAAACTATTTATTGTTAACTAAACTCTATAATTATACTGCTCCGTAGTTTGGATTTGTAAATCTAACGCGAGTTACCATATTGTGAATGCCTTATGCACGATAAGTAATACACACTGGCTCAATGTTATGCAGTGCACTCTCCACACATGGCCTTTAAAGGGAAAGTTGAGTTTTGGTAGAGAGGGCGCTAGACTACTTAATTGGTTTGTGAGGTAATGAAAAACTGAGTATAAAATTTGAAAGAGCATAATATTTAAACAATAAAATCATCTTTGTTTGATCAAAATCGGTTCAGAAACGGCTGAAATATCCATAAATATAACAATTTGTAATAAACCCGGGGCCCCAGGTTTATTAGAGAATTTTGAACCAGCCGTTAAAAATTTTTAAAAATGCTTCCTCTTTTCAAAAAAGTTACAAAATAGGTATTTAAATCCTGTTGTTGGTTATATCTCTATCTAATCACTATTTCAACAAAGCATCACATGCACAATATTTTATTCAAAATGGTTGAAACCGATGAGTGTTTAGAGAGCGCCCTCTTACGTTTTAACGGCTCTTTTTAAATGATAACATGATCTTTACTACGTCATTTGTAATTTTGTGTTCCTTTCTAGTTATAACTATTAGTTTGTAATGTAATGATGCAGGTTTTGGTTACTAAAATTCAGTTTCACTAAAACTGTACTCTCCTTACCAGAACTCAACTATCCCTTTAACCTATGAAAATGGGTATTGTCATATATATACAGTGGCGTAGCTACGGGGGACACATGACCCCAAACAATTTGACAAAAACAATACAAAACATAAGGGGCAATTAAAAAACAACAACAATTAAATACATAAGGTGTGCCTCCCAATCAATCCGACCAAATACACGCTACGCCACTGGTCATATATTGACCAACTCATATATTTACCCATTTGTTGGTGTGAAAGGGCCTTGTAGCAACCATAACAGAATACCTGACCGCCTTCCTAAAGAGAAGGAGTTAAAGAAGTATTGATCCACCGACCCACTTTCTATTCTTTGCACCATATTGATTATTAGCCCAATGAGTAATCCACACACATTACCTTACCACAGAAGCAGTAAAGATTTTTGCCTTTCTAGTTTCTATAAGTGGGGTCTATATTATTACATGTCATGTGTACGTCTTTTTCTTCTCTCATCTTATGCCTCTGATATGCATGCATGTATCATCAAAGGTGAAAGCTACAATGAAGTGTTAAAAAATAAAAATTTTAATAAAAAAACACTCTTTTAAAATGACTAAACGGAAGTTACTTTACTTTTAATTATAGAGTGGGAAATGATATAAACTAAATTGAATCACGATCATAAATGGTCATAAATATAGTAAACAAGACTTTATAGGCTAGTCAAAGATTTTGTTATGAATAAGAAATAATGCATTCATGTAATGATCACAAGAATACAGACATTTTGTTTTGCTGCAAAACATTTTACTTTCAGGACCGGTCTCGAAAATACTAGGGTCTAAGGAGAATACATGGTATACCAAATTCATACTGTCTTGAACGGGTTAAAACATCTACCGTATAGGGGAATTTGAGTTGAAATCAATCAAAAGGGCAAAAAAAAGTATGCCTTCTTTGTAAAATTTTTCTTCCAATACATAAATTACACAAAGTATAGTGCTAATAAATTTATTTTTATTGAAACTTTACTTCTGATTTTAATTTGAACTAGAAAGTTTACATATCCCCATTCCCCAAACACTGGAACAGACTCCTATTTGAATTATAATAAGAACTACTTCAATAATGCTAGAAAAACGACTTTATTACATAACTGTAAGTAAAAGTTATCAAAAGATGATACAGTTTAAGAAATAACAAGACAGGTATCTGCTAGAATCAACGTTCATTAACCTTATTAGTGCTATTTCAATACGTACAAATTTAATTGATTGTTATTCCAATGGAGACAAAGAGGCTTAACAATTCAATTTTATTTTGGTTTTGGGTAAAACATACATCCTCCCTAGACCCCAGCCTATAATTTTTGGGACCATGACAGTTCTGAATGGGTCGACGAATTGAAGATGGTTCGATTATTGTATAACATGCATTCTCCATAGACCACAACATGAGTATTTTGGGGACTATAGTCCTAAATGGGTTAACCCACATAAGACCGTACAATTTTTGTATACAATGCATTCTCCATAGACCACTGCCTGAGTAGTTTCAGAACCAGTCTTGAATGGGTTTGTAAGGAGCTGGAATGTTTTGATCATTGATACTCAGTGAGATGATCAGTGAGATGATGTGTGTGGTTTTGAGGTCGACAGAAAGTCGAGACTCGCGATCGAATTGCTGGCGGAGACTGACGGCCCGTAAACACTGTAAACACCAGCCCCCCAGTGAAAAAATCAATTAGCATTTCTAGCAAACAATCTGATGTAATATGGTCTGCTTACGGAGGTCAGGGATTAATGACTATTATGTCTCCTTGAGAGTGGAATTCTTTACTTTTCATTTTATCAATAAATAAAAAACCTTAGCATGCACTTTAACTCGTTCAGGCATACATGACTATATGACTTACAAGAATATGAATATACCAATATGATATGATACCATACTAATGTGTTTCTGTTCAATAATAACAGATATGTGTATGCTTACTACCTCAGTTTGTAAGCTATCCAACAATTAAAATATACATGTACAACCAAATCGCAACATGTTTGAGAGTAAAGCAAGATAGAAAGTAATACAGATCAACACATATACAGCCACAAATGAAAAAACAATACAATTTGATCCTCACATTTGAGCTGTGGTATGACATAACACTTTCATTCTCCAGAAAAAATACTCTTTAGACAACAGTGTTTGTGTTTTTATACTCCTAACTATTGTTGAATGAAGTAAACTGTTCAAAGTCTAATTAAATATGATACTTTTTTTGTTACAGAAAGCTCGTAACAAAGTGCATTATATTGCTTTGTCACTGTCTGTCGCAGTAAAGGGACCCACATTTTACAAACTGATATATTTATGAATATTTCAGCTGTTTCTAAATCGATTCTAATCAAACAAAGTTTAATCTGCCTTTTTTATCAAATTTTACACACGGTTTTTCATTACCTCACAAATTAAATTATTTCTTGAAGCGCCCTCTAAACCAAAACTGTACTATGGTCCCTTTAATGATAAAATCTAGTCTCTAACACTTCAAGAATTCAGAGTGAATCAGAGTAAGATATTACACTTTGACAGTAAGTTTACATCAGAGTGCATATTGCTATGTCACCGTCTGTTGATAACTGTGTCCTTATAACTGCACCAAATCTGAGCAAAACCCTCTCCATTCCATTATGCTCAAATCTATGTTCAATCACTTCAAGAAGTTAAGAAGGCAGATAGAAGAAGATGTCAGTAGCGAGATGACACATGAAATGGACAAAAAAATGGTGGGCGGTTTATCTTTTAGGTACACAAAAGGATGGAGAGTAACAATTCCTCTGTTCAAAGAGATGAAAGAGGAAATCCCAAGAAAAAAACAAAATCCTTGAAATGGCACATGAAATGAGTTTAAAAATGTGGTGGCTGAGCTCATCTGTACACATCAGTACTCATGTAGCAAATGACACTTTTCTCTATAAAAAACATAAGGAAAAAGATGTTTTGTTAATAAGAGTGGAAAAGTTTTTGAAATGAGTTTCTGACTGGTTATAGAAGTGTCCTCTCTAGAGGAATACTAGATAAGATGGGAGTTAACTTCATTCATCATTTCCCACCACTCAAAATCAGTGAATCAGGGGCCTGATCCTAAGTTCAAATAGTGGAAAGTGCCAAGGTAAATACACAGAGTGGAATAACACGACTAAGTATTGAATAAAGTAACACACTTGGTAAACTATGTTTGTAACTACGCTGTTTCTGCAACAGGCACGGTGAGGAGAGAAGGGGGGGGGGGGGGGGGGGGGGAGATTGCAAAGATTGCATCCATGTAAACAAATTCTAGGTGAGTTTTAACATCTTCACACCTGTTAATACATTAGTAGAGCAAAATTATAAGTTCTATTTATATCTGAACACTTTAGTATTTACCAGGACTACAGTTTGGCAAGTATAATCAAGTTTTGGTGTTTTGAAACAGGATTTGCATAGCCCCAAACAAATAATAATAATAATAACTAGATATATTTATAACGCCTGCACATCTCTCAGCAGACACTCCTGGGCACAATTATCATTATTACCCCTGGTCACATTTAAAACCTGCGCAAATATCTTATCTTGTGCACCTTCTCAACTCCTCGGGGAGCATACAAGGCACGAGCAACCATGTTGGCACATCAGGCTAATTTACACTAGACCAATGTACTAATTTATACTCCAGGGTTGGGAGCAGCAATGTGAATGAAATGTCTTGCTGAAAGACATAAATGCTGGGGTATTGATATGGTTCAAACTCGGGTTCCAAATAAACAAACTAAAAATATTATCTAACATTTTTGTAACATAATTTGCAGTTTATGAATTTCGTATTTTGAATACCGGTAGATTAATTGTTCAGAGTAAAAACTTATCCAGACAAACCCAACTAAATATTTTGTTACACATTTTATGTGAAGTCTAAATATCTGAAAATGTCAAGATATTGAAAAAGGCCAGAGATTTAATATAATGATTTCACTTTCCTGTCTTCCTCTCCTCCGTTAAACTAAGTTCAACATAAACACAATCTGCAATACAGAACTAAATTCCCTTCCCTTAAAAACAATATCTTTAAGAATCTCATCAGCAATATCATAAACCTTTATTTGCAGTTTAAAAACTGAATGCCATGAATTTAAAAGTGATCTATGTTTCAGACTAAATTACAAAACAACAGATTAAATCAGATAAATAGTTTTAGGAAGGAAATGTGATATTGTCTTCCAAATGTGGCTTACACTATGAGCAAACTTGCAAAACATAGTCAGAATAACTAAATTTATACAAATGTATCTCAGATTTTCCAACTAATGAGGAATTACGAACCCTCAGTTTAAATCAGATAAATCACTTTAGGAGGAAATTGATGATGTAGTTTTTGTGGTTGTGGATGAGCTATCAAAGCAAAATTGCAAAAAATAGAAACAAAATAGGACATGAGTTTTCAGGTTCACTAATAAATAAATGCATGTTTTGATAAGATTGCCTCCAATAAAACAGGAATTACAAAACAGCATGGAGTAGGTATTAAAATGTAATCTTCATGATCAGACATCAATAATTTGAGGAGGAAAACTGGCGATGTTGTTTTTTCTGATTGTGGCTTTACTACGCAGACCACAAACAATGTGTGGTCACTTTCTCAGAAGCTAGTGCCCATGCCCACTCAGTGGTCAGTCAGTGTTACATTGTGAAGTGACCAATGGTTAGAATTTTGTTTTGACTTAATTTAGCGTCTTTGGGAGACTTCAATAAATATTGATCCAACTAGGCATATCATAGTATAGCATAGGCGGGCCAGGAGCTTCAAATTCCGACTTGCTGGATAATTATACTTTGACCTATTCAGGACCGGTCCCCAAAATACTTGGGATGGAGAATACTATATCACAATCAAATAATGTTGAAGGGTTTTAAATTATTACATACAAATGGCATATTTTAGGCAAAATCAAAATTTCACTCTAGAATGTTGCACTATGAAGCATTTTCAACATACGGTAACAAAACCAGCATAGTAGTCCTCATAGTGGGGTAGGGGGGGGGGGTGGGGGTGTGGGGGTGTGGGAGCTAAATTTTGTCTCTACAAGGCTTCAAAACTTAAAACTCGTTCATCTCAGAAGTACAAAATGTGACTTTAGCACCCTTCTTTCTCACCCAATCAGATATGATCTAACTTAAAGGGGACCACCAGGCAAAGAACAACACAAATAACTATATGTTTTGGTACCATTGTGAGATATTAAATAGATGCTCAACAATTTGCAAAGAGTTATGTAATTCATAAACAGTACAATCAATTACCACCACTTACGGAACCATCATAATCTGATGGTTCCGTATGTGCCTATCGTCTGAGAGTGCGTATTCACGCATACGTTTGGAGACAATATAATACCGGACAATTCGTTCGCCCTAGACAAAAGGTAGTCTATGTATGCATGCTTTAGTTTGGTGGTACATTTTCCAATTATATAATATTTTTCTGAACTTGTTGGTGGAATGGACTACTAAAGTTGTTACCTTCCATTCATAAGAATATTATTTTTGGGTGGTGGTACCCTTTAAGTCGTGAAGGAGTATGAATCCTACATCTAATATTTGTTTAGTGTTCAGACAACTCTCGGGTAAATTTTATACAACTTTTATAGATGAACAGCAGAAACTGGATGGAAAGATAGGAAGTTGTTTCAATATAAGATCATATATGGTTATCCTAGGTATTTATTTTGAGCTCTCAGGGGCAGAGCAAATAAGTTATCTCACTTAAATGGGACCAACACCCAAAAATTATATTCTTATAAATAAAAGGTAACATTTTTAGTAGTCCATTCCACCAAAAAGTTCAGAAAAATATGCTTCCAGAAAAATTATGTTTAATTGGAAAACGCATCACCATACTACAAAATGTGTTCATGGGTCTGCATACAAAGACTACCTTTGTCTAGGATGAACGCATTGTCCCTGAATGTATCGTCTCCAAACGTAAGCGTGAATAGAATTGGCGTGTACGGAACCATGAGGCCATAATGGTTCTGTAAGTGGTGGTAATTAATTGCATTGTTTATGAACATTAATACACAACCCATTTCAAAGTGTTGGGCATCTTCATGTATATGATATCACACAGCGGTACTAAAACATATAATTATGTGTTGTCCTTTGCCTGGTGGTCCCCTTTAAGTCCTGAACTTAAGAGAAAGCATCCTTCATCTAATCCCTTTCTACTGTTAAGACAGCCCTCAGGAAATTATTATACCACCTCTTCTGACAGGTGAACAGTAGAAACTGGATTGAACAATAAAGATTTGTTTCAATACTAGGTAACTTAAGGATTGCGATGTGAAAGAGGTGTTTGAGCTGACGATGCAAATAAGTGGTCTAACCAGCATCCTTTAGGAGAAAGCAACCTCATCTAATCCTTTTCACGTTAAGACAGCCCGCAGGAAAATATTATACCACTTCCTTTGATGGATGAACAAAAAGTAAACAAAAACAAGGATGTGAGCGGAAGTGTAAGAAGCGTTTTGTTATGGATCATCTCACTGGTAACTAACAAGAGCTATTTTCAAGTGAAAGACACTTTTATATGGACCAATACATACAGCAAGGCTCGACACTCACGGTGGCCCGATGGCCCGGGGCCAGTAAAAACAGCTGTCGGGCCAGCATATTCTAAAAATAAGTAATCTGGCTGGCCCGATCGGGCCGCTAAATATTTCTGTTCAGTTACGAGTGAAAAAGTCATTCATGTTTTGTATAACATCGCACATGTTTTTACTGCATTCGCGCTACAAAAAGTCGGGAGCGCATATCAAAACACTCTCTCCCACTCTCTCTTCAATTATCTACTTCAAAAACAACTTGCTGTTAGTTTTAGCAAACACACTCCTCCCCCTGGGAGTCTTTGCAACACGTAGAATAGAGGGAGGGTGTGCGTAAAAACTATCGGCGAAGCCCTTTCAACACATGTGCCCAGCTAGCTTTGCCCAGCTGGCTAGCTGTACTACCGCACGCAATCGCGAATGAACTGACAGCTAACAAGGAAAGGATCGAAAAATCACATTTGGAGGAAATGAATGGACATATGATATATATCCATATATAATGATATATATCCATACCAAATATATCAAGCTTATATTTCATAGGTATGTTTTCATTTCATAATGTCTTTTTGTGACATTTCAAATCGCGATTCAGAAAATTTTCGGCAAATTAAATCCACGGAACAAGGCTTCCGCTGGCAGGTACCTATGCCAGAGTTGTGGTCGGCGAGTGGGCTAGCTTGTGGTGTGCACTGTGCACTGCCATTGCACTGTGTCTGTGTCATAGTGATTGAATTTGAGTTCGAACTTCGGTTGAAATCACTTATCCAGTTTTGATTTTAACATCCATAACTTATTCATATCACACCTTTCTTTGCAATAAGTACATCCTTTTATTTCCCTCTATTTGTTTAGCTTTGTTTATCCTGTGAATTTATTTTTATTATCAGATTTCAATCCATATTCATGATATTGTCTTGTTCTTTTTCTCAGCGTAGATTTCATCAACTTCTAACAATTTTGTTGTTTCTGGTTATTTTGTTGTCTTTGTCGCTGTGTATTGCTTGCTGTCTTATCTCATTATGATGCTAATTCCTCTGAGATATTTACTTTCCATCATCATTATCATCATGATCATATCATTCAAGTGAATTTGTTATTTTTTTTCTCATCATAGATTTGGGAGTAGCTCAAGATAGAAGTTATCATAAACTAGTTCTAAAGACGTTTTCTGGCTATTGTATTGTCTTTCTCTAATCCAATCTTTGCTTGCTTTTTCCTTTTTGCCTCTTTAACACTAACAGACTTGAATTAAGTTGTAAAGAAGTGCCTTCGTGAATGCTTGGACGTGTAGATTGTAGGACTCTTTGGGAAAGGGAATTATAATTTTCTATGTATATTTCTTTAAATTCTTATATGAAGAAATAAACAGACATAGACACAAGTCATAGATCATAGTATTTGTTTAATTTTATTTCAAGTATATTTCATTTACCTCACGAAGAAGCAAATTTAGATAAAATCTGAGTTCATGATTTACATAAATCAACATACACGAAACTGTAAACATAAAGGAAGACTAAAGAAAAGTAGGCTTCCACAATAAGTTCATTATTACACAAATGTACTAACAAAAATGAAAAATTTTACAAAGACTTTGCAAGTGGTTAAATTAGACTAAAATATTTAACAACTTCATATTTGCAGGAAAATATAATATTGACCCCTTTTTAAGAAAGTAAATGTTTTAATGTTTTTCTTTGTTTTTTCGGGCCAGTAAAATTATTTTCGGGCCAGTCAAATTATTTTCGGGCCAGTAAAATTTGAAAATTGAAGAATCTACTGGCCCAATAGGGCCAGTAAAAAAAAATGTGAGTGTGGAGCCCTGCATACAGCTTCTTTCGCCTTCTTCTTGTATTTAAATAATTGCATAGAGTAATCATTATTCATTGAAAAGGAAGAAATAATAGCAAAGGCTCGCTTGGGACTAACTGAGATGTGATAAACATAGCGAGGGCGATTTTGTTCAACAATTTCATTTTTTTCGACCTGTGTTTTGGCTCACGGGGGCAATTTAAAAGGTTCAGGTGGCAAATCCCCCTTTACATTTTTTCGCTGAGCTACGCGAATGAGTTTTGACTAGGAATCTGCAAGAATCTTCAGGATTGGAGGAGGCAGATTAATCAGAATTAGTCATAGAAAATCCCATCTGGGGGTGGCCCAGAAGGACCTAGAAGGACCATAGACATAACAGTCCTTTGGCAAACCCTGCAATTATCCCCTAAGACACTTCATTTAAACCCCACACTCAAGGGATTATAATGGGATTAACGAGCACTGTAATCTGGAACAAGGAGCATCAAAACTAGGGGTGCGTTTCAATACAGTCTTACTCTTAGAGCCCAGAATCAACGTTTTAAAAATATGTTTCACGTTTTTACACTCTTTTCAATGGTTATGATGATTTTGCCTCAAACATGTTTTAAAATGCTAATTCTGGAATATACAAGTGCATATCAACAAACCATTAGGGAACCAATAGAGTTGTTATTAAACATTCTATACAGTGGCGTAGCTATGGGGGGGGGGGGGGGGGGGCTGAGCCCCCAATGATTTGGAAAAACAATACAAAACATAATTATAAAGAAACTTTTATATAGCATTTGGCTGGAATTCAGCAAGGAATTATTCCATTCTGATATATTTACCCTCGATGGGACTGCCAGAAATAATATTTCTTTGGGGGTGTATAGCTATTTATTTGTTGCTCAACATGCATTTTTTGGATGGATTTATTTCCCGTTTTATTCAGCAAGTATTCCCTGCATGTGTACCACATCTAAGACTGATATTAGTGGATATGTAGGAATTATAATAACACCTAGAAATTTGAAAAATCCTGTTTTCTTCCATGTCATGCTTCATCTATCATCACATGCTTGATCAGGAAAGAGTGATATTTTGAATAGTAAAAAGTTTACTCATGAAACACAAATTTTTAGCCAGTAAAATTTTCTTTTGGGCCACCAGAAAAGGGGAAGAAATTATTTCACTGGCCCAAACGGGCCACTGACAAAAAAAGGTTAAGTGTGGAGCCCTGATGTAGCATTTCAAACATTACCCTCTACATCCCAGCGCATAACAATCTTATAACCATTACCGTATATTACGGCTGAGATATTCACAAAATGGTACAGAGAATTTGTAATGGTATTATTTTGTTGTGCTAGTTCTAATCTTATCTCTAAATCACTGTAAATGAAATAACATTTGTAGACCATATAACAACGGGGCAATCATTTGATATAAATCAAACATCTTATCTGAATATTTGGGATTTTTCTAGAACTAGTAGCGCTGTAACATCTTGTTATTACCTTCATAAATTGTAAACCAGCATTTCAAGAAGTCAACTAAACCTTGTTTAGAAAGTAAACAAAAACATAGTAAAATGGACTCAATTTGCAACCATACATCCACATTAAGAAGTGACTTTTCTCCCTAAAAATGTATAAAAGCTAGCCCTGCGGGGAATGATACCCCAAAAAGGTCTCCCGATTTGTACCCACTAAAGAGCGGGATTGAGTGATTTCACGGTGGCTGGTTTTAATTGGGGGTTCCCATTATTTTCATCTGATAGCTACATGGCACGGCCTTTTCACGAACAGACCGACTAAATATACACAAACAGAAGTCAACTATTCTTTTTTCCTGAATGATCCAAATGCAATTGACTCTCCTCTACTTAATTGATGTATTTTTCAAACAGTAAGTAAAAGATCCACATTAATAACACTTTAAAAGGAAGGCACATTATTAGCTTCCTATTCTGTAGAATCAGTTTTAACCCGTTTATGACTTTTTGATTTTGGTGTAGCATGCATTATCCAGACACCAGCCCAAGTATTTGGGGGAACAGTCCTGAATGGGTTAAGATCTATTTAAAGGGGACCACCAGGCAAAGGACAACACATTATTATATGTTTTGGTACCGTTTTGTGATATCAAATAGATACCCAACATTTTGCAAAGGGTTGTGTAATTCATAAACAAAGCAATTAATTTCCACCACTTACGGAACCACTGCTATTTCCTGGTTCCATACGGGCCAAGCATTTGCGAGTGCGCCAATGCTTTCACGCGTACGTCAATAGATTCCCGGATGATTCATTCGCTCTGCACAGTGCGCTCTGGCTCTGCACGCATATAGTCTATGCAATTCAGACCGCATGAACGCATGGTTGAGAATGGTGATGCGTTTTCCAATTATTTTTTTTTCTTTCTGAAAACATATTTTTGTGAACTTGTTGAAGGAATGGAATACTAAAGATGGTACCTTTCTATAATAAGAATATTATTTTTGGGTGGTGGTACCCTTTAATGATCGTAACCCAATAATTTATGTTTGATGTAGGATTTCTATCATTACATGGTCTGAATATCAAAACTTCATAAACTGGATTTGTTGGCATTATCATTAGAAGGGATTACCATTCCACGTTCAATACAATGAGGAAAGAAAGGATGAATGCAAGTACTGTATAAATTAGATACAATTATAAGAGGAAATTATAGGTTTACATTAATGATTCTGTAATGAAAATGCCAACTTTTCATGAACATTTAATACTCAAATTACGGGGGGAAATGTAAAAAATGCTGTATACTTATTGACAATAACAGTATGTCCATTGCCCAAATTATTTATCAAAGACTTACAAATGTTACATAAAACAAGTTATACTGAATCCCCACGATTCAAGATGTTTAAACTATAAACTCAAGTTTTAAAAAAATACTACCGTATTTGTCGGTGTATTAACCGCATGGTTTTCCCGACGGAATTACCGACGAAAAGGGGGGTGCGGTTTATACACGGAGATAGGAAAAATTGCATGAAAAAAAAAAAATTTTGATAGTAAAATTCTTGATTTTTAGATGGTCAAAATGTGCCGAGGATAAGTAAAA
The DNA here is from genome assembly GCA_037951105.1 of Echinarachnius parma. Taxonomy (NCBI): domain Eukaryota; kingdom Metazoa; phylum Echinodermata; class Echinoidea; order Clypeasteroida; family Echinarachniidae; genus Echinarachnius; species Echinarachnius parma. Next base: position 138,605 of record JBAMJV010000118.1, read on the forward strand.
AACATAATTCTTTTCCAGAGAGTTTTGGTCTATGAAATATAATTCAATTTACTGAAGTCTCTGAAGCACATAAAGGAAATTATGAGCCCCTTCCCCAGATTTTGTTGAGTAATTGAGTTTCCCAGAAAATACAACACGGAACACTATACATGGGACTGTAATAAATTCTAGCAGAAAAACGAAGACAAAACAACAAAACTTAATTAAAACGGAGATAAAAAAACTGTACCTTGATATGTTATTCCTTCTTAGAAGTTCAGATTTGGTTAAATCTACCCTTGAAAATTGTTTTCAAGGGTTGAAAATTGTTTTTGGAGATGAAAAATTGCGATCGTATTAAACTTGCAAGTGCAGGTTTGATTTGACTGAAATTAGCAATCAATCACGATAGGATTGGCTAATTTCAGTCTTGACTTAAGTTAGCCAATCCTATCGTGATTGATTGCTAATTTCAGTCAAATCAAACCTGCACAGTACCAGCACTTGCAAGTTTAATACGATCGCAATTTTTCATCTCCAAAAACAATTTTCAACCCTTGAAAACAATTTTCAAGGGTAGATTTAACCAAATCTGAACTTGTAAGAAGGAATAACATATCAAGGTACAGTTTTTTTATCTCCGTTTTAATTAATTTTTGTTGTTTTGTCTTCGTTTTTCTGCTAGAATTTACTACAGTCCCATGTATAGTGTTCTGTGTTGTATTTTCTGGTAAACTCAATTACTCAACAAAATCCGGGGAAGGGGCTCATAATTTCCTTTATGTGCTTCAGAGACTTCAGTAAATTGAATTATATTTCATAGACCAAAACTCTCTGAAAAAGAATTATGTTTTTTACTTATCCTCGGCACATTTTGACCATCTAAAAATCAAGAATTTTACCATCAAAATTTTTTTTTTTTTTCATGGAAAACCCCAAAAGTTAGGGATGCGGTTAATACACCGGAGCGGGTAATACACCGACAAATACGGTACCTCCTTCAAAATTGTATACTGCATTACAAAATACACAATTATATAATACTGTTCTTACATATGAATTTGGGTTAAATAATCAGACGTTCTCTGATTTGGTTCACATGGAGTATTGGGGGTGGTTGCTGAATAGGAAGACATAAAAATAGGAGATTACGAGGCACAGCTGATAAGGGGAAACCTCTCTAGCGTTCGATGAAGTCGTGTATGAATCGGTGCCTAGTCTACGCTTTGAGCTATTTACATGCTTTGGGTTTGTTATTAGGGTTTGAAATACATGTACAGTGGAACCTCTTTATAACGAGCTCTGTTATAACAAGGTTCCTGATATAGCGAGGTAATTTCACAGGTCCAGGTTGTATGTATTTTATTATTTTTTAAGCCCTGATACAATGAGAAATCTGATATAACGGGGTAAATTCCATGGGCTAAAGGTGCTCGTTATAATGAGGTTTCACTGTACATGATTATGTCGACTCCAAGGTTAGGAATACAGTAATAACCAACTTCATGTAACCTGTAAAATCACTTGGCTGTTTAACACAATTTTACACTGCAATTCTAATCAGGGTTACATATATATTCCTAACATTATTATGTGCACAGAAGTTTTGAAGTGACTGAGTCCCTGATAAAAAATAATCATATGAGGAAAAAAGTTTTAGTACCTCTAATATCAACATATTGAACTGCAGATCAGAAATTGCATGGGGCTATGGGCAATTCACCCCTCCCCAATTCCAAAATAGGCCCCAAAATTACAAAAATGCCCCTAAATTGATAAAAGAGCCCCTTTAATTCTCAGAGTTCAATGCAAAACAAATACGTGAGCGCTATTACGAAGCACGCAGTCACAAATATTAGCCCCCCCCCCCCCCTCTGAATATCTCTCTGAATGCTCAAGTTATATAACATAACAAAATACACTGCCATTTGTTTTTAATAGGGAGGGAGGGAGTAACACAAACAAATAAGTAGCTATTTTTGGTTGTGTGTGCTCAGTGCTAGCACTAGCAGGCCACTAGTCCTATTCTAATACAAATGACTTAGAGGTTGCGTTTACATCTTCTATCTTGTTTAAGGTTAGCCTGAAATGTGTTTTAAAAATGCTGATTCTAGACTTTACAGGTGTATATGAACAAACACACAGAAGAAAAATCACATTTAATATTCTACCTAACTGTTAAAATTCTCATTGACGTATCAGGGCTTAACAGATAATAAAATACATAAAACCTGGACCTGTGAAATTACCTTGCTATATCAGGAACCTTGTTATAACAGAGCTCGCTATAAAGAGGTTCCACTGTAATAAAATACATAGAACCTGGACCTGTGAAATTACCTCGCTATATCAGGTACCTTGTTATAACAGAGCTCGCTATAAAGAGGTTCCACTGTAATAAAATACATAGAACCTGGACCTGTGAAATTACCTCGCTATATCAGGTACCTTGTTATAACAGAGCTCGTTATAAAGAGGTTCCACTGTACCTCGTGAGTCATTCACTTTTCCCACCTACCCAATCTGCATACAGACAATACCACAGTACTGAGACTGCTCTACTTAGAATAAAAAATGATATTTTGATGGCCATGGACCAGCAAAAAGTAACTTTGTTAGTTTTGCTTGTTTTAAGTGCCGCATTTGACACAATTGATCATAACACATTGTTGAATACACTCCAAAGATCTTTTGGTATAGACGATATTGTTTTGTTATGGATTAAATCATATCTTAGTGATAGAAAGCAAAGTATAAAAATTGATGAGGTTGTTTCTGATGAAATTGCCGTCCCTCATGGTGTGCCTCAAGGTTCACGCCTCGGCCCCTTACTTTTTACACTCTATACGAGTAATTTGATAGGCCTGATTAAGAAGCATTTTCAAACTGTAAATTGTCACTGTTATGCGGATGATACACAATTATATGTCTCTTTTGCACCTACGTGTAGTGATATTGAGACGCAAGGTAGTATTCTAGTTTTGGAAAATTGTATGAAATTTATAAGATCTTGGATGCTTCACAATAAATTAAAGTTGAACGACAGTAAAACAGAATTTTTGATCGTTGGAACACCCAGACAGGTTTCAAAATTAAATATTAGTAACATTAATGTTGGAAATTCTGTCGTTAGTTTATCTAGCAAGGTGAGAAATTTAGGTGTGTGGTTTGATACAGGTCTGAGCATGGAACAACATATTTCAAATACATGCAAAGCCGCCTTTTTTATGATTTATAATATTCGTCGTATACGAAAATACTTGGACCAGAAAAGTGCCGAAACACTTATACATGCATTTATAAGTAGTAAAATTGATTATTGTAATAGTTTGTTGTTTGGTTTGCCCGATACACAATTAATGAAACTGCAGCAGGTACAAAATGCATGTGCCAGACTTGTTTGTAACTCGTCAAAGTATTGTCATATCACTCCTTTGTTGAAAACATTACATTGGTTGCCTGTTAAACAACGTATTATTTTTAAAATTTTGTTGATTGTGTATAAAGCAATGCATGGTCAAGCCCCAAGTTATATAATTGAATTACTTTCGTTGCAATCACATTCTCGTTATAATTTGAGAAGCTCACGTGATACACTACTCTTGGAGTTACCCAAATTTTCTGCCAAAACAAAGATAACATTGGGAGATCGTGCATTTGTTTGTGTCGCCCCGAAACTATGGAACAGCTTACCATATTATTTGAGAAAAATTGAATCTATTGATACATTTAAGTCTACGTTAAAAACTCATTTGTTTAAGCAGGCCTTTCCGTAAGATTGATTGTTGTACTTTCTGTTTCTTGTACGTTTGTTCACTTAAAAAGGAGCTTCTTATAAGCGCAGTAGAGTATATATTTATAGTAGCTGCGCTATACAAATGTTCGTATTATTATTATTATTATTAAAATTCTTTCATTGAAATGACAACGAAAAAGTTAAGAAGTACCAATTTATAGCTTTTTGTATGCCACAATTGTAGGCCGTTAGATTGTAATTGTCATATAGACAAATGATGGAAAAGCGCAAGTAAAAAGTGTGAAAGATTTTATTCAAAGAAAAACCAATATTAGCCAAATTATATCTTTACAGAAAGTTGAAATCATACAGAATATGAAAATATTACTTTCAAGTACTAGCACATCCAAAAATTGAAAACAAAATGATCATATTAAACACTGCCTCAAAACCCCCAATCCAGCGACGAGCGGAGTCAGTAGCTGTGTGTGTTGTAGTGACGTCACCGTAGGGGTTATCCAATAGGAAGCTTCGGTATCTACCGCGTAATATACGGGACTTATACCCCTTTATACCGAGGATTCCGTGGTTGTTTAAACTATTTTCTATACAATTATGGTGGTTTAAACTTTTTGAACTAATGAAATAACAATTTATATTCGTTGTAAAGTTATTCTTTTATTCATTAATGTGTCTGATAAAGTAAAAATAGGTAAATGAATCACCTAGTCTGCGAGTTGAATCATACTCGCTGGTGGCATGCATTCATACGTGCAGAGCCTCGACCGTGCGCGATACGGTGGACAATATGTATGCAATATATAACGGTTAGTGCAGTGTATATGTAGCTCGCTTCAATTCAGCTCGCGTTAGTGAGTGGCGGTGCACTATTATCAGCGCAATTTTGTTGCTTTTTTGCAGGTAATTGTTCTTGTATTTGTTTTAAAAGCCCTACAAACATGTAAGTAAAATAAGAGATAGTCTAGAATAGGTGTAATCGTAATAATCTTGCATTTTCGTTCCTTTTCGGAGCTTTTTAAAAGTGCAATTACTTACAAGGCAGTCATGGCTCAGCTAGGTAGCTAGAGCACAGCCTGTCTCGCGGGGCTGGGCCGCTGAAACTCTAGTGCGTGTTCCGTATCATTCAACTGACGGGCATTTTTTTTTTTCGAGGCACGTTCAATTTGCGTCTCTCAATTTGTCAAACAAATCTCTAATTTTGGGAAAATAACCACTCATACGGTAAAATATGTACTTTTACACTAACATTGGGCAATTTTCTAGATTTTGTTTCTTCATTTCCGATGTTGCAAAACGAGCAAGCGGTGGTTGTTGTAACGAATACTGCACACAAACTGATCTATCATACCGCGGCGATTGCGCATGCGCCCCTTGCCACACGTCATCGATCTAAGCGGCGAGATCGGAGTGAATTTGGGCCTGGTTTGGAGGGTGATTTTTTCTCATTTTCAATTTCGATTTTAAAATATTTTTAAAATTTCAAAAAATCTGAATTTCTCGAGGCTTGTAAAGTACAAGATTACCTTCACAATCATACCAAATTCGACTCAATTTATAATCAATGTATAATCAATTTGTAGTTTTGTGTGTTGCCAGTAGAGAATAGACCATAAATAGTTAAATTGGGCTCTAGGTTATTTTTGTTACAGAAGAATGTACAGATTTATCTTCTTTTCTTTGGATCAAATCACCGTACAAGTCTTCGGATTACTGAATTACACATTTAGCGAGGTGGCAGAAGATTTCTTGCGGAAAGCACAAAGGATTGCAGGAATAATCCTTCAACCTGCTACATGTTGTATTTCAAGCTAGATTAGAGATGGCCCAAATTCTTAACATACTGTGCAGTGTACACTAAAGCAAGCCTCCATACTAACTTTTTTCCTTACTGGCCCATTCGGGCAAGTAATAATTTTTCTAATGTTACTTGCCTGAACAGAATGTTTGCTTGCCCGCTTACTTCTAGATGAGATTTAAACCTAAGGATTTACATTATTCTCACATAGTTGACCAATAATTTAGTTGCCCGAATAAGAAACCAAACTAGGGCATTTATGAAATTTTAAATACTTGCCCCAGGCAAAAGGGCAAGTGCTGAGCCCTGTGTATAGTGAAACGGTGTAAAGCACATAGAGATGAAACTATATCATATCGTGGGTGATATCACGTACCGGCGAATGTATGATTCTGCGCGCTAACGAGATTTCGAGAAAAAACGCGTTTAAAGTTTCCCAATTTCTTCTATCATAAAATAAACAGTTTTAAACAATCAAATTGCAATAAAAGTTCGAAGGTGACGAGAGAGGAATATTCAATATGACCCTGAAAATAACCTACCTTAGGCCCTCGATTCTGTGTAATATCACTGCATAGATCGTTCGTCGGTACGTAGAGTCCTGGATTCAAACTTCTCAATGCGAGTGCCTCTACGTACCGACGAACGATCTATGCAGTGATATTACACAGAATCGAGAGCCGAATGTAGGTTATTTTCAGGGTCATATTGAAGAGAATATTCCTCTCTCGTCACCTTCGAACTTTTATTGCAATTTCATTGTTTAAAACTGTTTATTTTATGATAGAAGAAGTTGGGAAACTTTAAACACGTTTTTTTCGAAATCTCGCGCAGAATCAAACATTCGCCGGTACGTGATATCACCGACGATATTATGATAGCTTTATGTCTGAATGTGTGTGAGATACATTCATGATTATTTTGCATAAGTATTTTTCAGTTTGTGCCCATTTATCACACATATCACACTAAACTATTCTGGTGACATTTCTCAAAATATATATTTAAACTTGATGGATCTTCGATTGCGTGCAATCGAAAATTATGCCTCCGCTATCACGCGATTTTAATATGCCCAAATTAACATGCACTGATTTAATTTTTCTTATATTTTGAGTCCTGTGACCTTGACCATATGATCCCAATCTTTGATGGCTCCCTAAAAAACAGTCAGGTACCAAGTTTGATTGAAATCTGACATTTAGTTCTTGAGATTTTGGTATTACAAGCTTTTTTGCATGTATAATGAGTCCCGTGACCTTGACCTCAACCTCATGACCCCAACATTTTATGGCTACGTTGACTCTTTATGATACAGGTACCGAGTTTGATTGAAATCTCACATTCAGTTCTTGAAATTTTGCAATTACAAGCCATTTTCGCATACATATTGAGTCATGTGACCTTGACCTTTGACCTCATGACCCCCCAAATCTAATCAGATCAGTGGCACCCCGATATGTACACTCATACCTAGTATGTAATTGATCCGTCAACCGGTTCTTGAGATATCGCAAGAACGAGGCATTTTTGCACATACATTGATTCCTGTGACCTTGACCTTTGTCCTCATGAACCCCAAAATCTAATCAGATCATTGCCACCCCAATATCTACACTAATACCAAGTTTGAATTTGATCCGTCAACCAGTTCTTGAGATATCGCGAGAACGAGGCATTTTTGCATATATATTGAGTCCTGTGACCTTGACCTTTAACCTCATGAACCCCAAAATCTAATCAGATCATTGCCACCCCAATATCTACACTAATACCAAGTTTGAATTTGATCCGTCAACCAGTTCTTGAGATATCGTGAGAACGAGGCATTTTTGCATATATATCGAGTCCTGTGACCTTGACCTTTGACCTCATGACCCCTTAAATCTAATCAGATCATTGCCACCCCAATATCTACACTAATACCACGTTTGAATTTGATCCGTCAACCAGTTCTTGAGATATCGCGAGAACGAGGCATTTTTGCATATATATTGAGTCCTGTGACCTTGACCTTTGACCTCATGACCCCTAAAATCTAATCAGATCATTGTCACCCCAATATGTACACTCATACCAAGTTTGAAATTGATCCGTCAACTGGTTCTTGAGATATCGCGAGAACGAAAACGGGACGTACGGACGGACGGACGTACGGACGGACGTACGGACGGACGTACGGACGGACGGACGGACAACCCGAAAACATAATGCCTCCGGCCACTTCGTTGGCGGAGGCATAAAAACATTACAAACTTTGTATGATAACATTAAATTTTAGAAAATAGTATTAGACAATAATAATACAAACATTTGTATAGTGCAGCAATTATATAAATATATACTCTACTGTAAATATATACTCTAATATATTGATGCCATTTTAGAAAATTATACTTTGTACACAACCCAACCGGTTTCCGTAGCCAAGGGGTTAAATAAGAACAATATTTCTTCACAATTATTTATATCTATATCAAGAATGATTGATTTTGAAATATTTAAGATCGAATATTTCCACTAGGAAATGCTAAGAAACTCCACTTGTATAATTACACCTTTAACATTATTGTTCATTAAATCATCATTTTCCACTTCTAGACATCAAATGTCACAATAGTATGAGAAAAATCACTTTAAACCTCATCAAAGAGTTTCTGAAAAAGGAGATTCGGTCAAAAAAATAAAATTTTATAAATAGGTCCAGTCTCAAGAAAAAGATAAATAAGTCCACTCTGAAGATAAGAGAATTAGGTCTAGTCTAAAGAAAAAGATAAATAAGTCCATGGAGTCTACAGAAATTAAGAAATATATTCTGTTCGAAGGAAATAATAAAAAGTCTTATGAAAAGAGAGAAAGGTCTAGTCTAAAGTAAAACAAAACAATAATAAAATATTTTTAAAAGGAAAGGAAAATTATAAGCGATATGAAGAAAATGTAAAGATGTGTTTGGTCCAAAGAAAATAAGAAGTAAGTACAGTCTAACTAATGGAATAAAGTCCACTCTAAAAAAAAAGGGGGGAAAAGGTATTTGGTCCAAAGAAAAGAAGAACAAGGTCCTGTCAGGTCTATTCATAAGAAAAGTGGAAAGAGCTTTAGATGCAGTCATTCCCAACTCTATTGTTGACTGCACGTTTATCTGGCCGCAGAGAGCTCTTACTGGTCACTCACTTGATTGGACCATCACAACATTAAATAGATTTATTTCAGTCTAGCAACTTTTTTTGGGGAAAAATCTCAGCCTTACTGTAAGATACATTTGTTCAATGGGGCTACACAGCAGTCACTTCGGTAATAATTATAGTACTTTATGTTATATACCTTTTTTATTCTTTTCTACATATAACTTTTACATCACAACATTATGGATTTATTTCAGTCTAAAAACCTTTATGCTTTAGGGTTAGATACATTTGTTCAATGGGGCTACACAGCAGTCACTTCGGTAATAATTATAGTACTTTTATGTTATATACCTTTTTTATTCTTTTCTACATATAACTTTTACATCACAACATTATGGATTTATTTCAGTCTAAAAACCTTTATGCTTTAGGGTTAGATACAGTTGTTCAATGGGGCTACACAGCAGTCACTTCGGTAATAATTCTAGTACTTTATGTTATATACCTTTTTTATTCTTTTCTACATATAACTTTTACATCACAACATTATGGATTTATTTCAGTCTAAAAACCTTTATGCTTTAGGGTTAGATACATTTGTTCAATGGGGCTACACAGCAGTCACTTCGGTAATAATTATAGTACTTTTATGTTATATACCTTTTTTATTCTTTTCTACATATAACTTTTACATCACAACATTATGGATTTATTTCAGTCTAAAAACCTTTATGCTTTAGGGTTAGATACATTTGTTCAATAGGGCTACACAGCAGTCACTCTGGTAATAATTTCATTTTTTCTACATCACAACATTAGAGATTTAGTTCAGTCCAATTTGTTTTTCTCCAAAATCACAGCCTTCGGTTTAGATACATTTAAAAAAAAATCAGGACACAAAGCACACACTTTGGTAATACTTGTAGTAATTTATACTTACCTTTTTACTTTTGTTAACTTTTACTTTTTGGGTCCACTCCCATGAAAAATTATACTTTTTCAATATAAACATACTTGTATGTGTATTATAATTATTTAGCATTTTAACAAATAAAACACTACTATAATCATGGAAAAGGAAATACTGTAGGCATACTGGTATATGGACAACTTTACTCTTTATACCAACAATTATACATCAAACGCAACATTTTTTTTCACATCTAACAAGGTCAGGAATATGAAATCCCCATCAAGTAACATTCTGTTTGTAACTTGAAATACTATCAACAATTTGATTTACCTCGATTTTCATCTAAAAGTTAAATTTCTAGATAAAAGTGACCACATCTTGTTTATACAATCAACATTCACGCAGCAGTAATGTTATCGTTAAATGTTTACATTTAGAGCTAATCATGCTCTGAAGCCTGGGAACTGGGCATTTATACACGATAATAGCATTTCTCATGGACTTGTGTGATTATATACTACAGACATTCCACATAATCTCACTTATTTTGGGATCCAATTAAGGCGTTTCGGCCGCTTCCCCGTGTAAGTCTCTTATTGTAAATACCCATACCCACTGCTCATTTCACAAACATTTATTTCCCTAATGAACAAATTTTAACCCGTTGCTTAAAGGGACGGGATGAGCTATGTACAAAGTCTTTGGAGATTTCATAATCTCAAAGGGAATGGGTTAAGGCCCAGTCACACTGCCAAACCAACACATTCTAGGCCGTTCAGGGTGATGTCGATTTGGTGGCAGCAAAATGTAAAGTGCGTATCTCACCGACGGAGACGTCGCCGCGACTGCCGCGACTGATCAGTCGCGGTGACTCGGGAGACCCGAAAATGGTTTGCAATCTCACCAAGGCGAAGTCTCGGAGACGTCTCCGCGACGTCTCCGCGACGTATCCATGGGAGCAGGAACAAACTGTACCGAATGATAAAGAACTCAGTCACGTGGTCTCTAAAGTGGGTCAAGCAACGTCAAGTAGTGTCGCGGAGACGTCTCCGCAACGTATCCTCTCAGTCGCCTTGGTCTCCAGTAGGTCGCGGCGACGTCGCGGCGACGTCTCCCCAGTCGCGGACAAAATTAGTCTCCGCGACTGATGGTCGAAAATCGAACATGTTTGATTTTCCCGCAACTCCCCGGAGAACCGGCTAGTCTCCAGGAGACATCGCGGCGACGTCGCGGAGACTGAGTCGCCAACTAGTCGCCAACTAGTCTCCAGCCCGGTGAGATACCACCTTAAATTTTAGGGGGGGACAATAGATATGTTTAGTTTTGTGTCGGTCTGTATCCTGGGTCTGAATTCAGTGTCTATTCAGCAAACCAAAAACCCAAATCAACAATTGAAGAAGTGTCCATTCATGGTTTCAGTTCGGTCTGTTATCAGGGTACTGTCGGACCCGATATGGTTTGGATTTGGACTCCCAAATTTGTCAAAGTTGATTCTTTCAACCGCGCCCGAAAGCTTCAGGGTTACTTTTGATGCTCATTTCACCATTTTCCCATTTGCCCCCGTTTCTGGGGTGGTCTTTAGTTTGAATACTCAGGATTGTAAGGAACTGTTCCTGAACAAAGCCTGGGTATGGCCATGGTTATAAGTCAGTTCTACCTTCCATCAGCATGTTCACACACACAAAATTTTCATCCCTTTATCATGACTAAAGAATCATGACTAACGAATCATGACTAAAGAATCATGATTAACAAAACTAAACCTACGTTCACACACACAATAACAAGATCCCAAACCAGCTGGCCTTCAGCTGTTCGAAAACATTGTATAAGTGCGCAGTTTGCTACTGCGCAGTGTGCTGTCTTTTTTCTGTCTGCTGAAATGAGAGGTCAGGTCTCATTTTGCGCGCGGTCACATTAAGCCACGCCCCGTTAATCATGATTAGCGAGGTACTGGACATTCACACACGAAACGACCGTGATTCTTTAGTCAGCTCTCGTATGAAACGATGCTCAAACCCCCATTTCGTTATTCATGATTCTCTATACGTCGTATCGTTGAGTGATCGTTCAGACACACAATTTCCATCGTACAGCTAATCAGGAGCTGATTCTTTAGTCATGATTAAGGGATGAAATTTTTGTGTGTGAACACGGGGCATATGTCCCAAATGACTATCATTATGTTCTTTGGCTTCATGTAAATAATTAGGATTACTCATATCTTATCTCCTCACATTACATACTCGTATGTAATGCAATTTTGTTTAAAAATGCAGGGCATGCTTAAAATTGTACAATTGCATCGGTGCATGTATTGTTTTCAATAGGAATATCGGGAGTTTATTTCTGATACAATTGATTTAATTTACAATAAATATTGATGCCCTAGGATTAGCCCTGTTGTCATCATAATGTTCTATTTCTATTATCCCACGTTAGCTTTAAATGCCCTTATCCTTCACATCATTCATAATAAATTATATTTCCACATATTTCTTAATTTTTTCACACTCGATCTACATTATTCCTAACATTTAATGTATGTTGTGTGACATTTTTGTGATTTTGTTTGTGTTAAATCATTCCTTTCCATTTTAGATTCTTTCCTTAGAGACTTTGTAAGCATGATGATACGTATTAATTTGACACATCACAAGCTGCCGTCACAATCCAAGAGAGTGGATTTGCAGATTAGTGTGATTAGAGAATTCTGTTGTGTGGTCTTGGCAAATTTGATCCCCTTCAGTTTCTTACCTTGCTCAAGATTATGTAAATGCTGGACATTTCCAAATTAAAAAAAGTTCTTTTGCACTAGATTTCGCTTATCACCACTGAAGGATACATATTGTTGGGTGAGAGTCGGAGAGTTAGAAAGACGTTTTAAAAGTCGATTTTTGCTAAATTGAATTCTGCATACCAACTTGTAGGTTGGACTCGTTGGAGCTTTCTCTCTGTCATGCTAAATTTGTATTATTTATAATTTGGGAAATATTCATAAAGATGAACAAGAAATAAATTGGGTTTCTACAAGGCTCCAAAACTTTGTACATGATTATCTCAACAGTAGAGAATGTGACATAGTGCCCTTGTCTTTCTTAATTGAACATATGAGATGTCTTTTCCATTTCGACAGTAGATTATTATTTCCAACTATACAATAGAGTTAAAGTTCTAAACAAGAAAGTTATGACCATAAGTGACATTTTGTACCCTTTAATTCCCTTTAGAGCAGTATAGCAGTGGCAAAACAAAGGTTCTATAATGACAACCTTTGTATACATACAGACTTTCTTGTCTTTTCTTGATTCCATACGTATCATTATGAACCGGTCTATAAAGTTATAAAGATTATTTATTTGTCAAGAATATCTTTTCTGCCTCCCTAGGGTGGTCTTAATAGACAGGTTTGACTCAGCACCCCCCCCCCCCCCCTCCCCCAACTCCCCATGTGAAAATCTTGCCCCACCCCTTTCACTCCCAATAGTTTGGTTTTACCCTGGCTACACAACTACATAATATCAAGCAGTGGAGTACCTACCAGGGCACGAGGGGAGGCACATGCCCCTAAATATTTGACAAAATCAATACAAATCATAGGGGGGAGGGGGGGGGGGATACATGCCCCTCAATATTTGACGAAAGCAATACAAATCATAACGGTAACTGTTTTTTTGAATTCATAAGCTTTGATATCTATTTCAACTGGAAGAGTTAAACTTGAAAAATACAAAATAAAGGAATATTGAGACTGTGCCCCCAATGTTTGGCATTTCCCCCTATCAGTACATGACCATATTTGCCACTTGACTGATGACAAGTGAGACACTGCATACATCACAATTTTATAGAAAAAAGTACAGTGGGAATTCACAAGAATGTAAACAGTTATTGATGGGAATAGGATGGTTAAAGCACCTGCTAGAAAAAAACAAAAACTTAAATAATATATGATTTCTGCAATAAAACGACTCTTACTTTAAAAGCCACTGCTTCATTATATTTCAGGGGGCAGGGGGCGCTCGCAACAGAGCTGAGAAGAGGAGCACGTTAAAGGTGGTTCGGATTTATAGATCACATGAGTGGTGCCATCTTGCAAATGCCTTGTACACTGTGCGAATGACATACTGGCCGAGTGGTATTACGCACAAGCTAGCCCAATACAAATGTTTGGACCCCCTCTATTTTCCAAGCAAGATAATCTTTGATATGCATATATAAAATTTTGCGACTTTGTGTCACAACAAATGTTATTCACTGGTAGCTGATACAATAACAGTACATGTCTTGAAGTAAGACTATAACATCTATGTGTCACCACCAATGTATTTCATGAGTGGCTGATACAATAACAGGCCTCATGGGTTGAAAGTGGCATTTTGTTTGGTACTATAGGGTCTAGGGATATATTGTTACTTGTAAATGCTCCTGTGGGGTTGTAAGACAAAGGAGTGTTGATTTTATGAATGGGTGAATAGAATGGATTATAATACTGCTCGAATGAATACCAGATCCTGTTTTCTCATATCTCCATTAGCATAGTTCCATGATCAATGCCTATGTTTGAGATATGAGGTCCAATGCTGGATTTTTATTTAATCTGGGTTGCTCAATCAGAATGTATTTCTTAGAGTTGACAGAGAAATCATTTGATTTGGTATTTTAACAATCTAATCATCTGTGCAAAATTTCTCAAAAATGATATCATATGAGTCAAGTTGTTGCTTCATCAGGCAAACATGTTGGATTTTTTTTGGCAACTCTTTAAACAATTGTATGGAATTTTTATGGAAGACGTGTATGTCCTAGACAATTGATAGTCTCCTTCTGCAGACCCTTGAACACAGGTACTTTAAGGTAGTATCTCACTGGCGGAGACGTCGCCGCGACTGATCAGTCGCAGTAGTCGCGGCGACGTCTCCGCCAGTGAGACCCGAAAAATGGCTTGCAATCTCACCAAGGCGACGTCTCCGATAGGTCGCCATGGGTCTCCACAAGGTTGCGGAGACGTCGCCGCGACTTCTGCCTGTCTATATATACCTAGATCTACAAGAAGATGATAAACACCTCAGTCACGTGGTCTCTATAGTGGGTCAAGCAACGTCAAGTAGTGTCGCCGCAACATTTCCTCTTTGTCGCCTTGGTCTCCAGTAGGTCTCCGTGACGTCGCGGAGACGTCACGGAGACCTGCTGGAGACTGGAAAAAGTCTTCTAAAAAATCGAACATGTTTGATTTCCCCGCGACTCCCCGGAGACCCGGCTAGTCTCCAGGAGACGTCGCGGAGACGTCGCGGAGACTCGAGTCGCCAACAGGTCGCCAACTAGTCTCCAGGTCGGTGAGATACCACCTTAAGTATGGTGTTGAGTTTTTCAATTATATAATTTGTCTGGAAAACTATTTCTCTGAACTTGTTGGTGGAATGAACTACTAAAACTGTAACCTTTCATTCATAAGAATATTATTTTGGGGTGTTGGTTCCCTTTGATTAATGCTAGTAAAATTGTAACATTTGATTTTTTGAAAGAGTGCTATACAGCAGTTTCTCACTTACAGGCTCTAGTATTTCAGTTTGCAGCAGGGAACTGTCAGCACATCAATCAGATGCATAGCAATGGTGGGGGGGGGGGGGGGGGGGGGGCATGGCCTCAATAATTTGAAAAAACAATAGGAAACATAAAGGGACATTTTTGAAAAAAACACAGAAATACTAAAGGTGTGCCCCTCCAATAATTTTGCGTGCACCCCCCCCCCCCTCCCCCCAATCAGTCTGACAATGCTACGCCACTGACATCAATACTTTTCATATAATTTGTTTCTATCATCAGTAGATTACAGAACAATTTGTCCACAAGTAGACCACCAATAGGGGTCATGGCCACACAAAACATTTACCATAAAGACATAATTGGTAGTTTGGAAAAAAAAAAGTTTGCTTGTGTGCACCCAAGTGAGGACATTTTGTATTCTTTTCCAATTTAATACATTATTGTCAAGAGAGTGCTAAAATGTAATTTAATCCATACGTTTAGTGGTCTTCTAAGGTGACATTGTTGCAGAACAAATTTTCACACATTTCGGGGGTGAAAAACCAGAAGTCATACGTGTATACTGTGTCCAATGACCTTGTTTTTACAAAAGTTTGGGCCTAAATATCAAGTTGTGAAAATATTGATGATTTTGTATTCATGAACAAAAATTACATTCAATGCTTCTCTAAAGCATGCATTTTTAATTTGTTTATTGTTGCATGTATCTTAGTCAAAACTAATCCATTAACATAAAAACATTAACTACAGAATTATAAAAATATCGTTGATTTTGTATGAAGCTAATGCAACGCTCCTCCAAAGCATGTTTTTTTTTATTTTCTCATGTATATTTATTTTTGCATCTATCAATTAGCCAAAACTAATCGACTTTCAGACATCAAACATTCAGAATATTTTGCAAGCATCTAGACAAAATAATGACATAAGACTCATCTAACACCTATATGCAACAAATGTTTTTGCAATTTGCTTATGACAATGATATAAAAAAGTATATTTTTAACTAAAGAATACATTTTGTATACAGCTCAATCTGCTTTTCAATGATGTCTCCATATTCTCATTTTCCCACTTACATTCAAACAAAATTTGTCAACTCAATTATTTCTCTAACATTTTGTGCCCTTGTTTAGACCTCCTTTCAACGCTGCCTTTTGTGGCAGCAAAGTGGTGTCTCAAACTTTCAACCCTCCTCCCCCAAGGAATAATTTCTTGTTTGGAAAATTGAACAAAAGGTCAATTTGAAATATCCCTCCAAGCAAATTGTTGGCAAAAAGGTGAGGCAAATATGATTGCTGAGTGATAGCGATATCTTGATGACGATCTGTGCAAAAATCTTGGGATAAGACGCAATTCTTCAAAGAAGGATAAAACAGATTCCTATGGCATTCAATGAACCTCTTATTACATCAAAATGGTAAAATAAACTAAGGGCCCCCAAATATCATTAAAAAAGACCTCTTTATCCGTTTAGGACAAATCATGAAAATGTTAGAGCTCGGTACAGTATATAAACAGAAACATAATAATACAACTTGTGCCTGACTTATGATTAATATTTCAATCAATTATTATTGTTATTTAATCTTAAATCCGATTTCAGAAACTTCAAGTCTAATGTCACATGCATATTAATAACATTATACAAAGTGGCTCCTTGTACACATACAAACAAAACATTTTTTCTTTCTATATAGAAAATGACAGGAGGGGAAAAAAAAGTAGGGTTTACTATTTGATCTAGGGGGTTCCTCAGTTCCACCTGCTGTGAACTGATGAATGTGCCATATCAGTACTCTCACATGTACAGGTCATCAACATGAACATATTCTAGAGATAGGGGAGACGAGAGCCATCAAAAGGGTGAGGAGGGGAGGGGGAAGATGGAAATTTGTCTTTCTCAGAGTTTAGCCCTCATGTCAAGGAGATACATAATATGTATGTGAATGCACCCCCCCCCCCCCCCCCCTTCCCACAGTCTCACTCTATGCATGAATGATAAGAACATTTTCACAGTAGGTCATACACATGTTGAGACATCACCTGTGCAACACTTGAATTAAAAAAGCAAGGTACAGTGTACTCCAATCAATCACCTTTAAAAAAAGAGAGATATTGACTATATGATACATGGAATCAGGAAAACACATTGATATTTAAGCAGTTTCTGAACCAATTTAGATCAAACATGTTCATTGATTCTGTCTTTAAAGTTGTGCTTTTTTCAATTTTACACAAGTTTAGTCAATTTCATTGCATCCCCAAAAAGTAATTATTGAAGCACCCTCCCAATCAAATTTGTACTATCCCTTTTCGAAGCCACCCATGTAGGCATATAGTACACCATTTGATAGCTTGGTATGTGTCACAATCTACAGAAAGCCAATAACTAAATACAGTCTGGCCCATCCTTATGATCAGATACTTTATCAACTCCCATGTCCCTCTCTCTTTTTATCTCATCCATGAATTCCATTCCTAGATTTAAACCCATTTAGGACTGGTTCTGATAATACTCCTGCGGTTAGGGTTTTTGAAGAATGTGTGTTGTAAATTATACCAAACCCAAATAGTCTTGAATGGGTTAAAGTGCATCCCATATCATGAGTGCATCATTTCATGTGTTATCACCTTCCCCTGTGCCTCGGTTATCACTCATGAGATATCCTTTCACACAATCTACCACACCTTTTTCAAACGTTTTTTACATTTTTATTGTCTGCTCTTGTGCATTTTTAATGACAAATATTTGGGGGTATGTATTTCTTCATATTTCTTCATAACTAACATTCCCCCCCCCCCCCCCCCATCTGTCCCTCCATCCAATCCTGTCTATTACTTCAATAATTTCCCATGCAAATTTGTCTGCCTTTCTTTTATTCAATTAAAATCTTCATCACAATAACAAAATATATTTTTTATCTACATCATATAATAATTTGTGACATTTGAAAGGACAAGACTTCAGAAAATATTTTCGAAAGGAGAGCAAAATATACATATTATATGGTTAGTTTTCCAAAACAATATTCATACTTCATGGAATATGAACAGATCAAAACAATTAAACAATGAAAGTATTTCTTTTCTTAGGACATTGCGATAAAGATTGTGGTGGTGGTGGTAGTGGTGGTGATGTTTGTGGTGTTGTTGTTGTTTTTGGTGGTGGTGATGGTAGTGGTAGTAATAAGAGGTATATAGTGGTGGAATTGAAGGCGATGGTAGTGTTGGTGGTTGTGATGTGATGTGATGTGATGTGATGTGATGTGATGTGATGTGATGTTTGTTATTGATAACATTGTTGATGATGTTACGAAATGGTTGCTGGTAGTGGTGGTATAGTTTTTGTTATCCTGTGTGTGGTGGTGCATGGTGGTGGTGGTGGTGGAAGTGGTAGAGTGGCTATTTAAAAACATTGTAAGTGCTGGTTACTCATACTTGGTGGAATAGTTGTCATAATGTTGTTTAATTGTACTACTTGGTGGTGGAAGATATTTGAGGTGATGGTCATGGTGATGGTAGCATTTACATATGAGCTGCAATAATAACCAGTGGCATAGCATGGCCGGACTGATAGGGGGGGGGGGGGCACGCAAAATTATTGGGGGGGCACACCTTATGTATTTCTTTGTTTTTCTCAAAAAATTGTCCCCTTATGTTTTCTATTGTTTTTTCCAAATTATTTGGGGGGGGGCACATCCCCCCCCCCGCCCCCCCCCCCCCCGTCGCTACGCCACTGATAATAACATTTGGAGATGGACTACATACACTTCTCACTAGCTCTCAATTTCGCGCATTACTTTCTCGATATAAAGGTTATTGAAAACACTTACAATACATAAAACACACTCTTTGATATTAAATCACACAATTCTCAATCTTGAATCAATCATCCTCATCAATTTGTGTACTTACATTGTTACAATATAAAATTTAAAAAACTTATAAAGAAAGATAACAAATATATTCATAAACACCAAGAAAATAGAAAGTGCATTATATTATCTACCTTGCAGCATCTGCTCTAGTTTTCTCCGATCCACGCGGAAGCGCTCCTCAACTCGATCGGGGTCGAACTCTTCCCCCTCCTCCTCCTCCTCCTCCTCCTCATCTTCCTCCGGCAGGCGATCGGAGCACGGCCCGCTTGTAGTCTCGGACCCCTCCGAATTCGAGCCAATGTTGTCGTCCATCGCCACCAGGTCCAGCGGCGTGGGCGATCCGTCGATTATCATCATATCGTCAGCAAACTCGTTCGTTTCTGAGGTCGCATCGTCTTGCAGGACTAAGTGGTGAGCCATCGCATCACCACAAGCACAGCTAAAAGTGTCTACTTTGTACGCGTTTTCAAAAGAAAACGCAGGTCAAAAATAATAACAGAAGGGCGACTGAATGTGCCCCAGCAAAAGCACAGAACTGTCAACTGGTAGAAAACTTCTTCGCATTTCCATTCTTCACGACGCAAGACGGAGGCAGTTTTACCATTGTCTGCCTTTATCGCTCTACTACTGTATACCAGGTATCGGCTGCTCGTACGTGAGGAGGAGATTGTGCGATCACACCGCAACAGGTGCCAGCGTCCCTAGCAAGGAGAGTGCAGACGAGACAGGGTCGTCAATGATACGCAAATGTGACACAAGAGGGTGGTAGACCAATATCCATCACATCACATCCTTCTCTTTGCATCCAACCCATCGATATCGATGATCCAACCACATCTACTATAAAAGTAAATGGTCCAATCAAATGCGATGGATCCAACCACGTTTCTCTCCCATTGATGTGTAGATCGACCACAAATCTGTCGTTTTCATGGCCTCTTTTACATTTAATTGCAGCCTTTTACTGTCGGCCATTCTAAATGAAATTTGTTTATCTAATTGATGTGAAAATTAGTGGAGGCTGTTGTGGTAGGTTTAACTTTGTCTTAGTGACCTGGACTGGTATTCAATTCAATACTTAGATTAAGTATAAAGACATGACTTTAACTTCAGTAAAACAAAATCTAAATGTAATATTTGAAGACATTATGACATCGACATTTTTTTGGTAAGATTTTCAGTTGATGAATTAATCAAATCTAAATTACTTACTTAAGTTAAATTTTGACTTAAGTATGGAATTGAATACGGGCCCTAGATTCTTATCCCACTTCCCTGGTATGATAGAACCACCAAGAGTTCCAAGTATAATTGTGGATTACAAGATCCATGTATTTATTTAAAGAGCCATATGTCAGGTTGTCTTCTGTTTGTGTAAATTTATACAAGATTTTGTATTTTAATATTCATGTTCATTGCAGTGTTAATTTTTTTTAAAGGGATAGTTGAGTGTTGGTATAGGGGGGCACCTCACAAATTTTTGTTGTTGTGAGATAATGAAAAACTGACTGTCAAATTTGAAACAACATACAACTTAAATGACAGAATAAACACAGAATTAAATATCCATAAACATATTTTTATTTAAAAATTCTTCACCAGGGGATATTTTGTCTTTTTAGAAATTTTTTTAAAAAATGCATGAAGACTACTTTGAAAAAATCTGAATAGGTTTTTAAATAGTTGTTGATGATATCTCTTCTTCTTCTTCCGATTTAAGTACAGACCGCCATTGGCGTATTATCGTACTATCGCTAGGCTCAGCAGAGCCTGACTTGCGCCACCTCCTGCTTGAATATATCCAAGGAGGTACTTCCAACAATATTTGATGGCAGGGCATTCCATAGTCTTGTTGCATCAGGAAAAAATGACTTTTGGTAGACTTGGTTCCTTGCGGAGGGGATCTCTATTGAATCATTATTTTACCAAAACATTAAATGCACAATTTTGTATGAAAAATGGCTAAAACCAATTTTTTTTTAGAGAGAGCGCCCTCTTGAGTTGTAACGGCTCTTTTTGAATGATAATAGGGGTTTTACTTAGTCGTTTGTAATTGTGTATACTTTTCAAGCATGGTTATAAGTTACAACTATTATTTTGTACTGTAATGGTGGAGGTTTTGGTCACTAAAGTTAAGTTTGACCAATACTCAACTATCCCTTTATTATGTGAATTGTACACTCAAAATAATGTCATTCATTTGGACACACACAAATGATATACATACACACACACATTATAAATACAACCCAAGCTCACACACACGAACTAACATACACACGTACACTAATACAACACACGCACACACACACACATACACACACAAATACAAACAGGCACACACACAAACCAGTGGCGTACCCAGGATTTTTTAAGGGGGGGTTAGGGTTAGTTTGTAAAAAAATCCAAGCCGAGACCAAGTACCTTCAAAATATTTCGAGACCAAGACCTTGTACCTTCAAAGTTGAAAACCATTCTCAGTAGGGGGGGGGGGGGTGGGGAGGATGGCCAACATTTTTCCGAAGCCGAGACCAAGTACTTTCAAAATTGTTGAGACTAAGACCAAGTACCTTCAAAGTTGAAAACCTCTCTCAGTAGGGAGGGGGGGGGGGGGGGAGGGGGAGGGTGCCCGTTCATTTTTTTTGAGACCGACACCAAGTACTTTGAAAATTTTGGAGCCCGAGATCGGAGAACTTTGAAAATTTTTGGGGCTGAGACCAGGTATTGGTCGATCAAGACCAGGTTTTAGTCGGTCGGGACCACTTATATGTAGTCTCGTGACCGGCTAAAATTTGATGAGGGGGGGGGGGGTTTGAACCCCCCAAACCCCCCCCCCCCCTGGGTACACCTATGACACAAACCAAACTATCACACACACACACACACACACACACACACGTACACAACACATGCATGCATGTACAAACACACACACATACACTTCTCACAAGCACACCAACCTAATTAACACAAGTCCCAAATCCTCACCAGAATAGTTAATCTACACCTTCAGTTTAGTTGATACTTGTATTGAATTTAAAGGCAAATATGCATGGGTTAAAATGGGTAGTCAGCAAAATCTAACTCGCACTCCACCTTAATCTCCAGAGGTAAACTTACGATGTGTGTTGGATCGATCTAGAGCGGTGCTTCATAATATTTAAGTCCAACTTAGTGATGATCTTTGTGAAACACTCCCAGATGTTCGACAGACCAAGTTTCCTGTTCTTTTAATTATAATATAATTGTTATCATTGTACATGGTAATAAGCTTCTAGCTTTTTGTTGAGTTACAGTTCAAAAGGTTAATTTGCTGGTCCAAGTTCTTAAATTATTATTTTAAACTTCTGTTATGACAAGATAATTATATTGTTCCGAGGTTCTCATTATAATGAGGTTTCTCTTTATTAAGTAAAGGTGTACACTGTACAATAATGCTAAAAGAAACTAGTCACACACAAAATACATTGTTTTTGCCATTTTATTTATTCCTCATTTGTTATGTTCCAGCTGGTCAACATGCTTCAAGAGTGATGAAAATTGGGAAATACATGAAAGAAAAATATAATTACTAGCCACTTTCATGACAATTCACAAAATTCATGAAATGACAAAAATTGAGTCAACAAAAATGACATATATAGATATATAAAAAAAAAAAAATTATAAACCAGGGAAAAAATACACTGTCTACATGTTGGAAGTTACATCAGTTTTTACAGTGCTCAAAATTATAACAGGCAGACTGGCCTGGTAGATATAATTGGTATCTGATAATTTCACATCATGCAAAGCACGCCCCCGGGGGTCACTCACCCGCGTCCAAAAAAAGCGTTGAAAGGGTATCATTTTCAGCTATACAGCGTCGTCAACGTTTTCCTTAAAAATTGGTGATTTTCAGCACTCAATAGAAAAAACCCACAAAAGGGGTACTTTTTCAGGTGCACGTCGGTGACGTTTTTTTAAAAAAGGGGTGGTTTTTCAGCACTCAATAGAAAAAACCCACAAAAAGGGTACATTTTCAGGTGCACGTCGTCGACGGTTTCCTTAAAAAGGGGTGGTTTTCAGCACTCAATAGAAAAATCCCACAAAACAGGGGTACTTTTTCAGGTGCACAGGTTTTCGACGTTAGGGTCCATTTCAGAGGTTGATGGACACGGGTGGGTAGCACTTTTGTATGAGAGTGACCTTGACCTTTGACCCTAACATCTGATGGCTACAATGGCTTCCTGAGACACGTTCCGGTACCAATTGGCACCCCAAGATAATGACATACATGAACCAAGTTTTGTGAGAATCTTGAGATAATGTGATCATGAGCTATTTCGGACGGACGGGACAACCCAAAAACATAATGCCTCCGGCTACTTTGTTGTGATGGCATAAAAATAATATAGGTTTTCCCGCTCAATTTTGCGATTGTGTCATTCGAATTGATAAAAGGAGCAAATGAATTTGCGCGATTTGTGATCGCCGTGTCAAAGCAGCATTCGAATTCGTAAATAGTCGTTCAAAATCACGTAGGAGCAAGTGAATTTGCACAAAGAGCATACCTTTTCATCAATGGTCATTCTAATTCGCGAAAGGGCAGTTGACAGTTGGCTGCACATTCGCGAATTCGAATGCCCATAAATGAACTTGTGTGTCTATTCACGAAAGCTTACTGTATGCGTATCCATGAATTCGCTTGCACTTATTCGGAATTTGGAAGACCGATACCAACGATTACGCGGTAATGCGTGAATTTGAATGACCCTTAATGAATTTGATTGAAAAAAGTGTAAAATTGGGCGGGAAAACCTATACAAACTATTTGAGCCCACCATGATATTACTACTATGTAAAAACATCATATAAATTTGTATCAATGTACAACCCAACTTTACCCAAGTCATGCATTAATTGTTCCAAACATGTACACTGGCCTATATAAATCCATTACGTATACAGTGTGAGTCATAATAAATATTCTAAACATAATTGGCATCATGTTAAAGCTTGGGAAATTGCCTTTCAAATTATATACCATACATTTTGATCGCTTTACACTTCACCGAACATGACCTTACTATCCCAGGTCGAAAAAACAGTTGAAACCAGTTGGAAATTCAACTGGTTTTTACTGGCATCAAACGGTAGCAGTTAAAATTCCCGGTTCCCAGTAAAGAACAATGGACAGATGCAGAAGACCAGTTAAAACCAATAGAAATACCAGTTGAAACCAATTCAAAATACCAGTTGAAACCAACTACGCCTTACTGGTCCTCATGTACTGGTTAATCCCACTGCTGGTTTCTTAATGGTTTCAACTGGGTTTCTTTACTGGTCAGCCTAACTGGGTTCTTACTGGATTCTTACTGGATTCTTACTGGTTGTTCCAGTTGATTCCAGTTGATACCAGTGTACCAATTTCCATATTGAAACCAGTTGGCCAACTGGTATCAACTGGTACCAGTTTGCAACTAATTTTCAACTGTTTTTTCGATTTGGGATCCAAAGTCATGCAAAAATAACCAGTGTCCAAGTTTGCCATTGTCTTGTTCTATCATGAATAGATGCGTCTGTTTACCATTTTTTCAATAGAACATTTCAAGAATACCCTCTGGTGAATAAAATCAAAATACCAGCTGGTTGCCCATGTTTTTCATGTTTATCAAGGTGGAAGGGGATCCCCCTACCCTCCTCTTATCAGCAACCAAACTGTTTGGAGGCAGGGGGCCTTGCATAGGACATGTAGGATTACGTTATCTTTGAAAATCAAACAGCAGATGCAACCATTTCCAAAAAAGAACAAGTTGCAAACTTGGACACGGGTAGTTTGTGCAAGACTTTGGATAATTAGGTCGCGTTCGGTGAAGCGTGAAGTGATCAGAGTGTATAATATACCATTTTAAACGCAATTCCCCAAGCTTTAACATGATATCAATACCAACATGTATACATGTAGTATTGTGTATTTATAAGCTAATAAAGTCTGGTTTTGTAACACTGTAAACTAGCCTACTGCTTACATCTTCTACATACCTGAAACTTACCCCATGCCTAAACCTTACCCTAATCCAAAGTTTCCCACCCCTAGCAGCTAACACCAAGCATAATACAGGGCTCAAAATTAGCACAGGCTTGCTGGCCCGGACTCCGGAGCCACCAAATATGATCTTCTGGCCATCAACAATTTTGGATGTACAATTTGACTTTTTACCAAGCCAACAAACTTTAAAAAGTGGAACTTTAAAAAAGTAGTACAAATTGCTTCTTTGTTTTGGGTATTAAACCAGATTCAGGTTTCAGTCATTATAATTTCAAATATATAATGTTGACTTGCTGACTGGGCCATTATGAACAATTATTTATTACTGGCATGGTCTAATGATCTTCATATTTATCCCCCAAGGGTTTACTCCCAACATGACTGGTTACCCTTTATGCATATGTCACTAAGTGTTTTGCAAGATTAGAATCACAAGAGAATGCCTTTGTACATATTGTACAACTGAAATGTTTTTCACCAGTATGTATCATGACATCACTTTTTAAAGAGATACTCTTTGTACAGATGCCGGGCAAAACGATGTCATATTTGGGCAAAACGATGTCAAATTCAGGCAAAACTAGTTTATCTTTGGGCAAGTCCACTTGATAATATTAGGGCAAAATAATGGGTGCGCTTCGTTATTCCGAAGGTTCATTATTCCGAACACGCAAATTTCGTATACCTGAGGGTTCGTTAATCCTAAAATGAAATGGGTTCGTTAATCAGAACATTTGTTTCATTATTCCGAAGGTTCGTTATTCCGAAGGTTTGTTATTCCGAGGGTTCGTTATTCCGAAGGTTAGCTATTCCTAAAATGAAATCAGGTTCGTTATTCCGAAGGTTTGTTAGTCCGAAAATAAAATCTGGTTCGTTATTCCGAGCTCCGTTATTCCGAGGGTTCGTTATTCCGAAGGTTCGCTAATCTGAAAATGAATTTGGGTTTGTTATGCTATAATATCATATAAAGGGATAAAATACACTTAAATGTTTGATTGGTCTGGCCAAGGGAGGGAAAGGGGGAGGGGTATGCTTAATGCAGGCTGTAAATTAAATAAACAAAACACAAATTATAGTTTTATAACAAACCCGATTTAATTTTCGGATTAACGAACCCTATTTTATTTTTGGACTAATGAACCTTCGGAATAACAAACCCGATTTCGTTTTAGGAATAGCGAACCTTCGGAATAACGAACCTTTGGAATAACTGAACCTTCGGAATAACGAACCTTCGGAATAACTGAACCTTCGGAATAACGAACCTTCGGAATAAAGGACTAACCAAAATAATGCCATATTCTGGCAAACTCATGTAACATTTGGAGCAAGGTCATGCCATTTTTCAAGCACCATGTTATCTTCAGGCAAAAGCGTGTCATTTTTAGGCATCAAGGACCAAGCGTGTCATTTTTAGGCATCAAGGACCCTTTTTTAGATGGGATTGTGGGAAGGATAATTATTGGGGCAAAAGACCCCAGTCCCCCTGAGAAGTACGTGCCCTTACATCTATTTTCTTAACCTATCCTTTAATAAAAGAAGACTTTATTGGATTATCCAAGGTCTTTTAGGAATGATGGTGGCCCAAAATGTCTGTATTTACCATGTTTGACCTTCAAAATAACATCATTTAGGCCAAAAATAATAATTTTTTCAAAAAATAGATTTTATTTTGGGCTAAAATGGTAAAATTTGCCTCTTAAATAACATGTAATTTACCGTATTTGTCGGTGTATTACCCGCTCCGATGTATTAACCGCACCCCCAACTTTGGCCGTTTTTCCATGAAAAAAAAAAAAATTTGATAGTATAATTCTTGATTTTTAGTCTTTAGATGGTCAGCATTTTCTTAGGAAAGGTACCAAAAATAGCTTATCTATCAGAGAATTTTTGCATATGAATTTTGTTTTATTAACTGAAGTCTCCGAAGTAAATAAAGAAAATTATCAGGCCTTCTTCACAGCAGAAGAATCTATAACTTCTGTTGAATTTGCCACACGGATCACTACACATGGGACTACATAAAACGTTAGACAACAAAACGAAGATTTCACCAATAAAACAATCAGAACGGAGATTTAAAAAAAATTGTACCTTAATGTTATTCCTTCTTTCTAGTTCAAATTATGTTGAATCTACTCTTGAAAACTGTTTCAGAAATAGTAAGTAATAATAGCGAGTAATACGGCATACGATCGTCGTCGATCGTCGACATGGATGAAACGATTCTCAAACGTTGACATCCAGTCCGCCCGGTACTAAACAAATGCTCCGATAGCCCGCCATATCACTCGTACACTTTGCGTGAAGGTTATGGGACTATTTTGTTACGCGAGATCCATCCGCCGGGAATTGGGGAAATCCCCGGCGGATGGATCTCGCGTAACGAAATAGACCCGATAACCCGCAAAGAATACGAGTGATATGGCGGGCTGTATTGGAGCATCGGCGGCCGGGGGTCGCGCGTGTCGGGAAAGAGAATCCCCGCCTGCATGCTCGGCCAAGCGCCAGTCGAGCGGCCGGGTACGTTGCATGTTAGGATTCGTACTAAGATCGAAGCAATGATCGTGAATCTTCCAAGCCGCTTTCGCAGCAACAACGAGCAATATTTAGGAAGAGGTAAAAGAGAAACATAAAAGACACTGCATGACTTGTTTTGGGGGGAATATGCTTGTATTTTCCGTGCATCGTGTGAGTATGAATGCCTTGCTGAGGTGGACTTTGGTCACTTGTGAATCTTATCTCCGTGTATTAACCGCATCGTATTAGGGCCCAGCGCTGGCTAGGCAATTTGCGTGTACAATTTTCCTATCTCCGTGTATTAACCGCTCCCCCCATTTTGGAGCTTTTTTTGGAGAAAAAAGGTGCGGGTAATACACCGACAAATACGGTAACCTATTTCTGTGGTATTTTTTTCCCTGAAAGTATAAATTCTTGATAAAGGGATACCTAGGGAGGGAGCAGAGAACATTTTTTTATGGGGCGCGTCCCCTCCCAGGGCTAAGCCCTTGAGTCTTATGCAGCCATTTTTATTAATCCAGGCTACGATCACTCATGGATCAATCGTGGATTCTACGATTGATCGTAGAGTCTACGATTGATTTTCTGTGGTTACGATTAATCGTAGAACGTTTATGTTACAGAAAATTGATCGTACAATCAATTATTGATCGTACGATCAATCGTGAGTCTACGATCAATTGCTTCTACGATTGATCGTAGAAGCAATTGATCGTAGCATGCTTATGTTACAGTTTTTCTTTACGATTGATCGTACGATCAATAATCGATCGTACGATCAATCGTAAAGTTTTGTGTTACGGGGTCCAGGTCTAGCTCGGTCCCGACTGACCAACGACCTTGGCATACCTCCTCTCTTTCTCCTCACTTCCTCCTCGTGCTGCCAGTAAATTGAGACATCAGCGCCGAGGGGCTAATGATAAAAAAGTCTCAACACTGATAAAAAATCTCCTCGATGCAGGCTTGAGAGCGGAAAACTCGCACCGCTCGTCAGGCCATCAGAAGCGGTTTTCAGCAAGCGATAACATTACGTCATGTGATTTTGCTACAACATGTATTCTCCATTCTCGATCAGAACACTTTACTGGTTCACCTGTATGTATCGATGTGTGTTTTGTCAAAGAGGCTTTGATAGAAAAGGTCTTTGTGCATACGTTGCATCTGTGAGGTCATTCACTAGTACATGTATGTGTCCTCATGTGAACGATCAGAGTACTTTTCAGAGAAAAACTCGTCTTGGACAAATCTCAACCGAGAGGTCTTTCATCTGTATGTTTTTTATCTGTATGTGTCCTTAAGTGTCTTTTCAGATTAGATTTCAAAGAAAAAGCCATTTTACATATTTTGCACAAATATATTTTTTCCCCAGTGTGTGTCTTCATGTGACCGGTCAGATGACTTTTCATAGAAAATCTCTTCTTACACAAATCACAACTGAATGGTCTCTCACCAGTATGTGTCCTCATGTGACCGATCAGAGTACTTTTCGTAGAAAAACTCTTCTTACACAAATCGCAACTGAATGGTCTTTCACCAGTATGTTGTTTATCTGTGTGTGTCCTTAAGTGTCTTTTCAGATTAAATTTACAAGAAACGGCCATTTTACATATTTTGCACGAGTGTGTTTTTTCCCCTGTATGTGTCCTTGTATGACGGATAAGATGACTTTTCCGAGAAAAACTCTTCTTACACACATCGCAACTGAAAGGTCTTTCATCTACATGTGTCCTTGTATGAGAGATCAGAAGACTTTTCCGAGAAAAACTCTTCTTACACACATCACAACTAAAAGGTCTTTCATCTGTATGTTGTTTATCTGTATGTGTCCTTAAATGTTTTTTCAGTGTAGATTTATCAGAGAAAGCCTTTGTACATATTGTGCACCTGAAAGGTCTTTCACCAGTATGTGTCCTCATGTGACGGATCAGAGTACTTTTCTGAGAAAAGCAATTCTTGCACACATTACAACTGAAAGGTCTTTCACCAGTATGTGTTGTTAAGTGTTTTTTCAGTGCCGATGAATCAGAGAAAGCATTTGCACATATTATGCACCTGAATGGTCTTTCACCAGTATGTGTCCTTGTATGAGAGATCAGATGACTTTTCTGAGAAAAGCTCTTCTTGCACACATCACATCTGAAAGGTCTGTCACCAGTATGTGTTTTTGCATGTCTTGCCAGAGTGCATTCCCAAGAGAAAGCCTTTGCACATATTGTGCACTTAAAAGGTCTTGTATCAGTATGTGCACTCATACTGTGAAGTTGTTTATCTGTATGTGTACTCTTGTGTTTTTTCAGATTAGATTTACAAGGAAAGGCCATTTTACATATTTTGCAGGAGTAGCGTTTTTCCCCAGTATGTGTCTTCATGTGAATGGCAACTTTACTTGAACAATTGAACCCCTTTCCACATATATTGCAAATAAAAGGTCTTCCACTTATTTGACAAGCTAATGGGTGTTTTTCCAGACGACTTTGTTCCATAGTTCTTGAACAGACATCCTGACTGAAAGAGCTCTTATCCATTTGCATTCTTATGTGTCCGTTTATTTCCTTAGTGGAAGCATCACATGGGTCTGGGTTTATATGAGATTGCTCCCACATTTGCACTCTTACATGTCCGTTAATATCGTTAGTGGAAACATCACATGGGTCTGGGTTTACATGAGATTGCTCCCACATTTGCACTCTTACATGTCCGTTAATATCGTTAGTGGAAACATCACATGGGTCTGGGTTTACATGAGACTGTTCCCACATTTGCCCCTCTAGATGACCTTCCTCACCTGCATCCTCCGACTTGACTTGGAATGTCCTACTTGTTCCAAGACGAGTTGGATGACAAGCCTTATTGCTCAGGACGTCTGCTTCCGGAAGCTCAGTTACGTCATCTTCCCTGCATCTCTCACACTTCCTGATATTGTTCTGCTCTGCACCATCCAGGGACAACTGGAAGCGGCTGCCTTGCAGTGCCTTGTGGCAGTTCTCACATCTAGCAGGCACTCGTCTGATATCAAGTTTCTGCAGCACAATCCCAGCCTTCTTCAGTTTGGGAACCTCACGCTTGATCCCTCTGGTGGCCAAGGTGTCCTTACTATTCAGCCAGATATTGCTCTCCCTAACCGCATGCTCATCACGATTCTCTGAAAAGGGAAGATATAAGAATCAAGCAAGGAAATATCTCACAGTCAATTAGCTTAAAATCAAGGTATCATCCGTAATGTCATAGCTTCATAGTTTGTGCCAGTTGCTGGTTTTTCCAGAAGGAGTGTTTTACTTTAAACAAATATTCCAGAAAAGAAATTAAGTCTTTTAACTACTATCAAATCTGTTGTCCCAAGTCTTTACCTTGAATTTTTTTCTGCTGATCATGTGACCAATCAGGTGGTCCCATGGCAGCCGCCTGCAGTCTTTCAATCTCACCACCCAGTGTACCCTCAGGAAGTGCATCCAAACTACTATCCACTTCAGGTGATCCTAAAAGACCCAAATGATATT
This sequence comes from Echinarachnius parma, assembly GCA_037951105.1. Taxonomy (NCBI): domain Eukaryota; kingdom Metazoa; phylum Echinodermata; class Echinoidea; order Clypeasteroida; family Echinarachniidae; genus Echinarachnius; species Echinarachnius parma. The sequence continues at coordinate 169,650 of JBAMJV010000118.1, forward strand.
CAATAAATCTACAACTCACTCTTCAATATCTTAGAGCGTACATTTTATATTTTGTGTATGGGGCGTTTCCCACTACTGGCATTTGCGTTTAATAAATTTACAGTACGTCCAACACATCTCCAGTCTTTACTAATAACATGATAAATCCATTTAGGATTGGTTCCAAAAAGCTTGGACTGAAATCTATGGAAAATGCATGTTGTATCAAATTCAAATTGGGCCATTCTTGGTCACGTGAGTGACCAAAAATAGGAAAATTGCTGAAATAGGATGCTTATATTTGAGTACGTATAGAAGTTATGATGATCGGTTCTCCATGTATGACTATATGTTGAAGTCTTTCAGGTATACGACATGAAAAGATTTGATTTGGTTTGTTACCAAAGGACAGAGGTCAAATGGTATATCCGTCACGTGTGCGAATTCGCACAGGTGCACTTTTGGAAATCCTGTAAAATATGAAAAGCTAGATCTGTAAGAAAGAAAACTAGATGGATCTTTGACTGAGCGCAGTCGAAAATGATGCCTCCGTCATTGTATGATTTACGTATCAAGCCCAAATCAACAGGCACTGATTTAATTTGTTAACTAAATTTTGATAGTCATCTGTCTACCAGATCTGTATCTGATTACAATTAAGAGCTCTTTTTGAAAATATGAGCCATGACCTTGACATTTATGTACAATAAGTACAAAGTCTACAGGGATTTTAGAAACTCGAATGGAACAATTAATTAGTGCAGAGTTCTAAATGTTTATTTTACTCAAATGTCTTAATAGTAACATCTTCTCTAAATCATTAAAAAGTTTTTAACCAATACTGATAAGTGACTTTGATTATCAAAATCGGATACAAAATTGGAGTGGAAAAAATAATTCCTGATATTTTCTAATTTTTCTGCATGATTGGATATATCAGTAGAAACGTGTCAACGATCATTGCACGATCAAATCCTGATCGAATGCAGATCCAATGATAGGTTAGCGGTTACAGTGCTTAGTTTAATCATGAAAAAAGCTTTTGGAATGGTAGCCCTCGAAAAAAGAACATTTTTCCCTGCTATCCACACGTCCAGTGCTAACTACCGAGCCCTGCTTTTAGAAATTGAATAGATTCCCAAGTATGATGCGGTGTCCGAATATGGCGCACCTAATTTTTAACAACCAATATCTGAAAAACTAAGTTAGCAAAAAACACAAAATTCATAAAGAATGAACTTCAAAAGAACATGAACATAATGCCATACCTTATCTGCCGACTGCGATCGTAATTGTCCCGTAATGGCGATTTTCATTTCACTGCGCAAAAAAATCGCATTGAAAAGGGTGCCATAATATGGCCCCCCTTTTTAAAGTCTGTTTTCTTTGAAAAATAATAAACCTTTTCCAATGAAAGTGCCATCAAAGTGTTCTTAAAGTCCTGAAGATTTAATTTATCCTCAAAACATTTGTATAAACGTGACAAATCTGCCTAATCTGAGCCAATTCTGAAACCATGTCATTTATTCCCCTGTGCAAATAAATTCCCATTCATTTGTACACACTTGACTATGAGCGCGCAGAAGATGATTTTTGCTTGCGCGATGAGTCTTATTGCGCTTACCACAAAGGAAAATAGATAAGCAAATAAAGTTCACTGCGCGAAATTTTCTTTGTTAATGCGCTTATATCAGCTGATAAACAGGGGGGGGGCCATATTACAGCACGGGCCATATTTGGTAGCCTGGGGGTGTATTCTGAAAATGTAGCGGAGATACAAATTTTATCTCCCTAAAATAAAATCGCGCTAAAAATTTTTAAAATCGGTATTCTGAAAACGATTTAAAGGAGATTTTAACGCTTACGCCAGTGCGCGTTGTATATTAAAGCCACGCCCCTTGCTGCTCCTTTGCCCAATGAAAATATCGCTTACATCGATATTTTTAATCATTTGCATATGATTTTAAGACCACGTGGGAATTACGCCGTGATTAAAATTTATATTGCAAGTTTATGTATACTATTTGTTTGAACGTAATCAAGATATAATAATCATAATGATAAAGTCGGAACATGTGAAAAAAAGATTCTTGTGGTCTCAAAGATTCATGTTGGAATCGAGTTCGAGGCCGTTTTTGTCAAACTATTATTTTTTTCTTTTTTTTCTTCTTCAAGTTGTCTTGTCATTGTTTTTGTGTGGTTGTGTTGTCAGATAATTTGTATGAAAAATGATAACGAATTCATTTCCGATATGTTTATAGGTGGAACGGTAAGATTTGTAAGATTTTTATTAACTCTATCGACCCCCTTCCGGGGTATGAGAGTACAAACTTTTATTTTTTTACAATATACAACAATTCAAAAACAAAACATGCAACAACAATGTAACATTAAACATATCTACAAATTCAGCCTTTCTGGGCAATTTACCCTTCTGCCACTTCGAGTTAATATTGGTGCTCTATTTCTCATATCATTAACAAGACAATCCTCATCAGAATATGTTTTCAAGCTAAATTTTAACATAATAACTCTAACAAAAAATGCTAACTTCTTTAACTGGCAACGGTAACACTACTCATGACCTTCGAATCTCTGACTTACTTGTGTCCAAAATAAGCGCGTTTAATCTCATGCGCGCGCAAAGTTTGCTAAAAGCGCGCGATATCTACACCCGTTATGTAATCAATTAAACTAATTTGCTTTATATTATGTAATCAACTCAAATTATCACAAAATAAAACATTGAACATTGAACATTGAACAATGGCGGCACATAGAGCGAACAACTTTACGGAGGATGAAACGCGCCGATGATCATAGTGCAAGAAGCGACGAAGCGGAAACAAACGATAATCGGTAAGTTTAGCCCAACACTGACAAAGGCAACGAAAAGTACGGGCGGCCATGCGCGTGTTGATGTTCGTGCTCCAAGAAGCGCTGCCATAGCTTACTTTTCGATTCAAGTCACGGAGATAAAACTGCTACTAAGTGATTTTAAATTCTGTTGTAAGTTTTATCTTAAAATTCTTTTCAGAATACCGATTTGCCTCATTTGCATATCTTCCATGGCAACTACAATAAATTTTAGCGCTGGCTAAAAATTTGTAGTGACGTAGATTTAAAAAAAAATCGCACAGTTTCAGAATACCGATTTCCTAATTTTTTTTTTAGTGACGTAGATACAATAAATTTTAGCTTAAAATCGTTTTCAGAATACACCCCCTGATCATACTAGATTTTGCAAACTCCATAGAGAATAATGTAGGGCCCAACAGGTTCACATAGACAATGGGTTAAATGTGGTAGTTTGTAATACCGTACCTCTGACATCATCATCATCATCATCCTCCTGTTTGATCTCCAGTGATAAGCTATAGTAAGCCATATCATCATGTGACGATGGATCAGGTGGTTCCATCTTCAGTCCATGGATTTTAACATCTCTTGATTCCTCAGTTGAATGGATGGAAAGATTTCTGTTGTCAGGTGCTCCTATTTGATCATGTGACGATGGATCAGGTGGTTCCATCTTCAGTCCATGGATCTCAAGGACATCTGGATTCCTGAGATGAATGGATGGAAAGATTTCTGTTGTCAGGTGCTCCTATTTGATCATGTGACGATGGATCAGGTGGTTCCATCTTCAGTCCATGGATCTCAACATCTCTGGATTCCCTCAGATGAATGGATGGAAAGATTTCTGTTCTTGTCAGGTGCTCCTATTTGATCATGTGATGATGGATCAGGTGGTTCCATCTTCAGTCCATGGATCTCAACATCTCTGGATTCCTCAGATGAATGGATGGAAAGATTTCTGTTCTTGCCAGGTGCTCCTATTTGATCATGTGACGATGGATCAGGTGGTTCCATCTTCAGTCCATGGATCTCAAGACCTCTGGATTCCTGAGATGAATGAGTGCATCTTTTCTTGTCAGGTGTTCCTGGATCAGGTGGTTCCATCTTAAGTTTATAAGAGAACTCAACAGATTCCTCAGATGTTGTGTGCTCCTTTTATTGAAGAAAAGAAAAATCAAGTGATTATTCGAATTGAAAATGATTATTTAGATCTTGATACAGCTTGAATATAAAATGATTTGAGGCCTTTTTGTACGAAGTGTAAGCATAGAGGGGCCATTCAAGTGGAATACATGATAGAAATGTTATTTGTACAATATAACTTATAATGTGAATAACTTCAACATTGTGTAAATAAATTATCATGCTAAATCTGTTACTATTCATTGGCCGAAATGTCGTTTGTTGAAGCAAGGATCCCTTCTTCATTTTTGAAATTTGTAAAACCCACAATGCAAGGTATTTCAAACTAAAATTCTCATCTACAATCTACTAGAAACTGATAATTTGTATATTGCGGATACTACCTTTAAAATCTGGTTTACTAATTTAGGGAATGCCCAATGTACGCCCTCATCATCAAGTCAGCAAATCTGCATGGAAGAGTTTGAATCTGACATTATTCTGGGCCTGATAATAACTCGACACATCCTATCGACATAATGCTGTTCCTAGTTCTTTAAGTTTAACAGTATTTGGCCCTTGTGTGAAGTCAAAGGATGCTTTCTTCTTGGCAAAGTTTGACATTTTAGTTCATCTTTGCATACTTGCTAATTCTACC
>JBAMJV010000119.1:0-67624 GCA_037951105.1 Echinarachnius parma
TAGTAGAATAACAGTGACGTATGTTTCAGTAGATTTGGCGACATATTCCCAATGAGCATCTAAATTTTAAACGAAGTGGGATCATTTAAACTTGTATAATGTTTCATAGAACTGCTGCTGTCATGAAACCGTACTAGTTCTGCTACTGTGTCCGCTTATATCTTTACACAACTGGAAAAACTGAACGATTTGGTCTTGGCGACAGAGTTTTTTGGTAGCTCAGCCATATTCTATCCCCTGGCATTTGTTTATTTCACTTTAATCGCTTTAAATTTATGGTAACTTTTACGAGAAGGACCCTCACTATCAAATAAAATTAACATTTTGCTGGTGAAAAGTAAAATCTCTTCTCTAGGAGAGCAGGATCAATGGCGACACAATTTTCCCCCAATTTTGTGCCGAGATAGTGGTTTTGGATAGATATCGTCATACTAAAGAGGCGTTTGAAAAAATCTGACCATTTTGTATTATTCTCTTACCATAACCCAAATAACACGGTAGAAGAGAAATGTGGAAGCTCAAAATTTGTATGGGGTTAGCCACTTTACAGGTGAACCTCTAATAAATGTATGCATATAACTAGTATTGCATGATACCAATCAAGTAAATATAATGAGAGGAAATAATGCTGTTAATGTTAAACATTACAATAGATAATAAGTGTTTGATCATAATACCAACACTTTGCCGAACGTGATTGTATGAACCAAGTTATCATAATACACAAAATAGCAAAACGAAATGCAATTGCCACGTCTACCGGAGGAACTAGCTCTTATAAAAGTCTGACACCGATCATTAACGTCGTATACATAGTACATGTAGTAATACACAAGTTGTTTGGTTAATCGTTATTACCATCGCCTTGTCATGCATATACTTACGCAGAATAACACAACATCTGACACAATTATTATATATTTGCTACCCGAAACAATTGTAAAGTCGCAGTATTTAAATTCCCAGATAGTGGTTTTCTGCATTTTCAAGATATGCACTATCCGAAAATTAATCTTGATATGCTTTTAATATGAATGGAGAAGAGCAAAGAAAATGTGATTCCACCTGGATCCGAACCCGAGAACTCCGGATCCCTATACCAGTGCTCTTAACCCTATTCTCACCGGGGGCCATTTTGGCCCCCTGTCGTTTTTTTCGACGTGCATCTAGACCGATTGAAGTTTCACGTACAGACTTTAGGACTTTTTCTGAAGTCTCCCGCATGTTTTGATATATAATTCACTCCGATAGGACATGTACAACTGATTTTAGAGGTTGATATTTAATTGCTCAACCGTCACAAAAAACTACAATTTTTGTACAGGCTTCTATGTAATTCGTATATCCGATGCCATGTAAACTCCAAATCTGTTATAATTGTTACATTGAATTATAATTCGGATTATTTCTTTATTATTAGTTTAATTCATACACTTCAGAAATTAGTGATATATTTTATCACCATACAAACATGGATAAGATGAATTACAAACAATTTGCATATTTAACATTTTAATTAATTAATCAAACAAATTAATGGTCCAATTTTGTTATCAGATTCTCATTCTACTTGACTTTGTTTACGTATGTGCTAACTTTCAAGTCAATCAGTCCATTCGTTGCCAAAATCTAAAGGGGCACATGCCCCCCCCCCCCCCCCCCCCTGTGACTCAAGTCCCCAAAATAACCCAGTGGGATTAGGGTTAAAGGGATAGTTGAGTGCTAGTAGAGAGAGTACAGTTTTAGTCAAACTTAATTTCACAAACGAAAACCTGCACCATTAAATAGTCATCACTCCACCATCTCAAAAGTAATAAAACAATTAAAACGACTAAGTAAACAGCCTGTCATCATTCAAAAAGAGCTGTTTTACTAAAGAGGCCGCTTTCGAAAAACGCATTTGTTTAAATCATTTTAAATGAAATATTGTGCATGTGATGTTTTGTTGAAACAGTGATTAAATATAGAGATAATCAACTACTATATTTAACCTCTATTAAAAATGTTTGAAAAGAGGAAGCATTTGAAAACAAATTTTAACGGCTGATTCAAAATTATCAAATACTTGTGAGGCCCTTCTATTACAAATGGTGATGTCTATGGATATTTTCAAAATATCAAACAAATTTTTTCCGTCATTAAAATTGTATGCTATTTCGAATTTGACACTCTTTTTTTCATTATCTCATAAACAAATTATTTTCTGTAGCGCCCTCTCTACCAAAACTCATCTATTCCTTTCACATCTGAGCAATAGTGCTGATCCCTAAAACCACTTAGTTTTCATTGCTCACCTGGTATAAACCTGACATAAACTCGAAATATAGAAATCAACTTGGGGATACATGCGAGGGATCACGGAAGTGATGCACCATTAATACCAGTAATATGCTTCAGTTACAGTAACCTTATGCAAAAACGGGAACAAAAATCCAGCAATATCGTGAACATGATAGGAAGCGCATACAGCATACACACAACATTTTCTAAGCTTTATATTTGGCGATTTGATAAGGGTTTTGTGCCAATTTGTCACATGCAGTCGATTGATTGAATGCTTCGTTAATATGTTCTGTCACAGACTAATAGTAATATTGATGTTTCGATTGATAAATAATAAAGTATTATTGGTAATCATCTCTAAGCGCTTAAGAATTATATTATTACCCCAGTAATCAAACACACTCAGTACCATTACGCACATGACGTGCTCTCTCTGCTCCCTTGGGAGCAATGCATTCTGGCAGCCATATAGTGCACTTAACGGTATAAAAGTACAACTGCGTACACGTTCGAATCCTTATTATTTTAGGGAGGGGGGGGGGGGGGGGGTGGAGGGGAAACCTCAAATCCGGCCAAACATATAAAGCATGGTGAGGGGGAATATGACATTCTGAAGCGAACTCATGTAATCATCTAATCTTATTTGTGTCAATAAGTGAAAAGCAAGAAGGATGATATTCGAACAACTGCACCATGCCCCGGCTGTGGCAGCGGTGAAAAGACCGTTTTTGACCATTTAATTACCGTTAAACCAAAATCTGATTAGGCCTGTTCATCATCATTACCATTACTGCTAGCATCAGACGCGGCTTCTCCTTCGCTCTGTTGTCTCATACAAATGATGTAGTCTTCTACAACTCTTTTACAATCCAGGCGCGTAATTTTGTCAAATATCTCCGCAAGTTGGTCTAGATCTCTGATCTTCCTCTCCGACTCGGCGATATCGATCAACGCTTCGGTTGGATTTTTCTTCAGTTCGATGGTTGCAATGTATTTATCCATGCCTAGCTCCTCGGCCAGGCGGTTCCAGTCATTACCTATCACACTGGGCCGATTCAGCTTAGTGCTCAGCTGTTGTCGCAGACCGTGTGGGACTACACGGGGCTGTGGGATGCATCTAGGATCTTGTTCAGGTTGGTTGTATATAACTGTGACGGACCCGTGTATGTTGGTCTGACGATAATGCTGTTGTATGCCTCCATGATATGGCGGTAAACATGGGACATGAGGATAAGGATAGGCTGTAGCTCCGAGCTGCTGTCGATGTCCGATCTCGAGTAGTTGACCTACCATACCTGCATCCGCATTCTGTTGATCTTCGCCTAGCGCTGTAACATGGTCTGAGGGAATCCAACCCTCGCTCCCTGATGACGTCGGGATGTCATCATCGTTTTCCGAAACGACTTCAGGTGCAGAGCCACATGCAGATGCTGATTCACCCTGGTGTGGTATTCCAGATGAAGGAAGGGCTTCTAGAACCCGATCTGAGGAAGTCATATGGCGATCCCTCGATTGTGGAGATAGGTTCCGACCGGCTGTCTCAGCATGAATGTCATCTTCGGATCCAGGAGACTTCTCGGAATGTCGTAGTGGAAAGTCTGTCACTTTTCTCCTTATTGGGTGAGGATCTGTATCAATAAAGACGTATATGATCGGTTGAAGCTAATTGACTCTACACCATCGACTTTATCGACAATGCTCTCGCTAGTCTTGGCATTTATTCAGTATTCTGGTTAACTTCATTCTAGCTAACGTCACGTACACACATGGACTGAAACCCCAGAACGCAAATTGCGGACTGTGATGACATGTTGTTATGTGAACAAGCATGATGTACCAGATAGTGTCACCCATTTATACAAAAAATCATACATGTCCTAGTATTTGCGATAAGTCCTGAAGTTCCAACTACTACGGACAAATAAATATTAAAATCAAATCAAAGATTAAACGAATGTTATTGATTAATTGTAATTGTTTACCAGCGTGCCCAGATAGGTCAGCTCTTTCCAGATCATCTCGTCTCAGTCTGTTTTGCCAGCCCCCAGCAGCTTGAGGTGGATTAGGCACCCGGTTTGGTCCTATTGCTTCATCGTCTACACAAAACCATCAGACGAAGAAGAAATATACCAAAAAGCCAATTTTTATAACATAACAATTAAAACTTGGTCATGAAATGTGTAATATGCTGTGTTGTAATCTATGTATATGGACAAAATGTGTATAAAAATAGTATTAAAATAGTGAACATCTTTGTTAAGATTCTTAATGAATTATCGACCGTCTAATAACAGTTTAGCAATGAATATAAACCCGGTACTTTCGATGAGCGTGTAAAATAACGACGTGGGCCTGTTAAATAACGATGAGTTCTAACATCCCGACTGCCATGAAACGTTTTTCTAAAACCCAATGGACAATATGTTACTTATGAGTTCAATATGCATGAAATCCATATAACTTAGATTGTTCACAAGTCATTCTCGTATCATTAGGGTAGTAATTGGCGTAGTATTACATATCTAACTTAAACATACCCCGGTATCCCGTTCTAAATTTGATCTTCCTCTTCGATGATGTTTGTTGAATGTGCAGGTCAACATGGCTGTCAGCCTTCCGCTGGGTGAGGTCGAGGCGGAAATCTTCATTCCATCCAATCAGACGCCTCAGATCCGAATGTTGTATTATCTTTTCGAGAAAATGACAAGGAAACTAATCATGAAATGAGGATGTTTTCTTGAAGGGAAGTCAATCGCTGGCATTTTCGCTTCCTGTTACTGAGAACTTGAACAGTGCATAATTACTGTCATTTCTAGTTGTATATCCTCTTGACATAGGCGTCGATTTCCTTTCGCCATGGGGGTGTGGGGGTGTGGGGTGTGGGGTGTGGGGGTGTGGGGTGTGGGGGTGTGGGGGTGTGGGGTGTGGGGGTGTGGGGTGTGGGGGTGTGGGGGTGTGGGGTGTGGGGGTGTGGGGGGAGGTGATTCGTCTTTACGATCATATGCAGCAAGGAGGCGAAGCGTCCAACCCAACAGCGTGATCGGGGGGGGGGGGGGGGGGGAGGGGTAGAGGGCACAACAACCGTTCTGATTTAATGTTTTTGAAATTTGAGGATTAATAAGTGCACATTGCAAGCAAACTGATGGAGCCCTGAATGGAATCAGCTTTTGTATCCAGGACTGGACCATATGTAAATAGAAACAAGTGTTTGTATATAGTTCACTCAATGTTAGCGGGCAAAGCAACAAGTCCTGAATAAATCTTTAAATGTGTACAGGGGACTGTGCGGGGGGGGGGGGGGGTGAGGGGGGGAGGAAGTCCCCATAAGATTTTGGATTTTAGCAGTTTAGCACTCTCAGGATGTGTTTGGTTTAAAAATAGACTATTGTACTAACTTTCCCCCGTGCTGGATAAAATACTATCACACAGTGTGCAACACAGTCATACTGTGTTTCACATTGTGATTCACAGTGTGCACCACAATGTTAACTTCGGGCGTTTTCACAGTGTGGATACACTAAGATTCACAGTGTGGCAACTTTGTGAAAACGCGCGAATTTCATATGGTGGAGCCCACTGATTTACAGTGGTTCCTAATTTCCAAATTAGCGGGTGGTTCAAATCGATAACCACTTGCCATAAATCCTAGTTGGTAACAAGTTGTCACATGGCTCATACAGTGTGATTACACACTCCACTCCAATTGGTCTACATGTATTTGAACTGTATTTGAAGTGCAATCTGCCTGTGCTAGTAAGGAAAAGTTCAATGTGGCGACGGACTTGATATTGTTTGTATATATTATATATATTTATATATACATTACACTTAGTATCAATTCAACAAACATTCAGTAAAACAAAACTCCGCAGGTGGGATACTGTTGCAAGCACGTGGTTGCCTAAGAGAGTGTGTGCCTGAACCTGATCTAGGGTTAGATCTGTTGTGCAGACTAGAAAACAAACACATTCAAAGTTGCGATCTCGTTATCCCTGATTTAGTATTCATAGTGTTGTTGATTCGTATTTTTGAGAGTGCGGTAGAAGTGTAGAGGGGTCGCGATACAGGGTGACATGATATAAACTAGCGGCTTTTTATGAATAAAGACCCATGTCTCTGTCGCAATTTTCGAGATAATATATAGGTACGTTTGGTACAATAATCGAAATCGTAGAAATGGAGGTCCCAAAGATCTGGATGTAGAATCACACCAACGCCATCTCATCTGACTTTGATTACAAATTTCTCATTTCTTGTGTGGAAAGAAAAACGAGAACTAACAAACCTCTGGACGGGTGTATTCAGTGCCAAGTACAGTGCAAAGTATTTCGCAAAAAACATTCAGGTCTTCCCCTAAACGGATGATCAACTCTTTAGCCGTGTGGGCAGGGTTGTATTTCAACTTCTTCTCGGATTCTTCAATGTCCTGGGTACAAAAAGAGTATGAAAAGTGATGTTTTATATTTCAGTAAACAGTTCACAAACTCATTCATGCTCTACCAACTTTTCGGTTAAAATAGACACATTGACAGATGCATAATGACATTTCCAAATAATGACTTGAATCACATTGCAGTGTTGAATGTACCGTCACTATTGTGTATTCTACACAAATATCGACTTTAATATACCAAAATGGAATCACATAATAATGGTAAAGGATTGTCATGCGTGAAGATTGCAAATTCTGAACTATTTGTTTGTTTTAGTGCGTGCGCAATGGATAACACTAGTCCAGTGTGCATTCATAAGAGATTAGAAACTTCTTTTTAAAGTTATAACACGTCATCAACAATATGATAAGCTGTGTATTTCCAAATTGATCTGGAAATCAATGATGTATGTATACATCACATTGGGCAATGAAACTATTGACCACCTCCATTCTAGCGTAATTGATGTCGTGTTACCTCATTCTACTCTGTGTTATAAGACTTTACTTTTAGGTACATTTTGTGCTAAATACCGTGTATGATTGATCTCGATTTGCAAAAGGGTCGCCTATCATACACGGGGCAATGTGTCAGCCATTGACTGTTTGAGGGGCAAAATGGCATATAATTATTAGAAGTACATTGGCTGAAGATGTACCAAATGTTCCATATTAAGAAGATAATGTATTTCATGTAGATGATACATTTGAATTTACCCCTGTTGATGAACATAACGTTTAACGCTTATAACTAAATTGAAACATACGAAATCTGCAGGACATGATGGCATTTCTGTGGCAATGTAAAACATATTTGTGATGACGCACGACTAAATGGACCACAAGTCGTGTTGGGTCGAACCGAGAAAAATTAGTTGAAAGTTAAAATTATTAAAAAATCATGAATTGTATTTTTTTTTAGCGTATTTGATTACATGGAGTTTCCTCTACATTTTCATGAAAATTGCTAGGAATTTGGTGCAATAATTAGTGAAATATTAGCGTTTTTCTAAGGCATGTTCATTTCGGTTTTCACCAAAAGTTTCAATATAGAGCGCTTGGTTCGTTCGGGGATCGAGGCGCCAAAACTTGACTCCGCCCCTAACAACAAGGTAATGATTTTGATTGGTTGATGCTCATTGGCATATTTGGGACTGCGTGTGATGCATATCAACACTACGTCGTCCATGCGTAGCACACGCAGAGTTTTAAAAGCTAACTATTTGAATGCACTGATGCATGAAAGCTTATATACAGCTGCATCGTGCGTGCATGGGTAGTTACGTGTATCGTCCACTGACCTAAGTACAGGTCAGTGGTGTCGTCCCGCTAATCGACTGTGAAACTTTATATGGCATGGTACCCCCTGGGCAGTGCGTACCTATTGTTCCATGCTTTCACAACCACCTCGAATGCGAGTTGCGCCGACGACACGGTTGTATGTACAATCATTATGCGCTGTTACATTTCGTGTGGCCTTTACCGTACCATATAGTATAGCGATGTAAATGGTTGTGACAACACTTTTTTTTCTTTTCAAAACTGTGCTAATTAACAGGTTCAAAATCAAATTTGGCAGTCACTCTTTCGTACATAAAACAAAGTTCTGGTCTCTTAAACTGCTTATAAGGCCGTTGTGGATCTTTAAAAAAAGTCCGGCGGCGAAATAAGTCCGGAAAGACAAAATCCACGCACAGATTTTGTCTGATTTCCCGCTATATATTTTTTGGTTGCTAACTTAAATTTAAAAAAAAAATGGTTGCAAACAAAACTCACCCTTAATCCAAATATTGTGGTTATTATGTTATATTTGGTGGCTTAAGTAAGATTTAGTGGTTGGATTAAATTTTGTGCCTAAAAATATGAAAATTAACTTGGCAGCTATACCCCTACAATACACTGCCCGGAGTGCATGCCGCAGCCGGATCGAATCCACGACCACATCGTCAGTCCGCCATTGTTTTATGTACACATGCAAGGATATATGACTGCGCGAGTACATGACTACAGTTAACGCCTAGTAATACAATGGCTTTTGGAGTCATTGTTCTATGTGTGCATTACGCAAATAGACACCGCGCGCCTGATTTATGAATCCAAACTACATTTAAAATCGTACCTTCAAGCATCCTTTGATTTCAGCAAACAGATGAACGTGGAGTATCGCAATACGGTCGTCCGGCATGTCGTCTGGAAGGAATGGGATGACAGATATTCGCTTTTCATCGTAGTACCATGTCAGCAAGACAGCCCAGAACGAAGAGAAATGAGTAATTTGAAGTTTCATTTTTGTCTTGCTCATACAGATGACAGGGCAATCTGGTACACCAGTAGTTGCAGTTTTTATCCAAGCTGCATCTGCAAGGCAACATCAGTGAACGTTAATTGGGAATTGGAAAAATGGTTTAATTTCGTGGTATGGCAACATTGGTAGGTGAGGCTTACGTGAGGTCCCGAGTTCTATCCCAAAGTATAGCCACCGTGTGCTTCATTCAGTACGAAAATGTGTATCTACATATATGCTACGCTCGACCCAGGTGTATAATGCGGAAGTATGGAACGCAGTTCCTTATCAGTTCGTGTTGTCTGGTTGCCTGGCTGCCATGCCTCCCAGGGAGTGGAGAACATGACTTTTCTGTGCTGGATGGATTGTAGTATGTATCCGTATAGTTTAGAGATGATTAGCAATCATAGACGCTATATAATTTAGTAGGCGCTATATAAAATAGGAATAATAATTGTCGCTAATGCTGTTGCCGAGATAATGATGATAATAATGATAATGATGATTATGAGGATGATAATCATACTGACGGTGAAATGGTGTTGATGCTGGCGATGATAATGGTGATCGTAATTGTGATAAAGATGATCAAAATATCACTGATGATAACGCGATTTAGATCACAATAACGATATGATGGCGGGTATAATACAGACAATTACAATAACCCACCCTGAGTTTCTTGTTTTGTGTACAACATGGCTGGTACGTTATTCATGCTACCATCTTCCATCAGGATCGCGCTGTGTGGCATCGTTACTGTCACCGGTTTCTCGAAGATTAGTCCCGGGGGCGTGCAGCGGATGCCATAGCTGACCAACATTTCATCTTCTCCAAAGACTAGATCGTCTGGAAGCTCCGTCAGGACCTGGAGACCTATCTCTTGGCTGGTTCCTTCCTGAAGAGCTCCAGGAGGAATCGAGAGTGTGACGCCATACGACTCGATATATAGATCTCCACCACGATGATCAAAGATTCCACTCGCATATTTGACTTGTGTGGAGGAGATACCTACATTAAAAGTAGTAAGGGTGTTTACATTATTACCCTTTTCTCCTATATAAACTTTTGTTATTTACCTCTAAAAATTGAATCTATATTAATTGCATTACTAGTTGTGTTATTTCTGTTTCATAGTTATTAATATAATTGAATTAAATATTATTAGGGTCAATACAAACAATATCGTTAATTTCCCTCTTCTGCTCATAACAATAACAGAATAATAATGCTACTAACAATACTACTCCAAACTGTGTCTTACCTAAGGCAGCGATTCCTTCTGAGATCTCGGTGAAGCCAAATGTCTCTTCTCTCAGTTCGTCTCCCATTTGCTGCTCAAGCATACCCTTACTTCCGGGTTCCATGTACGCGACGCAATGAGAAGGACTATTTTCAATTGCGAGTTGAAGCGCTGTTCTACTATCGTATCGCTTAATGCTCAAGTCGGCCCCTTCGTTAACTTTGTCAAGATTACCTGTGTGAGCTGCTAGATGTAGCGCCGTATTCACATCGCTACCCGGGTGATTCAGATTAGCCGCTTTATCTTCGAGATATTTCACCGTGTTAAGATGACCATTTAAAGATGCAAGATGCAGTGCCGTATGCCCTTTGCCACCCAGTAGATTCAAGTCGGCTCCTTTATCTAAAAGATATTTTACTGTGTCAAGATGGCCATTGGATGATGCATCTTGCAGTGCTGTAGATCCATCGTTATCTGGCTCATTCAAGTCGGCTCCTTCATCAATGAGATATTTGACGGTGTCAATATGGCCACTGAATGATGCAAGATGTAGTGCTGTAGATCCATCTTGTCTCTGCTTGTTGACGTCAGCTCCTTTATCTATGAGATATTTGACTTCGTCAATATGGTCATAGAATGATGCAAGATGTAGTGCTGTAGATCCATCTTGTCTCTGCTTATTGACGTCAGCTCCTTTATCTATGAGGTATTTGACTGTGTCAATATGGCCATTGGATGATGCATGATGTAGTGCCGTATTTCCATTGCTACCCGTCTTATTCAAGTCGGCTCCTTTATCTATGAGATATTTGACTGTGCCAAGCTGGCCATTGTATGATGCAAGGTGGAGTGCGTTGCATCCATCTTGTCTCTGCTTGTTGACGTCAGCTCCTTTATCTATGAGGTATTTGACTGTGTCAATATGGCCATTGGATGATGCATTATGTAGTGCCGTATCTCCATTGCTACCCGTCTTATTCAAGTCGGCTCCTTTATCGATGAGGTATTTGACTATGTTAAGATGGCCATTGGATGATGCATGATTTAGTGCCGTATCCCCATTGCTATCCGATTGATTCAAGTCGGTTCCGTCATCTATAAGATATTTGACTGTGTTCAGATGGCCATTGGATGATGCAAAATGTAGTGCGTTGCATCCATCTTCCTTTCTTGGCTGGTTGACCTCAGCTCCTTTATCTATGAGATATTTGACTGTGTCAAGATGGCCTCTGTATGATGCAAGATGTAGTCCGTTGCATCCATCTCTTCTCTGCTTGTTGACGTCTGCTCCTATATCTATGAGATATTTGACCGTGTCGAGATGGCCATTGGATGATGCAAGATGTAGTGCCGTATCTCCATTGCTAACCGCCTGACTCAAGTCGGCTCCTTTATGTATAAGATATTTGACTGTGGCAAGCTGGCCATTTAATGATGCAAGATGTAGTGCCGTAGATCCATCTTGTCTCTGCTTGTTGACGTCAGCTCCTTTATCTATGAGATATTTGACTGTGTCAATATGGCCACGGAATGATGCAAGATGTAGTGCCGTAGATCCATCTTGTCTCTGCTTGTTGATGTCAGCTACTTTACCTATGAGGTATTTGACTGTGTCACTATGGCCCTTGGATGATGCAATATGTAGTGCGTTGCTTCCATCTTTCCTCTGCGTGTTGACGTCAGCTCCTTCATCTATGAGGTATTCCACAATATCAATATGACCATTTTGAGATGCAAGATGTAGTGCCGTAGATCCATCTTGTCTCTGCTTGTTGACGTTAGCTCCTTTATCTATGAGATATTTGACTGTGTAAAGCTGGCCATTTAATGATGCAAGATGTAGTGCCGTAGATCCATCTTGTCTCTGCTTGTTGACGTCAGCTCTTTTATCTATGAGGTATTTGAATTTGTCAATATGGCCACTGATTGATGCAAGATGTAGTGCCGTAGATCCATCTTGTCTCTGCTGGTTGACGTCAGCTCCTTTATCTATCAGGTTTTCCACAATATCAATATGACCATTTTTAGATGCAAGATGTAGTGCCGTATTTGCATTACTATCCTGCTGATTCAAGTCGGCTCCTTTGTCTTTAAGATACTTCGATGTGTCTGTATGGCCACTGTACGATGCAAGATGCAGCGGACTGCGCCCATCATCCCGTCGTTGGTTCACGTCATGCCCTTCATTTATAAGATGTTTCACTATGTCAAGATGGCCTTCGGATGATGCAAGATGTAGTGCCGTAGATCCATCTTCCCTCTGCTGGTTGACGTCGGCTCCTTCATCTATGAGATATTTGACTGTTTCAAGACGGCCCTTGGATGATGCATCATGCAGTGCCGTATGTCCATTGTTATCTGGCTGATTCAAGTCGGCTCCTTTAGCAATGAGATATTTGACTGTGTCAAGGTGGCCATTGAATGATGCAATATGTAGTGCCGTAGATCCATCTTCCCTCTGCTGGTTGACGTCGGCTCCTTCATCTATGAGATATTTGACTGTTTCAAGACGGCCCTTGGATGATGCATCATGCAGTGCCGTATGTCCATTGTTATCTGGCTGATTCAAGTCGGCTCCTTTATCTATGAGGTATTTGACTGTGTCAATATGGCCTCCGTATGATGCAAGATGTAATGCTGTATTTCCATCATGATCCCGACTACCAACGTCAGCACCCTGACTTATCAGATAGGTAACGATGCCGAGTTGGTCATTTTCTGCTGCTAAATGCAAAGCTGTTCTCCCATCTTCAAATTGCATACAGAGCCATTGATTTTCTTGTAGAATTATGTTTCTGATTGATTTTATATCACCATATGCCACCGCTGCTCGAAATTGATATTTCGAGGTCATTATTGTTCGCAGTCGTAAGAATTTTCTTACAAATGTCACCAGTTGCACTTCTTAGACTTTGAATAAAATCTGTACAGGTCACAATTCACTTCAAGAGCACTCTTCAATCCGAGCTAGAACCGCGACCGTTTTATTCTACATGTTACTTTTGTCCAACTGCTCCGATATGGTGGGCATACAAATACTGATGCTTTGGTGCCGTGTTGTATTGCAGTGGAGGAAATCGGGGAGTTGAAGATCAATGTTCAAATGTACATTTTTTGCACGTTTTCAAATGCCGTATTTGCTTTGTATCGTTCAGAGAATATCTTCCCTTTTGGTTTCAAAACTGCGTATTTTGATCTGTGTACATAACAACACACTTTAAATATGTGATAAGAAATGTGTAACTCGGTCATTTAATGGTCTTTGACAGGTTTTGAATCACAATGATATATGCTGGTTGAATCTTAATCAAATTCATACCTTTAGTGAGGTAGTTTAGACGCTTGCATTTTCGTTTCTTAACAGATCAAGAATATGAATTGTCTTAATACGTAAGTACGGCATGGACTTACATGAAAGTCGAAACGACTAATCAATCCTTGTGTGGGAATCCAAGCAAAAATACATGTTTGTACGATATTAATTAAAATGAACAGCACAAACGTGATAACACATGTCCGATAATTTAAGTATTACTACGTGATGTAGTATAGTACATAGAACCGCCTATATTCAACCTGTGTATATGTGTATATATATACATGTCATGTTGCACTTTGCTGTTTTGCTTGTTAATTGGCAGGGTTGCCAACTTTGAGCTAGAGGTTAGAGTGAGATATTGCAAGGGAGCGAAGCGACAGAGCGGAGAGAGAGATAGAGGGGGGGGGGATGTTCCTCGTACTCATGGTAGAGAGCTTTTACATTTTGAGACTTAACATTTTGCAATCTGGTGCTTACCTACAGAAGAAATTCGGACTAGATTTACGGTATGTGGGTAAGCGTGTCATAATTGATTTGATCGATCGGGACTATTTTTAATCATAATTTGATCATGAACATAATATGCAACTGTGATTCCACTCTTCTAGTTTTAACGTCAATATCTATCTTGATTTTGCATGATCCTATGTTTTAATTGACACGCCTGTTTGTTCCCATTTACTTTTATACCATTTTTACCTAGATAATTTGTTCAGAATGTTTAGTAGACCTGAATATGGAGCCATTGGTAACTGGAGATGAATTCTCCTTTTGGTAAGAGACTAGCTGTGTTATGAATAGTGTTGTGGTGATTACACAATGGCAATGCATTTGAAACGTTTCAATTTGGACTTTGCACCATATTCAGGCGTAATGCACTTTTTTAAATGAACATTACAAATTGAGCGTAGTGTAAAGGGGGATAAACAGACCTGATATGATACCTTGTTCATGTAAGATATTATCGGACAAGAGAGTAATGAACGCTCAATCCTGAATTGTGGAAATGCCTGTGAGGGGTTTATGTGCACAACCAGAAGCCAATAACATGGAAACTCTTTTCCACGTTCAGCTAACATGACGGACTAAGCACCCAACAACTATGATTTGCTTACTATGCAGATTATGTACATAAAAAACATTGATTTAAATTCAGTAGATCATTATCTATATGCATAATCTCACAAGCTATAATATATTGAAACAAATTTGACTGATTAACAACTGACGGGGTTGGCACGAGAATAAGTTTTCATAGCCCTTAATGATATTAAGAACAAGAAGTGTTGCTTCATCATGATTATGCTCTGTTCTTGTATAAACATACTCATGTTGGCGTATAGAAAACTCCTTAAAGAAATTGTTTCAACTTGTATAGGGTCATTGTTTTGTTTTTTTTGAAAATCAATTGGTTAATTTTTTTAAATTATTGTATTGGTTTTATGATCCCTGTTGTATTGTTCATGTTTTCACAAATTGGGAGATTTATTTTACATATATGAATCGATCATCTTAACTAAACTTGAATAAATGATTTTCAAAAGTTTTTGTTCTAATCGGACATCAATGCCAAAACATTAAAAATGAAATCCAAGATCTCCATTATAACAATACATGATTTGCATATTGTGCAAATCGTTTCGTTATTATAAGTTGAGATGAGACCATCAAATTAGCTCAATTAGAAACAAAATTAGTCCCACAACTTTGGTTATAATTGGCCATCTTAATGAAACATTGAAAATCAAAGTTGTCCATTCCAACTATAGAAACTTGCATTATTATGCAAATTGTGTTTTTTTTTTTTATCAGGATATATGTAACCAGCTTGTTAGCAGAATATATTTTCAGAATCGTTTGGGTTTGATCGGGCACAATAAAATGAAACAATTAAATACACCGAAAATTAATGTTTTTTCATAAAAATTATAAATAATTTGCATTCCATGTGAATGTCACTGTTGCAATAAGTATGAATATGAATACATCACATAGATGAATTTGGGCAAATGAATTTTGCTTAAGGATTTTTAATCATATGGATTGCAAAGAAAAATCCGACGTTGCAATTAGTTTTAGGTCAAGGTGCTATTTTGACGTCACTATTACGAGACGCATCTCATGCTCAGTAACATGCAATCTAGTACTTCAACTAGATGGAGAAACTTGATGAACACCTCTATAATTTGTGAGTATTACCATTGTTTAGGCCCGGGCGTGAGATCTTCAAAGATCAGCGTGAGAGCGTGAGAAAGGGATCAAATGCGTGAGTCTCATGCTCAATGCTTGAGAGTTGGCAACCTTCTATATGGGCCACAATCCACATAATATTTTCAGTATACAGGACGTATTTTCAACAACCTAGTACTAATTATTTTGAGAAAATGAGGTATAGTCAGTGCTGGCCCGGGGCCACTAAACATTAGGTTTGGGCCACCAAATTGAATTACGCTTATTTCCACTGGGCCTAAAGGGCAACCAAATATTGGTACATTTATTCCTTGTTATGGTCAGACTCTATACCAGATTCAGGTTTGGGGCCACTAGAAGTTAAGATATTTTGTTTTCAATTGCCCGACTGGGACACAAGGCAAAAATATAATTGGTATCTAGTAATTTGCAACTATCCATAAATCAATCACGTTGTAGCAAATTTTAGACACAACCAGTGAAGTACTAAAAGATAGATCAGCAAACGTGTATATGTACGTTTTTTTTTCATTAAGCGCATATTCTGTACAATATTGCTATTACTGTCACATAGACTACATGTTTATTTACACTTACAAGCTTAATATTTCATCACGAAAGAAATTGTATCAAAACCAATATACAAAGTAAGCATTTGTAAACAGTTTCAAATAATCACATTATGGTATGCAATATTTATACATTTTGCACTATTTGCACTATTTGAAGTCTCAATCTTTAAAGGAAAACGAATCCCATGCTAAATGTTGCTTTGATCGGCTCCAAGAGATTAAGAGGAGTAATATCTGAATGCTGAAGTTTACATTATAATTGGGCAAGGAACAAGACCAGTTGTG
This sequence comes from Echinarachnius parma, assembly GCA_037951105.1. NCBI lineage: Eukaryota > Metazoa > Echinodermata > Echinoidea > Clypeasteroida > Echinarachniidae > Echinarachnius > Echinarachnius parma. Next base: position 16,609 of record JBAMJV010000119.1, read on the forward strand.
GCACTTTAAAGATGTCAATTTATTAATTTGGGGACTCAAATATGCAACACACTCTAAGCGGTTTGTCTACTCACCAAAATTAGTTTGATTGTCCTTGAAGAAAAGTCAGATAAAGAACACTTTAATATGAATCTTTACATACGAGCCCTTTTATGGTAAAATGGTGTATTTTGAGTATAAAACCGAGAAAATGACTTTGAAGTTTGAGAATTTCGTTTTTATATAAACCCCTCAAAAAAAGTTCGGAAACTCAAGTTTGATCGATTATATCTATTTTCTTATGAAATCATAATGGTTATATCTGGTATCACTTTAAAGAGTGTGTATACCTCTTTAAAATGATACCAAATTCGTAAGCATCACGAGCACGGGGTATGCGCAGTATATTTGAGAATGGGGGAATGTCAGAAGTGAAATGTCACAAAATGCGCCAACAAACTTCAGTTGGAAGGTCTGACACCCATATCAGGGTCTTTCTCAAGTTCAAATTCTTTCGACGATGAATATCTTGACAATGAAGAGATACTGTTGAATATGGTGTCAGACGACATAAGCCTGTTTAATTATCTGTCCAATGACACCTCACTTGAAATGATTATGAAAGCCGGGTAGGTACAATTAAGGTGAATATTGGGGAGGATCGACAGCAAAATGTAAACAAAATGCATTTGACTGTGTGAAATTGAAGGCGTTGCATCTAAAAACTACTTTTTGTAGGGATATCTTAGTACTTTACTTTACATAATCATTATGAAATTCAACATCATGTTGAAGCGTGTTAATTTGTCAATAAAATAATGCCCCATTCATAGTGGTTATGTGATTGAGATGCGTGTAGTACCTCTAAATGTATGGGGCTCAAAATGACACGTTGCAAGGTCGACGTTCTACAGTTTGATATGTGGTAATAAGGCGTACCTACACGGTCAAAGAGGGCGCTAATTTGCCAGTTCTGGCCAGTTTGCGTAGGTTTTGAGAACTGTTATGCATTTTCAATACATCAAGTTTGTGAGTTTCCTGTACTGCACACTCACATTCAGCATAATCATTGCAAATGAAATATCATATTAACGATAAATTAACGAGCTTTCCGATAGTGCAACACGGAATGATTAATACAACAATATCTTACCGGAATCTTCAAACAAGAAGCCACGGTCTTAAATTCATAGCATTAATAGACCCCCATATCCGGTTTTACTGCACACACCCCAATAGCATAATTATTACAGGTGAGACATGATTTTAAGGACAAATAAACACGCTTTCACATGATGTTAAATTTACTGATGATTATGCAATGTAAAACCCCAAATCATCTCCTCCAATAGACGTTTTTTGATGCAACGCCTTAAATTTCACAAAATGAAATGCATTTTGCAACATTTCACTTTCGGCCCTCCCCATATTCAGCTGTACCATACTTAACCTGTTAATTATTGTTACGGACATAATCGTATTGAAAAAATAGACACATGGGCTTTAAAATGATACAAAATGTAAAGTTTAACATTAAAATAATGCGACACAAGAGTCAAATTTCCCAACTGAATACTTTCGGCCCATTTTGCGACATTTGACTTCTGATCGTCGACCATTCTGAAATGCACTGCGTATTCCCTGATTTAAAATAAATGACGAATAATGTACAATTTTAAAGGGAAATCATCAAGCATTGCAATGACACTAAAAGTAAAAGTAAAGAGTTTCCGAACTTTTTTTGAAGGGTTTAGAAGCCTTAGGAATATTTAAATGCTGGTGAAGTTTTAGAATTTAATTTATCGTTCAAAATTTAATTTCCATATAGTTTTCATTTTTTTTTTCTTTTTATATTTAGAACAAGATTCATTTTTATCCAGATACACCCTTCGGCCAAAAAGGAATTAACTCACGCCGTATTAGTCTATATTTGGCAAAAGGGTGTATCTGCACATGGTTCCATGACATATGCTCCGCCGACATATGCTCCGCCGACATTTGCTCCGAAAAATGCGACAAATGCTCCGCGACAAATGCTCCGCGATATTTGCTCCGCCGACAAATGCTCCACCGACAATTGCTCCGCCGACAATTGCTCCGCCGACATTTGCTCCGCCGACAAATGCTCCGCCGACATTTGCTCCGCCGACAATTGCTCCGCCGACAAATGCTCCGCCGACATTTGCTCCGCCGACATTTGCTCCGCCGACAAATGCTCCGAAGCTGCGACAATTGCTCCGCGACATTTGCTCCGCCGATAATTGCTCCGCGACAATTGCTCCGCCGACATTTGCTCCGCCGCCAAATGCTCCGCAGACAAATGCCCAAATAATTAGATGATTTTTTTTTTTTTTTTATATTTTTAAAATGCTTGCACTTTTTCAAAAATTTTCAAAATCATTTTTGGAATAGTTGTTGATAATCTCTCTATCTAATCATCATTCCAATAAAACACCACATGCATAATTTTGTAGGAAAATGGTTGAAACCAATGCCTTTTTAGAAAAGCGCCCTCTTGTGTTTAAATGGCTCTTTTTGAATGATAACAGGCGTTTTACTAAGTCGTTTGTAATTTTGTATACCTTTCGAGCATGGTGGAGTTATAACCAGTAGTTTATCAAGTAACTGTCCAGGGTTGGTTACTAAAGTTCAGCCTTACCAAAACTGTACAACCCCTTTAAATAAAGATCACATCGTCTAGAAGACAATCTATTCTTCACATATTAACAATAAAATTGATCACATAATGCTTTTTATGGAATATGACGTCATAGTCACTAAAGGGGTGGAGTGTCCATCTTACCTCACTGTGGAGGTAAGAGGACCCCTCAATTCCTTAGATTATTGAATTTCAATTTTCTGCTACTTCCTGCCAATCCTTCCGTTTATAAGAATGCAAAATGCATTGGAAGTTTGTGCTTTTCTGTTGGACAATAAGGCAGCCTTAATCGTTTACGGGGTGGAGGGGGGGGGGGGGGGGCGTTTAGAAGTGTCACAAATTTTTTCTATTCATGATCGATCTTAACACCAGTATCACGCCCTTCGCTTGATGATTGCTTGGAACAGTATACTATTCATCACAGCATTTTCGGATACTATGAGGGTCCGTGGTTCGACTCCAGTCGAACCCCAATGTAACATCAAAAACTAAAGCCAGTGTTGTGTGTTATTGCGCCTCCCCTTCTGCTACTAGATGCAGGCTGCAGGGTCACGCATCCTTACAACACTGGGCTTGACTGCCCCCCACCCTGTATAAAGAAACGTGAAACAAACAAACCAGCCAAATAAAATATTGAATGAATCGATGGTTACTGAATCGATTGTACTCCAATTTCACAAGAGATTCGCATATTAAATTACAAAAAAGGGCCGCAAGGATGATTTTATGCTGTAATTTTCATACCCCGTCCAAGGAAATGTTTAATCAGTTAAAATGGCTACCATTTAATGATCGTGTGACATATTTTAAATGTGTATTTATGTACAAATGTATTCATCGCCTTTCCTCTAATTTTTATTATGATTCGTTTGTTTGTGTTTCTGATACTCATTCATTTAATACTAGACACGCGGCAAATTTGAATTTTATTATTCCTAGGGCTCGCACAGAACAATATAAACATTCTTTATTTTATTCTTCTATATTCCTCTGGAATAATTTACCCATTGAAATTAAAACTTTAAATTCCTTGAATATTTTTAAACAGAAAATGAAACAATATTTACAATCGTAAAATTCATTTCAAATGTTTTTGTAACGATGTTTAAAAGTCATGTTTTTATAACAACAATGTTTGTATACTGTATCCCAGGGCCCCATGGGAGACCAACTTATTGTTGAATGGGCCACCCTGGTAAAATATATTGAAATAAATAAATAAATAATAAATAACATATAAAAGCGCACTTCATACCAAAGGTACTTGAGAATTCATTCCAGAGTTTAATCTTCAGCGGAGTAAATGTCGGTGGAACAATTATGGTTGAGGAACATGTGTTGTTTTTGGACCATTTGAAGTACTGTCATCTTCAGAGCATATATTTCTGCGGAGCAATTGTCACCGGAGCAAATGTCGTATCTCCGGAGCATATTTCGGCGGAACAATTGTCGGCTAAGCAATTGTCGCATATTCGAAGCATTTTCGGCGGAGCAATTGTCGCATCTTCGGAGCATTTGTCGGCGGAGTAATTGTCGGCGGAGCAAATGTCGGCGGAGCAATTGTCGCATCTTCGGAGCATTTGTCGGCGGAGCAATTGTCGGCGGAGCAATTGTCGGCGGAGCAAATGTCGGCGGAGCATTTGTCGGCGGAGCAAATGTCGGCGGAGCATTTGTCGGCGGAGCAAATGTTGGTGGAGCATTTGTCGGCGGAGCAAATGTCGGCGGAGCATTTGTCGGCGGAGCAATTGTCGTCGGAGCAAATGTCGGCGGAGCAGGTATCGCGGAGCATTTGTCGCGGAGCAATTGTCGCATTTTTCGGAGCAATTGTCGGCGGAGCATATGTCGGCGGAGCATATGTCGTGTCACCCTGCACATACATCCTTCTGCCCAAATAAATGAGTGAATTATTTCGTTTAGATAGTATGTAGAAAGTGTGTATCTGCAGATACGCCATACAAATTGTGTCACTTTTTGTTGGCAGAAGAATGTATCTGCAGATACACCCTCTTGCCAAAATAAATGAGTACATTTTTTCGTTAACATAATTGGGCAGAAAAGGTGCATCTGCTACACTATTCAAATTCCTTTACTAATTTGGGCATTACCCTTTTGCCCAAAGAATTAATAAAAGAAGTAAAAAATTACTGCACATGAGTCCTATTATCTCGAAAACTAAAGTTCGAGCACTTTTACAAACTTTGCTAAATGAAGATTTTAAGCTCAAAAACCCCACAAATAGAAAATCAGTACCGAAGGCAATTCTTTCAGTAACAGATTTGCGTGCGATTCAGTGACCGCTTGGAATGTTTACCTTTATGAGACGGCCAGTGTCATATGGCGCAAATTACATCAACAACCACTGTGCTTTGTTTGATTATCATTGACCTTGATTACAACCTCTTTATTCCTGATGACGCGATTCTGACCAGATTCATGGTGTGGGCTGGATGAATGGAGATGCAGCATAGATCTCAACTCTGATGAGGTGGCTGTCTTTAGTGTGTTTTTTTTAAAGATGCTTTTCAAGTTCCGCTTCTTGTGGACGTCCAGCAGTATCCGAACAAGGTTGAGTTTCTAAGGTCCTATGAAACATTTATGAGTCCAACCTTTAACATACCTAAGCCAATTATGTTCATGTCAGTAATACCTCCTTTGCAAGCTTCACCATGTTCACGATGTATATCCTTTAGACCTATAATGAGACTCACTCTCAAGCGTGTCTTGTAAGCATGGAGACACACTTCATCCAAACTGGGTGGTTAGCCCTCGATTATAATTTTGTATGGAGTACATTGTTGAAGGGTTGGTCTTTTGAACACCCCTTTCCCTCCTCCCCTGTATCTGATTCAAGGGATAAAAGCTTTATATGCGATTTGTTTGAAAGATGTTGTATCATTTGATAGTATTTTAACTAAATCTATACAAATTATGACATTAACAACTCGTATTCTTATGTATTTCTTTGTTTTGTATTGCTTATTTTTGTTATTGTTTATTGATGTACATACTTAGTATCATTATATAATGCTCTTAATAGTTATCTTAAATGTGAATTAAGTTTAAACAAATTGAAATATAGCCTATTTTTCGTTTTGAAGAATTTTGTTGTCTTTTATACATAAGCGCTGTATACGAAATTTCATGTCCGTGTGTGACGCATCACGTTTTAACGAGGTTTGACACGGTAAGCAAGTATACAATATGCTCAAATGTGGTATCAAACGATGCGCAGGAGTTTAGGGAAGACCTCTATGATAACAACAAGCTGGAATCAGCAGGGCATTGTGGTTTAATTGTGCAAGATGTGTGACTTGGTATTCATGACCTCTAAGGCTAAAACACACTATTTAGCTGCATAGGGGTGAATATCTCAAAACTCATCCTGTGGACTTCCAGTAGCTCGTTCGCGAGGTGGTCCACATAGGTTGTGATCCTAGAAGATCCTAGAAGCCATTTCTAGTGGCCAACCTTTTACAACAGGCAAAAGCTGAAAAAAACCTTTGCCTCCTGGGTAATAGTTCACTGAGTTAGTATTGTCATCCGCATATCATCATTATCGTAATAGACCACAAATCAAATCATGAACATAATAATAATCATGTCCTTTATATACATTGCGCCTAATATGATTGATCACCATTTCTGACATTTTCTAAGCCCCTGACAGCTGTTTCACATTGTAATATCAAGCAATTATCATGTTAACCTTCATTTTAACTGTCAAACTCTTTATATGTATGCGCACTATGTCAGTGTTATATTATAGTTATACACGATTATTTTGTTAATAAGATTGTTTTATTATCGTGTGTTTGTAATAATATTGGGCATACACTTTATATGCAGAATTTATAGCTGACAAGTTAAGTTTAGTGATGTGTAGATACATTGTATAACAAAACAAAATAATAACAAATTTACACAAACAAGCAAACAATAAAACGGTTCAACAAAACCCTGGTGCACCAAACAATCATTACGAACCATCGCCCAACACAAACAACCAAGAAAAGGATTTTTGTAAACATTAAAGAATGTGGCATGTATTGGACTTGTTCGATTGCTGAAACAGCAGTTATGAGACAGGATAATTTGTATTGGATGAAAATCTTGCCTTTTGAATGATATATACATGTGATTATATCACATTGCCGTGTCTATCTAGCGTGGGATACACACGGAGCGGATTGCAGGCTAACTTGGGCAAAAAACAACTCACAATTTGTTACCGTTTGAATTTCATATGTATTATGTAGCTGGAAAGGAAACTACAATTATAGTTTAGTGAGTGTCGTCTTTACATTTGATTGCATCTAGTTTTGAATATACAGTATACTGGGTGTTATATGAAACAATATCGCATGAATTTTATTCATGTACTTTAAATATTTCACGTAAAAGTCACTTTTGTACATGTTTCGGCACAATGTCAGGATATGGGGATATGGGGTTGAATATTTAATTTTCCCCTGTCCGCTCTTGCCCGCTAGATGGTGATACACTCGACATATCTATTTAGATTAGTGGTCCACTTACGAGAGCGATCCAATTATGGAAAATAAATGGAAAAGGGAAAATGAAATATTCACCGCAGTCTAAACTGTACTAGGTATGGGAGATTTAGAGATCAACGTTTGTAAGAAGGAATTATCTTCTGATCTCTAACCAACACAACTTGAATGTTATAGGTTATACATGAAAGGCATTTTCATTTTTACAACAGAATTATAATGTTGTATAATATGGTTTTATGAAGGTCATTCGAAGTCATTCGAAATCAATCTTATTGAACTTGTAATGAGAAGAGCGCCAGCTATTGGCAAAAGTGCGAGGATAAATATGGCGATCTGCGTATCAGTCGACTTCCAGAGAGAATAAAGACAATGTAAGTCACTAATTCCAGACTTGAAGAGTCATTTGTTGTCATGTGACTACAACAAGCTTAACTGAAATCTCATGTTTTATGTTAGGATATCATCATTGAATAATATATAGTTATGTTTAACATTTGTACATTCGTTTGTAGGCAACATTTTAATGAAACACAATAAATGGACCAAAAAAAGTATGTTATCCAATTAATTTGTATTCAAAATATGAAATAAGACTTAGTACAAATACGAGATGTCAATTAATGTACAACTCACTATACTAACAAATTAATTAGTTAATGTAAACTAGGTACAAAGTAAGTAACTGTATCAATCAGTGAAATCATATTATAAAAGCACATTATCATTAATAAGTTATTAAACTGCATTAACCTATAAGAATCAAACAATGAATTATAAGGATCTGGCATGTGGAGAACGTGACAAATGGTTTGTTAAATGTTTGTGATTTGATATGTCCTCAAAGTATTGTTTGAACATTTAACCTTAAATGGATGCTATAATTATAATAATATATTACATTTATATAGCGCTTAATTATAATGTTTCTAAGCGCATTATTATTACCCTTGGTCATCAGGTACAGGTCAAACCCGCACAATTTTCTTGCGCACCGTTTCAATTCCCTGGGGGCATACTAGCCCAGCTGCCTAACGGGCGCTGAAGGCTAACTAACACCCGACCAAGTACCCATTTATACTCCTGGGTAGACTGCAGCTATGTGGACTAATTGTCTTGCTGAAGGACAAACGTGTGTGCTGGGTTCGAACTCGGGATCTCGAGATCGGAAAGCGCGGGCTCTACCGATCTTGCCACACCATTAAAATATGTTATTGTTCTAACTGTTATTATTATGATTGTTCATATTGTCCAGGAGCATGCACGCACCCAGAACTCCCAAGTTTAAACCGTTCAGAGGACCCACCCCTAGGAGTTCTTCATCAATACACACAGAGAGGCCTTTGTTGGCATTATTATTATTATTATTTGTTTTTTTTTAATGTTTTTTTAAATTTTTGTTTACTGTTATTGTTATAACTGTAATTATTATGATTGTTCATATTGTCCAGGAACTTGCACGCACCCATAACTACCAAGCTTAGGCCATTCAGAGGACCCACTAGGAGTTCTTCACCAATACACACAGAGAGACCGTTATCAAGGTAATAGCAAGCATTTCCTAATTGATATTGTAATTATTTCTTCTTCCCACTATAATAAATTGCTGCAGAAGAAGAATTATCATTATTATTATTAGTAGTAGTAGTAGCAGTAGTAGTAGTAGTAATAGTAGTAGTAGTAATAGTAGTAGTAGTAGTTAGTAGTAGTAGTAGTAGTAGTAGTAGTAGTAGTAGTAGTAGTAGTAGTTATAGTAGTAGTAGTAGCAGTAGTAGTAGTAGTAGTAGTAGTAGTAGTAGTAGTAGTAGTAGTAGTAGTAGTAGTAGTAGAAGTAGTAGCAAAAGAAATAATAGTAGTAGCAGATTGAAGTAGTCGTATGTATAATTGTGATTATTATTATTATTAACATTATAACCAATTGGGTTAATGATTTCATATAGGGTCTGTACAGAAGTCCCAATGTTAGTCTAGCGTAATTAATAGAATATAATTAGTATTACTACTATCATCATAATTATCAGCATCAGCATGTTATATTACTACTGTTGTTACTATCATTATTTATGTTCCTTCTAGGGGTAGTCCATACAGGAGCCCAACCATAAGCCATGTAAGGGATACCGTCAGCACCCCTTCCCTTGCTTGGAACCCAAGGAGCATTCTAAAGCCTGACGCAGACAGAGCCGACTCGACCCGATCCGACTAGTTTTCAGTCAAGCTACAGTCAGTTTTGCTCAGTCTAACTGTTATTATTATGATTGTTCATATTGTCCAGGAGCATGCACGCACCCAGAACTCCCAAGTTTAAACCGTTCAGAGGACCCACCCCTAGGAGTTCTTCATCAATACACACAGAGAGGCCTTTGTTGGCATTATTATTATTATTATTTGTTTTTTTTTAATGTTTTTTTAAATTTTTGTTTACTGTTATTGTTATAACTGTAATTATTATGATTGTTCATATTGTCCAGGAACTTGCACGCACCCATAACTACCAAGCTTAGGCCATTCAGAGGACCCACTAGGAGTTCTTCACCAATACACACAGAGAGACCGTTATCAAGGTAATAGCAAGCATTTCCTAATTGATATTGTAATTATTTCTTCTTCCCACTATAATAAATTGCTGCAGAAGAAGAATTATCATTATTATTATTAGTAGTAGTAGTAGCAGTAGTAGTAGTAGTAATAGTAGTAGTAGTAATAGTAGTAGTAGTAGTTAGTAGTAGTAGTAGTAGCAGTAGTAGTAGTAGTAATAGTAGTAGTAGTAATAGTAGTAGTAGTAGTTAGTAGTAGTAGTAGTAGTAGTAGAAGTAGTAGTAGTAGTAGTAGTAGTAGTAGTAGTAGTAGTTATAGTAGTAGTAGTAGCAGTAGTAGTAGTATTAGTAGTAGTAGTAGTAGTAGTAGTAGTAGTAGTAGTAGTAGTAGTAGTAGTAGTAGTAGTAGTAGAGTAGTAGCAAAAGAAATAATAGTAGTAGCAGATTGAAGTAGTCGTATGTATAATTGTGATTATTATTATTATTAACATTATAACCAATTGGGTTAATGATTTCATATAGGGTCTGTACAGAAGTCCCAATGTTAGTCTAGCGTAATTAATATAATATAATTAGTATTACTACTATCATCATAATTATCAGCATCAGCATGTTATATTACTACTGTTGTTACTATCATTATTTATGTTCCTTCTAGGGGTAGTCCATACAGGAGCCCAACCATAAGCCATGTAAGGGATACCGTCAGCACCCCTTCCCTTGCTTGGAACCCAAGGAGCATTCTAAAGCCTGGCGCAGACAGAGCCGACTCGACCCGATCCGACTAGTTTTCAGTCAAGCTACAGTCAGTTTTGCTCAGTCGGAGCCGATTCAACATGTCGAATTGGCCTCGAATGACCTCCAACTGGCCATGGACTGGCAAAACTGGAGTCCTGAGGCAACGCATACTGAGTTAATAAGGCTGATGAACACTCGGATCGGGTTGGGTCGGCTCTGCCTGTGCCGGGCTTAAGACATTCCCCATAGATTTTATTATCATTGTTGTTATTGCTGTTATTCTTTCTTTGATTATTTCTTCTTCCCACAATAATAAATTGCTACAGAAGAAGCATTATCATTATCACTAATAGCAGAAGTAGAAGTTGTGATTATTAATAACATTATAACTATGTTGTTGGTTTATGATTTGATTCAGGGGGAGTCCATACAGGAGTCCCAACGTTAGCCTGGTAAGGGATCCAACCAACGCCCCGTCCCTAGCCCCTACCCCAAGGAGCGTCCTACGGCGGTCCCCAAGACGCACCGCTCAGAGGACCCCAAGAGGGACCCCTAATAAACTGGACTTCAGCGACAGCGAATCTGAGAAGTCTAGTTTCCTGATTGAGCCTAGGAGCCTGAGCCTGGTAAGCTATCACATGGAGTTGTCCTCGGTAGGGCTGGATAAGTCACATGATGTGTTTGCGCCCCTTTAAAAAAAATGAAAATGAGCAAAGAAAAAATAAACTTTCCCGGGAATCAAACCCGAGAAAATCTAGATCGCTAGACCGGTGCTCTATCATTGAGCCATGATGACTCTTGAATGGGGGACGTTCCCATGAATCCCTTTTCAATTCTCGATATGTCAGAAGCTATATAAACCAGGAACTAACTCAATGAAATCAACGAAAGTGCAGGGGATCACACAAACCATTTCACTAGAATGGAGAATGACCTCTTTTCTAGATGCCTAAGCAGAGGGATATGCATTAAAGGGAAATGCCAGTAGTGGGAAATAACTTTATTAGTCAAACTAATTGATTAGTATTATTGAAATAACATAAAAGGAGCTTGTGTGGAAAAATCCAAACCTTACTATCGTCAAATGCAGAAATATCAGTTTAACATTTTATGAAAGCCGCTGACATTGATCCTAAATTCACCGTCAACTTGGCCCGTCTACGCTAGACACATTCTATACGCTCGTTCGAGCGATTCGCTCGTGCGAATTACCATGTGCGCATTTGCCATAGGATTAACACGCAGCGCACGAGGCTGTATATCAACATACGACCATCGGCAAGATATCTATCCGCAACAGATGACTATATAATTTACCAAATATATCAATTAGTAGGCGGTTTCCAGGACAAATTTGTATCATCCCGTATTAGTAAAAACATATTCTTTCACATGATTGGTAATAAGAGCGTCCATTTGATTTGTTGAGAGGGGGGCGTTTCCCAAAACTGGTATTGGCCTATAAAGGGATCTAGTAACTTGGTTGACCTTTCCAAAAAAGTGGGCCCCCTATCAATAATTTGTCAAAACAATTGAAAATGTAAGGGAAAGATCCTATATGAAATAAAGAAATACATAGAGTGTGCCCCCAATCAGTCTCAACATGTTAATCCGTTGTCTATTCTATTTATATTTTACTGTTCCCCTTTTTTCTCTGGTTTGTCTTGCCCGTAGCCGGGGGGGGGGGGGGGTGCGTCGGGTGAGTACGCACCCCCCTCCTCCCAAAAAAAATAATTCAGAAAGGTCTACTTTTTACTGGTCTCGAGTCCACTTTGTATTGGTCTCGACCATCTTAACCGGCTTACACGACTCTCAGCCTGTGGTCTCGGCCTCAAACATTTTTGGCAAGTGGTCTCGGTCTCGTTTTTGTAAACTTCGTCCCTCCCCATGAAAAATCCTGGCTACGTGCCTGTCTTGTGTCTTTCGTTTTGATTTTCCATTTTGAGAGTTAATATAATGTTTAATTTTCCATCATTTTTTACAGGAATTTGATCAGCTTGCGGACAACAGCGAATGAGAAAAACTTTGGAGTTAGGACAAGAAAGAGAGGTATTGTTGGATGTTATCGCAACTTCAAGACAAAAATGACTGAAAAGTAGATTTTGAGTTATGGTGACTTATTTAAAATCAATACCACTACAGCATCTGTGAATAAAAAGCTACTAAAACGTACTGGTGAGAGATTTGTGAACTGATAATTATATTTGGGGAAAAAACAGGCAACCAAGATCAACATTATTGCTTGTCTCAAGAATATGAGGTATTGTTGCAGCTAATCTAACAAGATGCAGCACCTGCAAGACAAAAACAATGCAATTATGTGACTCAAGAGTAAATTTCAAGTTTGATTTGAAATATGTAATGTAGTAATGAGTTTGCTACATAAAAGTCTTGTCAACAGCCTACTGTGTATGAAACAAAACGTGACCTTACACCACAATATGACCGTTATGTTGCCGTGGTAGTTTGTCTGTTATTAGCTGATTTAGTCACAAACAAAATTTAAATATGAAATTCAGGTTTTTTGTTATTTTCTGAATGAGAGTATCTTTATCTACCTTTCGTGACATTTTGAAAGCTAGAAAACATGTTTAAATATGATTTTAAATCAAATGAAAATGATCAGATTACAGTGGTTGAATGGACACCGATCTTTGAAGTGGCCCGTCGTTTTCTCCCTAATTTTAAGACTGATTCAGCCATGTACCAAATCTTGGGCACTCATTTTGAGATGGTTTGTTTAGTCCATATATGACAAATTATACACCATTTTAAAGTTAATGACTGCTACTTTAATGTCATGTAAAAATGAGCACAATCATTTTTCCAGACTTATTGGTCGTTTTGAGGTGAAAGGTCACAAATATTCTGTGTGAAACAGAAGATAACGTACTGTTGCTACTAATTAAACAGGTTGAAGTACTTGTCAATAGAATGTAATCACATCACACTGACGGATTGTTGCTACTAATTGAACAGGTTGAAGTACTTGACAATAGAATGTAACTCTATTTGAATTAGAGTACATTTTTAGTTTTGATAAGTACATGTGAATGGATTATAGTTTTTACCGAGAAAAAAGGCTTGTCATCAACAACCGAGAAGGACAAAGCTGTATTGTTTACAGAAAATGAGATATTGTTGCTTTTTTGTTGTGGAAAATGAGGTATTGCAAGTTATCTAACAAGATGTAGCAACTTCAAGACATAAACAGAACAACTATATGTGACAAAAGAACAGATTTGTAGTTATTGAGAATTGTAATGTAGTTCTGTATTTGCTGAAAATATAGGACACATATTCAGCATCCTAGTACAAATTGTTTTGAGGAAATGAGGTATAGTCGGTGCTTGATATTAGCACAGGCCTTCTGGCCTGGGGGCGAAATTTTCTTTCCCAAACAGGTTTGCTATGGCACCAACACATCAGATATGCCCGTTTAATTGGAATCGGGCGACTTGAATGGAGACCAAAGTGCGCGTGTTCAATTTAAGTTATAAATTGACTTATAGCCACTAAATCTGACATAAAGCCACTAAATCTGACCTATAGCCACTAACATTAGGGTTAGGGTAAGGGTTACTGTTAGGGAATATATACCCCTATAAACCAATACCAACCAAGCGAACTTGAGATAGCTCAGTCAGTAAAGAGCTAGACTGATATGCTAGAGATCCCTGGTTCGAATCCTACCTTGGTTCAATGTTTTTTGTATTTGCTATTTCAATGTTCGAATTCATAAAAGTCGAACATTTCCGGTATGCGTGGTCTCTGACCAAGTTGCTAATTCTTAAGGATTTGCAAACCTGTTTGGGAAAAAAATTTGCTGCCTGCATGGGGCCAATACAAGTTAACTTTGGGCCACCACATTTGTTTATGTTTATTTCCACTGGCCTGAGAGGGCAACTATATATAGCAGAATGTCTTATGTGCCCAGGCCACACAGTGAGATCTATTAACTGTTTTAGACTCTAATCATAACCAATTTCATTGTAAGATTCTTGAGAACAATATGTGAGAATTACATGGAACAAAGAAAAGCTTACCTAGTGAAATAGAGAAAATCATTGTCTGATTTGATCCTAATCAATTGGGTGAAGTATCCAAATTTGGATACTATGGATAATTGAGTATCCAAATTAGATACACTTGTCTACGGTCGGAAACCGTCTATAGATGCTCTCAAATGTAATCTTAAATATATCCAAGTGAGTTTGGTTGAAATGGATCACTGTAATTGGTATCTAGTCATTTGCAACTATACATAAATCAAGCACGGTGTAGCAAATTCCAGACAAAACCAGTGAAGTACTAAAATATAGATCAGCAAACCTTTATATGTACATTCTTTAATAAGCTCATATTCTGTACAATATTATTATTCCTGTCACATAGACTACATGTTTATTTACACTTAAAGGGCTAGTTGAGATCTGGTAAAGAGAGTACAGTTTTGGTCAAACTGAATTTTATTAACCAAAACCTGCACCATTACATTACAAACTAATAGTTGTGACTCCACCATGATCGAATTCAAAATTACAAATGGCTACGTAAAAAGCATGTTATCTTTCAAAATTTAAATTCAAGAGGCGCTCTCTAAAAGAGCATTGGTTTCAACCATTTTAAATAAATTATTGTGCGTGTGATGTTTAGTTGAAGTGGTTATTAGATAGAGAGATAACCTATAACTATTTTAAAAACTCATTTGTAGATTTTTGAAAAGAGGAAGCATTTAAACAATTTTGTTAACAGCTGGTTCAAAATTATTGATTACAAATGGTTATGTTTATGGATATTTCAGCCATTTCTGAACCGATTTTAATCAAATAAAGTTTATTCTGTCATTGAAATTGTATGCTCTTTTGAATCTGTTTTTCAGTTTTTCATTATTTCACACACAAAAAAAGTGTGTGTAGCGCTCTACACCAAAACTCAACTATCCCTTTAATACTTCCATCTCGGCAGAAATGGCATCGAAAACATTATGCATGGTAACCAGATTTTTAAACAGTTTCAAATAATAAAATTATGTAATATATATGTACATTTGCACTCTGATGATTTTTTTATTTGATTATTGAATAATTAAATTAACACTCAAATATCTTTTTAAAGGACAATGAAACCCAAGCTAAATGTTGCTTAAAAGATTATGAGGAATAATCTCTGTAAGTTAGAATATAATTGGGCAAGAAACACGACAAGTATGCTTAGAATTGCCTCACATTATGTAGAAGTTGATTACATGTAAAAAGTAGTATTGTATAAAAAGTTGTGTAGCATCAACTTCCATTCTTAATTACTTATGATATTACATGAGTTATGCGTGCATGTATAGAGAAACTTTGACTTTGTAGAAACCTGTTTGTCTCTTTAACCCTAACCAGGCCAGGGGGTGTATTCTGAAATGTAGCCGAGATAAAAATTGTATCTCCCTAAAATAAAATCGCCTTAAATGTTTTTTAAATCGGAATTCTGAAAAAGATTTAAAGGAAATTTTAACACTTACGCCAGTGCGCGTTGTCAATTAAAGCCACGCCCCTTGCTGCTCCTTTGACCAATGAAAATATCGCTTACATCGATATATTTTTTGATCATTTGCATATATGATTTTAAGACCACGTGGGAATTGCGGCGTGATTAAAATTTATATTGCAAGTTTATGTAAACTATTTGTTTGAACGTAATCGAGATAAAATAATCACAAATATAAAGTCGGATGTGGATATGAATCGTTTGGTCTCAAAGATTCATGTTGGAATCGAGTTCGAGGCTGTTTTGGGTATTAAACTTTTATTACATGTATGTAATGGAAGTGTTTCTCAAGTTGTCTTGTTATTGAGAGACATTACAGACTCAGATTGTTTCGTGAAGTCATTAAAGACCCATCTTTTTGTTTCAATCTTCTTCTTCTTCTTCTTCTTCTTCTTCTTCTTCTTCTTCTTCTTCTTCTTCTGGTTAAGCTTTTTTTTGCACTGTAATAATATTTATCTTTTCTTTACTTGTATAATTGTCCGTCTACCTTCATAATTATGTTGTTTTTGTAGGTTGTAATATATTTCGTTTATTTAATTTAGTAAGTAAAGCGCATAGAGAGTAATTTTGAATATTATGCTCTCTATTATGTTTATTATTATTCTTGTTTTTGTGTGGTTGTGCTGTCAGATGATTTGTATGAAAAATGATAACGAATTTAAGGCACAATAATTTATATGTTTATGGGGGGAACAGTAACACTCAGTCATGACCTTCGAATCTCTGACTTACTTGTGTCCAAAATAAGCGCGTTTAACATTTTAATCTCATGCGCGCGCAAAGTTTGCCAAAAGCGCGCAATATATAGACCCGTATAAACGGATTGGTACATGTTTGTTTATTGATAATTCTATTCCCGTTATGTAATCAATCAAACTAATTTGCTTTATATTATCGAGCCGATAGTTTCGTCGAAACGTCGCCCCTTCTATAGCCGATCGAAGCGGCGGCCGGGCCGCAGGCGGCTATGCGCGTGTTGATGCTCGTGGAGTATCCGTGCTCCAAGAAGCCATGCCATAGCTTGCTTTTCGATTCAAGTCACGGAGATAAAACTGCTACTTAGTGGTTTTAAATTCTGTTGTAACTTTTATGTTAAAATTATTTTCAGAATACCGATTTGCCTCATTTGCATACAATTTGCATATCTTCCATGGCAACTACAATAAATTTTAGAGCTGGCTTAAAATTTGTAGTGACGTAGATACAAATACAATCGCACAGTTTCAGAATACCGATTTCCTTAAACAAATTTTAGTGACGTAGATAAAATAAATTTTAGCTTAAAATCGTTTTCAGAATACACCCCAGGTTATTTGGGCTATGCTCTGGCCGGGGGGGGGGGGGGGGGCACCTCCCCCCCCCCCCCCCCCCCCCCCCGAGATCTCGGCCGTCAAACGCGCTGCTGCCACAAAATGTGGCATGCAGATAGCTTGCAACCTAATCTACAAGATTACATTTCTATAGGATTTGTACACAAATCACAAAATTTAGCAATTTTTGGTCAGTCGCTCACTTACAAAAGGTCACGTGACTTTAGAATGGTATGCCAGGTTGTCGCAAATTTGGTCTCAAAAGTTGTGCAAGACTTCAATGAAAAAACTCTTGAAGTTGCACAGCAATACCTGCGCGCGTTGCGGATTTATCGCGCAAAAAGTCGAGGGGGTGGATTCCATCCACTCCCCCCCCCCCCCCCCCCCCCTCGGGCCTGGTTAGGGTTAACCCATTTAGGACTGGATTCTAAAATTACTTTTGCTTTGGTCTATGGAGAATACATGTTATAGCAACATCAATCAGTCCTTAGCGGGTAAAAGATGAAAAGTTAAAACTTATTATTTATTTTCTTGTATCTGTCAATTCATGTTAATGGCAGATTGTATAAAATGAAGCATGTATTATACATTTATATTCATATATATATTGTTGTTTATATTTCTGTACACACGAACTATCAAAGATTCATTAAAAAGTTGTAAAAAAGTACACTTTTGTATATTTGCCTTTTTCTTCCTTTTTCTACTCTTGGTTGTTCTACACCTTCTTTTGTGTCATCATAATAAATCAGTATGATGAATCATATATGATAACTTTTTACCTTTACCTAGATATTTAAAGTTTGAACTTAATTCCATTTCAAAACCATAAAAATACATCTTATACAAGTACAAAATACAGATTATATACAATATGGGAAACGGATAACACATGAAATATAAACATGTTTACAAAACATAATTGTACAAGTTAAGTAATAGAAATGAATTGGGAAAATGCAAATATAACCGTAGCTTCTGTCTAGACAGTCCCTGTTATTAAAAGTTACCTTACAAATTCCAACAATTGCTGTTAACAAATGTAACCATAGCAACAAAAGAAGCAAGGAAGATCATCTACCTTGCTTTGCTCAGGAACAAACTAAAGAAGCTCTAATTTATGTACACGAACTGTCCGAATGTATGCTAGGTAGACTTGTAACGCTTGTTTATACAGTATATAGATATGCATAAAGGTTGTTCATGGCAACATTGAGGATTGTCATAAGTTTCCTGACATAACATCAACCCGGTGACGAACATTTCGTGATATTCCCCCACCACCAGTTAACATCTGAATAATGAATAGCGGTCATTATTATTATTATTTATTCGGCCAAAATTCAAACAGATACAGAGTATACAATATGCAAAATACAAAATACAAACAGTCAATAAAGAAAGTGAAGGAAAGGGAGAAAAGGGACAGTTACAAGTGGGCCAGGGCTCACAAAAGTACAATTCTTTACTATTGCCCGGAGACATGCAAGCCCTCACAAGTAACTGTCAAGAAAACATGAGGAAACAATTATATTGCACATACATGTACATGTAGAACAAATTACATATCTAAAATAACAATATTGCAAAAATCAATAATACTAGCCTAAGCCACCTCCTCCGGTAATAAATAGAATTAAGACTACAAGATTACAGACAAATATGAATTCCAAGTAATTGAACTAAAATCAAATATTACTAATAAGCATAGCAAATTAAACAATGCTAGAAAATAAATTTAAACCAAGATATAAGTTCTTTACATTGATGGTAAAATTACTTATTAACAATTAACAATTACAATAAATAATATAATGACATACAATAGGACAAGCCCTTAAAACATAATAATAATAGTGCAAGGCAAAACAATGATATATATTACCAGTTATTAACGAGACATCAACTTTAAAGAGGCTAAAATCTGTATCATTGAGCAATTAAAAAGTGTAAACGTATTTAATAATGCAAGACCAAAATGTAATTATTATATTAAGTACCATGAATGTAAAACATGTCTAAACTAACCAAGTGAAGTGAAGAACAAACATATCAGGCTGAGACATCTTCAAATCTGGAATTAAGTTATTGTTTAAGTTCTATACCAAGTGAAGAACAAACATGTCAATCTGAGACGTCTTTAAATCTGGAATTAAGTTATTAAGTTATGTACAGTAAATGCAACATTAACGATAATTAAATAAAATCAGAATATCATGTAAACAAAAATAACGTAGTATTATATTTGTCATCCAATTAATCAATCGAGGCAGACGCACCCGACCGAGTCGGTGACGGGAGAGCTGCACTCTCGCACAGATATAAATTGAGACCACGCAGTTATATTTTTGTATATAAAAGTAATATTCATAATAAGGTAGGAGAAAAGAAAAAAAAAATGAAATATCGCACTATTTTTAGCGGTGCCATAGAAATAATTTGTTGATGATATATAAAATTGTATAATATTTTAAAAATATGTGAAGATGAAATCAATAGAAAAGCAATTGGCAACAATAGTCAGATTTGACTGATTGCCACCAAACTAAACAAAAACAACAACGTCCCATATAGCACCTGAAGAAGGTTAGCAGTAGCACCCGAAACGGTGTGCAGTTATCTTTGCATTCACCTTCGCAAGACAACCGAAGAACCTCTTTGTAATATATTGTATCTTCACTAATCTTCACTATCTTCACTAATCCATGTGTCTGCTAAACCAAATATCTAAATCAAATGCAGTCAAGACGGATTCTATGTGCTCTCGACAAAAAAAGAAACATTTGAAATATTTCATGTTTATACTCGATGGTTCAGAAATGTACATTATCATACATCAAATAGTAAAGACAATTACGGCAAGTGAATACATTTAACCTGTAGTCGTGCATCATATACATGACCTGCCATAGTCATTTAACAATAGCAAAGTATGTTTCCAGAAATTGAAAAAAACTAAGGGAGGATCACACCATTCGAATGAAAATGAATAATAAGCACGTCACTGAAAAGACAGGTGTGTGGTAACTATTACTAATACAAATAGTTATACTTATGCACGTACTTGCGAAAAAGCAATACAAACACTAATTTTCCAAAACAAAAACATATACTTGACGCTTGTCTGTTTCATGTGTCCCAGTCAAGCTTGACTCAGATTTACCAGGAGATATGATAAGTTAACATTACTGGTTGACCAAAATGATGACATCGTGGAGTTGAAACTTCTTATTGAGATGATAATAAAAAAGGGTCAAATTTGTAACGGAAACTATGCCATGTCAACAATATTTCATTTTAGATTATGCTCATCATTATGTACACGGTTTGAGGGAAATTGTATTTATATACGGAGGTATGGCACACAACACTAGTCTTCATCCCAGTATAGCTGCTTGTGTGAGCTGCCACTGAGGGATTATCGCATCAAGTATCAAGCGAATGTTCCATGTTTGCTATTTACTATTTATGTTTTTAATATTTTATGATGTGAATATACAAAATACATGTAGTTCAGTTAGATATTTCAACAAATAATTTTAAAGGCTAAATACAAAATTCCCGGGTATGAGCGCATTATTCCATTCACTCAATGGACAAAACTCAAATGTTGGTATAAATTATATCTGCTGCATATGAAGATATGAAAGTGTGATGGTTTCGGAAACGGGTTTTCAACCTAAACATTAATCCATTAAAGCAACATTTTGGCAAGATTTGAACATGAAGACAAGGTGAAAATATTTCAATAACTTCAGATATAATATCGAGGTATATGTTAACATACCAATATTTTGTAATCAACATTAAATACTCCATATGCGCCAGCTATAGAGAGTTCAATGGTAAATTAATCAATTAATTGATACGTGAAAACCTCTACTCAATGTACTCTTTCAGACCAGACAACTCGGCTTCATTGAGAATGTCGAGAAGATCGTCTTGAAAGGCACCCGTACGATTCTTGTACATCTGAAGGCACTCTCTAACAGCGCTGTTCCGATTGTGCAGGTGTTCCTTGTATTTGTTGCCCGCTTTGTTAGCGCCTATCCCTAAAAGACTACAAAACGTGTTGTAGGATTTGTCATCGACTGGAAAGTTGTCCGCTAACTCACCAAGCTGATCTTCCGTTACCTTTACTCTGCATGGGCTGAATGAAAAAAAAAAAATAATAATAGTGGCGCTGAATTAAGAATTCACTTTTTATTTTAGCGCCATGTTAATTCGCTGGCTGTTTTCTCTGAAGCAGACATTACGCAAGTCTCTCAACAAAATTACAGACCAATCTCTCAACTTTCGTTCATCTCTAAGATTCTTGAGAGAATTGTCGCTGATTGTCTTATTATGTACCTGAAAGCAATTTCAATCAGCCTACAAGCCAGGACACAGTGTGTGGATACGGCCTTAGTCAGAGTTACCAGTGATAATTTGACACCCCTAGACAAAAAGGGATCTCTCAGCAGCAATCGACACACAGTGGACCATGGGTATACTACTTGCCAGGATGTCCCATCGGTTGGGCATATCTGGTGATGCACTGAAATGGCTCCGCTCGTAGTTAAGATCAAAATCTGTCGTCATAGCTGACTCAACATCGGAACAACGGAACATGGGTTGTGGCGTTCATCATGGGTCCGTCCTGGGTCCTATCCTGTTCACCGTGTACACTTCATATTTGGGAGACATTGCAGAGCGACACGATGTGATTATGTTGCCTTGAAGCCAGGCGTTTTAGACCTTGCTGTATGCCAAAATATCCAGGACTGTATGACTGACATGCAGATGTGGATGGACAGTAATTTCCTGAAACTGAACCATGAGAAAACAGACATGAAGCTGAACATGAATGCTCACATCTCGGCTGTCTGTAAAAATGCACACCATCAGTATCATCTCAGAATCATTGCCAAGATAAGGAAATACTTGTCTTATTTTGATGCTGCAAAGGTAATTCATGCTCTGGTAACATAACAGCTGGACTACTCCAATGCAGCTTTGATGGGCCTAGCTTCTGAACACTTCTGTCTGTGTCCAGACTGCAAATAGTTCTTGACAACGCCGCAAGAGTTCTGGTATGTTTGAAAAGGAATGATCATATCGCTCCATTCCTAAGACAGTACCGCTGGCTCCCAGTCCAGAAAAGGAAAAAGGAAAAAGAATACCAAATCCTAACATTTCTCCACAATATTGCACCCAAGTACCTAACAGATCTCCTCACCATGAAGTCATCCCATAACGCACTTCTGCCCTCCCAAGGAAAAAAGCAGTATCTGACATTTTTGTTGATTTTCACTTTTTTGCAGAAAAATACTCAATAAACAATGCTCTTTCATGTGATACATTCAGTTTTCTGAAAACAATTTGGGAACACCATTTTTTCCCAACCCTCAAACGCAGTATCTACAGTCAACCTCCACTTTCCCCAAGGAAAAAAGCAGTATCTACACAGCTAGTCTCGCCACAAGACAAACCAATTATTTATAAGCAGACAATATGAATAATGCGCATTTATAATAATTATATCTTGTATGAACAAATTTCACTACTTATATGAATTGCGAAGCACAAAATATTGAAGCAAATTTAACATATAAGTGCATTTTGCAATACGACCAACATTCTTCTATAAAGCGCAGAGTTTGTGACAAAGGCTATTCAAGTATGCATGAAAGTGCGTGTACCTCGGCCACATTCACACAATGCACAGACTGACTGCGCACGGCATATGATGCTGTGCAGTGTGTTAATGGCATGTGATTTTAACGCACATGCAATTGAGTCATGTATGTACAGTAATGTAGTCCTAATCTTCTACTAAATTAAGCTCTTCAGTGCCAGCATGGATTAGTAAGAATTGTTTTATCCATAACATAAGGCATAATTCATCACCCTCCAAATTTCTATGTAGATACTGCGTTTTTCCTTGGGGAAATCGATCACGCACCGTGTTGGGAGCATGTAACATGCATTATTCCATATTTAAAGTAACTTAAGACTTGATAAGAGAGGGCGCTCTTTATCATTTCAAAGTTTTGTTTTAACTCTAACTTATACACTTTTATAACAAATGTATAAACAATCATTTTTGCGTGGTTAATGAATACAATTCATGCTTCGTATTTTCTTTCATTGCGGAAATATGGGCCAATAAGTCCCTTTTTAAAGAAAAGTGTGACTCGCCTAGAGAGGGCGCTTTTTAATTAATCAAACTTTTTTCCCTTTAAAGTATGTTAATAGTACCTACAGAATATATCCGAAACATTTTCGATTGTTTTATCCATAACGTAAGGCATAATTTAACACCCTCCGAATTTCTATGTAGATACTGCTTTTTTCCTTGGGGAAATCGGTCACGAACCATGGATTTTCCCAAAGTATCTACATTTTCATGAAAATCTCAAAATTAAACGGAAAATTCAATTGTTCATGTATGAAGAAAAATAGACACCTATATAGCCTTTAATCACACACTTAAGATATCTTCACAAATTTATTATTTCCGAGCGGCTGTGGCAAAAACACAAAAGGGTCAATATCTCAGTTTCTAGAAAACGCTGAATCGTGTAGATACTGCCTTTTTCCTTGGGACGATTGACTTAGCTCTGCTTCTCCACCCATCCTTGAAGTCCCCAGAACAAAACCGCCTATATGGTGATCGTGCATTCGAATATGTTGCACCTGTCCTTTGGAACAAGCTACCAAGTAACATTCGCAATGTTCTCTTCTTGGACTTTTCCAGAAATACTCCGCTCGTACGTAGTTATCAATGTTACACTAAATCATTATTTCGTATTCATTCTTAACAAAATACTTAATTTAATTCACTGCTTTTCCAGAAAGCATGACACGGTTCAAACGCACGTTAACACAATTAGACTGTGACACTAACTGACAAAAAGATCTTCAATTAAAATCTCACATGTTATTACAAGGGCCGCAGAAAGGTTTTGAAAGTGGGAGGGCTGACCACATTTTAATTGTTGTAATAATTGTTATTTAATTCTTAAGTATTGTTTTTGTTTTTAGCCAAAAAAGTGGGGGGCTGCAGGCCCCCCCCCCCCCCCTCTCCCCCGGTTCTGCGACCCCTGATTAAGCCACCTACATATTACGATTTAAAACGTGGGTTCATCAATGTTACTAAGGGTTTTTCACATAGCTTACCCGTTTGTGAGCATCGAGTCGGTCCCTTCGTTATTGGAAGAGGTTCTCTCTAAAAATGAATTAAGAAAAATTGCAATTATTTATACCTTTCGAGCATTGTGGAGTTATAACTATTAGTTTGTAATGTTATAGTGCAGGATTTGGTTACTGAAATTCAGTTTGACCAAAACTTAACTATCCCTTTAATCAGGGTACCACCACCCCAAAATAGTAATCTGATAAATAAAAGATGTTTGGTAGTCTATTCCAACAAAAAGTTCAGAAAAATATGTTAACAGAAACAAATATAATTAAAGAACGCATCAGCATACTACAACGTGTGTTTATAGGCCTGCATTCGAAGTCTACCTATTGTCTAGAACGAACGTATTGTCCGTGATTCTATTGTCTCCAAACGTACGCGTGAATAGAATTGGCGCACTCCCAGATATTTGGCGTGTACGAAACCATGAGGCCATAATGGTTCCGCAAGTGGTGGTGATTGATTGCATTATTTATGAATTACACAACCCTTTGCAAAGTGTTGGGCATCTATATCTAATATCACAGAACGGTACCAAAACATTAAATTACGTGCTGTTCTGTGCCTGGTGGTCCCCTTTAAGAATTATGTAAATGAATTTGTCGGTGTAAAAGTCTCTGACGAATACAAAGCCTACGATTTCAGCCTAATAGGTAAAGACGCCGTGAAACAAAGTAATACAAATATTATGGTAAACAAATACGATAAAAACAAGTTATAATCAAACAACAACTATAACTATAATTACAAAACGCTAACGATCAAAATATTGTACATATTACAAGTGCAAATAATAATAACAATAATACATAATATTTGTATAGCGCTTTATACTGGTGTTTCTAAGCGCATATAATGTGCAAAGTGCAAATATGGTAAACAAATACAATAAGAACAAATATATAATCAAAACTCCAACTTAAAAACAATATCAACATAAGTACAGTGTGCCCCAGATAAAACGAAACCGGATTTTATTGCAGAAATTTTCTGTCATAATGAATCATTTCTTTGATGAGATATACATGCATGAAAAGTTCTGTTTCTCTTCTTTCATTTGATGTACACATTTTCGACACCTTTTTCCGTGACATATCTTTACAAATGTCGGCTTCACAATACCTTTACAAGAATATGTACAATATTGTTGTAATAGTATGCTAAATCAGATAAACGCCTTTATTGACCGATATATAGGTTGGCGGAGGGACGCATTAGTTTTTCATTCGTAAAATCCAAATTACAGGGCTTTTCGATCTGGATTTTGTGTGTGTGTGTGTTACATTCATCCCCATCCGTCTACCTGAAACTGTTCAGACGATTTGTAAAAGGCAGCTAGTCCCTTTAAATCTTCATGTTGAGAACGTGTACAAGATAACTGCGCAGGTCTGAACTGTACCAAATGACCAGGGATATTAATAAATAAAAACAAATAAAAATAAATGATTTATGCCAGAGAACGAGTACAATAAAAACAATTTCACTGATCTAGCATGTTTCCCATGTTTTCCCCGATCCCCATGTAGTAGAGCAGATAAGTGTAATAATCGTTCAAAGTTTGATTCAAGCAAGATACTTGGTATGTAGGCTACCTTAGGGAAACTTTTCAGGAAAAAAAACACTTAGGGTCGCACGGTAGTAATTAATCCGCGTCGACTTTTTTTTAAAAGTGACGGATCAAAGATGACGTCATTTTTTTTCAGAAAATAAATCAGAAACAATAATCAAGTTCTTTTTATCTGTATTTTTATGCTGGATATGGCATTAAGGATATCTTCCATAATAAGCCCAAATTCTGGATAAATCTGGTAAATAATGAATTTTGTTGATTATTCAGTGCAAAGCATGCAGATCTGGAATCCTTTAGACAAGACCATGGAAAAATATGTATTCTTCGTTCAAGGCTCATTTAATTAATTTTCCGCTGCATCAATTTTGTTTAAATGTTTTCTGTTGATAGATCTACCATGATATAGAGATATATGACAAAAATAGAAAACTTCATGCAATCGTTTTCATTTTATGTTAGATTGTAATCATGGTTCATAGTGTGTAAGTCTATGGGGAGAATAATTACTACCGTGCAACCTATAAAGCACCTAGCCTTAACACACGCCGTATGCACTGTAGTCTGCTAAAAGTGCTAGTGTCTTGATTTTTATTTTCATTTGAGTGTTTCTGACTGTTTTGAAGTTGAAGTTGGAAGTTTGAAGTTTATTAACAACAAAATGTATGTACATCATAAAACAAAGTATGCAATGTAAATCATTAAACAAACTGTACAAGATCGACAAAACAATGAATTACTGCAAAAGCTTAATTAATGCTTACATAAAATACATTTATACAAAATTTCAAGTTGTTGCTAAAAAGAAAACCAAAAGTTAGCACAAGTGCTAGTCCAGATCGGTTTTCTCTGTTCACTATATCGGTAGTGTATCTCTTCATAGTTTATAAGCATTATACTAGTTCTAAAAAATATATTGTATATATCAAAAATAAAAATAAAAATAAAAAATACTAACTACTAACATAACAAATAATTTATTTGTTCATCAAATAGATCGTGAGGGCAGTACGAAATGAACATCTTGTTTTTTGTTCTCTAATCTTCTGAGGTAAGCTATTTCAAAGCTTTGGTCCAATAAAAGAGATACTGAATGTACCTTGTGTCGTCTTACATATTGGCAAGGGCAGCATTGCATTTTCTTTTCCTCTTGTTCCATAAGTATGGTGTACACTCTTACAATAATATAATAATGTGTGTGGTTATTTTCTATTATACAATCATATACAAATGTTGAAACTGCTAGTTCATGCAAACCAAAAACATCCAATATCCCCAATTGTTTAAACAGTGGTCCTGAGGATGTTCTCAATAATGAAAACGTGATAGCTCGCACAGCCATCTTCTGAGATAAATAAATACAATTCAAGCGAGATTTATAACTGCTTCCCCATACCTCGATGCCATATAGTATGTGGGGCTGTATACACGATTTATACAAGAGCACAAGAATATACCGAGGAACAAAATATCTCAATTTAAATAGCAAACCCACTTTCCTACGAACGCACTTATTTACCAAATTAATGTGATGCTTCCAGGACAATTTACTATCAATTTTAACTCCTACAAAAGATGCCACGCTCACATCATTAATGTTTGTTTCATCCACAATTTGGATCAAACTAGGATACAAATTGGTAAGAATGCATACCTTAACACAATCAAATCAAGTGAGAATCTCTTATAATACTATTTTACTTCATTTCACAAGGTTTTCATCTACTCCTGATTGTGAGATGCGACGTATGGCCTGCATGCTGCTGACTGACATAGCCTAGACTAGCGGCTAGGACTCCGTGACTGTGGTACGCAGTGACCATCGAGATATTCGTCTGTGAGCCTGTCTACATGCTGCACTATTCTGGGTATGTATTATGTGTGTTTTAATGATTTCAACTTTGTTTCACAGACAGAATAGATGTACTATAGCAATGTGGCTATAGCCTGCAGATAAGATGACCCGGGACGCGGCCTCGGACTATAGTCTAGGACTATAGAGCAGAGACGTCACAATAGAATGGAGTCTAGGCATTATTATGCCAAACTTATTCAGTATACATTATATATTTGCAGGAATTTTCAGAGATACTGTGCCTGGCTGCAAACATATACTCAGGATGGAATAGCCCACATACCTCTACATTGGGCCAGGCCTAAACCTTAGGCGAAGTGAGTTTATGCAGTGACGAGACTACGTATGTTCGGCTTTGTATTTCTGAATGACTGGTTTGTTGTATGTGTGCTATAATATCAACCTTGTTTCATAGGTCTACATAGTCATTGTAAATTTAACATGCTTGGATAGCCTTGATGAGAGTGGAAAATCATTATTACCAAAGACCCAAGTTGTTGCAGGACAAGAAGTGAACTAGAGGAGGACTACTGGCCGTTTTAACTCATCAGTCACTCTCTCTCACCCGCCCCCCCCCCCCCCCCCCCCCCCAATATGACCGCCAAGAATAATTTTTGGTTATAAAAGTTGACTGAGTTTGACGATTTTCATTATCTTGATGTCGATTTATATGTGACCTGATATGCTGAAAACGATTATGATATATACAAACATAATATATAATGGCGACAATCTAACATGGCGGCCATTTTTCAAGCGGTTGCCAAAAAGCATTTTTCTAATTTTTCAATTGTTTCAAGAGTTGGCTGATTCTAATAATCTTTGTACTGATTAAAAGTTTTTTGATGAGTTGAAAACTATTTACATACAAATGGATCTAAATAATGGTAAAATCGAACATGGCGGCCATTTTCAGTGGACGTAGTTTGGCAGATTGGTAGAGCACGCGATTTCCGATCTCGAGATTCCGAGTTCAAACCATCCGTTTGCCCTTCAGCAATTCATTTAATCCACATTGTTGCTCTCTACCCAGGAGTATAAATGGGTACTTGGTCGGGTGTTAATTAGCCTGGGCGCTATCATATGGCTGCCATTGGCTAGTATGCTCCCCGGGGAGTTGAGATGGTGCGCAAGATAATTGGGCGGGTTTAACCTGTACCTGATGACCAAGGGTAATAATAGGGTAATAATAAAAGCGCATAGGGACATGCAATTGTGCTTATGTGTTATGCGCTGTATAAAAGTGTTTCATTATTATTATTATTATTATTAGAATAATTATTAGTATTATTATTATTATTATTATTATTTTCCAAGATGGCGTAGAAAAAGGATAAAAGGAGGGATTACCCATCTTAGGGAAATCATGATTTCACTTTCTTATGTTTTGGGAAAGGCTGCTACCTTATAGGAAACATTGTCTAAAAAAATTGTTTGCCACCCCTCTCATCATTGGTTGTCCCCTGGACTTTTGAGATGAATGAGTGACAATAATTGTACGATTCAACTCATTTAGAATGCGCTAAGGGTCCTTATACATTTTGTTCACCAATAATTTGCAAACGATTGTGCTACGCACAAACCTACAATGGCGTAACTAAAGGAAAGGGGGAATATTGCCCCCCTTTCTGTGAAGAAATCATGATTTCACTACTCATCTGCCCTCCAAAGATACATTTGCTATCCCGTACATCGTCCCATCCCCCATTCTGGATAAATGCTGGCTATGCCCTGGACCTGTGTATATCAGCAGAAAATCAATCAATGGCAAAAACAAATTTCAACGCGCTCTGAGTCCATTTTTCATTGAATTTTTATTTTTATTTTTTATTTTGTTTTCATTTCATTTTTTGTCTTCAGTTGAGTCCATTTTTCTTCATTGAATGAGTTGGGGTCCAAGTTGTCAACCTCCTCGTGGTGGATCCTGAAAACTGTACATCAGGCGAATGACAACAACTAGAGTCAACGACAGCGTCGTGACATCACCGCATAGTAGCACCCTTGCCCACGTTACTTGAACGCACCACGTCAGACCAACTCCACTTTGAAGCATGCAGCCTGGCGCCAACCCACAACACGCGCCCTTGTCAGGGCGGGCATCATCTGTCATACGGAATGGCATCACCATCATGCAGCTGAATGTGGAAGGCCTCACTAAGGCCAAGATCAACATCATCGAACACCTTCTCTAAAAGCACAAACCTAGTGCTATACTACTACAAGAAACTCACACTAAGGACTTCTCCTACCTAAAGATCTCCGGTTGACCCTATAGCTGCTCACACCAAGAGCGACATTCATGGAACTTTCATTAGGAACTCTGTCAAATGGAACACAATAGCCTCATGCCCTCCAGACGCAAGCCTGGAGTGGACAGCAACATCAGTCGATGTAGTTACAGTCACCAATGTCTACAAGCCCCCCACCTATCGGCTTCATGCTGACTCCATCCCAACCTTCGCCCCACCCTGCATCTACGCAGGCGACTTTAACTGCCGCAGCACCACCTGGGGTTACAACAGCACCAACCATGATAGCGCTTCGCTTGAAGACTGGGCCTCTGCAACCGGCGTGCAGCTCATAAACGACCCAAAAAGAACCGGACAGCTTCAACTCCGGCAGGTGGAGCACATTAACTAACCCAGACCTAGCCTTTGCAAACATCAACGGCGCACTACCCAGTCGTACTATTCTGGACCCTTTCCCAAGATCTCAAGATAGACCTTCAATGATCACCCCCGAAAACTCCATAGAGCAGATCAAAACAAAACCACAGAAGAGATGGCATTTTCGTAAGGCCAGGTGGGACCAGTTAACCAACCTAGTGGAACAAGACGTAGATAACCTACCCTTACCATCCTCCTCCAACCTTGACCAAGCGTACACATTCTTCCGCAACCTCCTCACTACAGCAGCTATAGAGCTCCATCCCACGCGACCACCGCCGCTGCTACACCGGACGATGAATGTAACGACCTCTACAACGACTTCCTCGAGGCCGAACGCGGCGATGAAGCAGCCTCTAAGGTACCCCTTTTAACAGCCTGTCTAGACAACAAACGCAGAGAGAGATGGGAGGAGACAGTTCAAGGCATCGACTTCACCCACTCCAGCAGACTTCTATTGGTAATATACATCAAGTTAAGAAAGAAACATAAGAGCTTCGAGTACGTTTTGATGATTTGGACAATGATCCCTTTAACAAACAACTACAGTATACCTAACGTCACATACAAACATAGGCTGATGTCCCAGAATGTAATGTGCGGATAGTGAAGACGTTTTGCTATAATGTGAGATTAGAAGAAAATCATATGCATTCAACCGGTAAGGCTACATAGTAATTGCGATAAGTTACAAAGTACCAAATGCTTCGAACAGATAGATGCTGGAATAAGCATATCAGTTAAAAATAGCAAATCAATATCATAAATGATTTATTGCAAATTGTTACCATCGTGTCCGGATGGGCCGGCTCTTTCCGGATCTTCTCGCCTCTGCCTGTGTGGCCTACCTTCAGCAGCTTGAGGTGGTTGAGGCACCCGGTTTGGTCTTACTGCTTCGCAGTCTACATCAAATAAAACAAAGTCTAACGAATAAGAGAGATAATAAAAATAGATCTCTGACAATGGCATTGACACCTCTGTCATGAATGTTGTTTGTCCAATATTGTTGTTGTTATATGTATGGAAAATGTTTTAAACAATATTATTGAAATCGTGGAGGTCTAAGTGCCAGTTCCGTTTAGAGTTGCCCTCCTTAGGAGGGCCATGATAGTCCATAGCAAGTCCTTTTGGAAAATGCATGGTCTGGCAAAAAAGAAGAGAATAATTGGTTAAATCGTTTTAAACACACTAAAAGCACAATATGGATCTAGTACCCGTGTTGACATTCGCTAAAAGCGATGAATGGTTGATTAAATGTACTTCGCTGCCTTCTGATAATTGTCCACAAAGAAATGTTCACAACAATTGGACATTATATGGCCGTGTAATGAGCGAAAAGCAGAGTAATATTTGCTTACTCATTGATTTGACTTTTTACACAATTATGATTTTCCAGGGGATAATTAACAAATACGAATACTGCAAACGTAATATCTTGTTATCAAAAGGAAAATTCGCAAAGCGGAAACCTACGCTTACTGCTATTGGCAATACGAATATATCACGACATGAATGAACCGCTAGTGTTGTACAATCTTACTAGATCCCTTTATAATTTTACACAAGTACAGTTTTAGATAAAGTCAAGGTGAAATTGCATGCCATGGGACCTATTTTACATAAGCCTGTTTGATAACAACGTGTGTCTGCGAGTTCTGGCATCCCGATTGCAAGGACCTTTCTAGAAAGAAAAAAAACAGCAACTTGTTTTGCAGTGAAGATACAATAATGTAGTGGAAGATGTTTCAAAGTGAACCTCTCATGTCCACTTTAAAATCGAGAAATAACGCAGTTTTCCGAGGTCAAAGAAACTATATCCCCGCCCTCGATTTCCCTACCTCTATTGCGCATGTCAGGGGGAGCCAAATCATACATACCATATCCCGTCATGAACATGATTGTTCTCTCTGCTGCCTGTTGCATGTGCAGGTAGACAAGGCTGTCAGCCATTCGCTCGTTGAGGTTGAGTCGAAAACCTTCGTTCAATCGAACCAGACGCCTCAGATCTGGCTGTTTGATGACCTTTTTGAAGGAATAAAACGAACTGACCATTAATTAAGTATAGTGACACACGTCAAATCTTACAGGCGTTTAATTGGTTCGATTTTGAGAGTACATACCCATCGTAGCTTTGAATACACCTGTTATCTATGTAAGAAAGTGACTAATAATGTAACTCGAGCACCTTCAAAAAGGGGAATTAATCTTAAATTGTATTCAGGTCTTAGCCTCTTAGTGTCTCACTATCTGTAAGCGTTTAACATTTTCTTCTGAACCGACATAGCTGGTAATTATTTTATATTGCTTAAACGTTTTCCCCTCAGTTTTCCGTGGACTTCAACTGATTTTTAAGGAGCCAGTAACTTTATTCCACACGAGGATTTTCGTAAGCAGTGGCGTAGTGTACCTAATAGTTTGTTGGCCATGTAATTTGGACGTGGTGTGGCAAGACTGGTAGAGCCCGCGCTTTCCGATCATGAGATCCCGAGTTCGAACCCTGTGTAGGCCCACTGCGTTTGTCCTTCAGCAAGACAATTAATCTACAATTGCTGCTCTCGACCCAGGTGTATACAATCATAAATGGATACTATGGTCGGGTGTTATTCAGCCTTAGCGCCATCATCAGTGGCAGCTCGGCTAGTATGCTCCCCAGGGAGTTGAGAAAGTATGCAACATCAATGTACGGTTTGAAATGTACCTGATGACCTTGGGTAATAATAATGAAAAATATTTATTGAGCGCTTAGAGGCTCTTTGCAATTTGCGCTATACAAATGTCTATTATTATTATTATTATTAATGTATTCGAGGGCACAGCTGTGTATTTTTTTATTATTTTTTTTTGGTATTGTTTACCCTTTTTTTCATTATCAGATTATTGAATTTCGGGGCAGGTTTACGCCTTGCCACTCGCAGACACTCCATATTTTGATAGTTGATAATATTTGTTTGTAAAAAGAAATATACAATATCAAACCTTAACAGATTTGTCATCACTGCCATCTAGCTCGCAAGTGATCTTCAAGTCGTTCTTATCAGCGAAACTGATGCTGAACATTTCCTCTGTGTAGGCAGGTTTGTATCCCAACTTCTTCTCAAAATCCTCAATGTCCTGGGAATGAATTGTAATAATGATTTTTGAAAATTAGGGCATGTGACTAACCGAGAATTTGTACGACATTTTATTAAATTATACATTTAGTAAAAAGTTAATCAATACACGTGATAATCTGTAGAAAAAAAAGTTGTCTGCTGAAGTCCGAAAATACTTGCTATATACAAGTCATAGATATGTATCTGTACCCCGCTGCGGTAAAGACTGCACTCTATATCATGGGCGATAGTCTACGGACATCATATCGTACAACACAGGTAAATATCGTACCTTCAAAGATCCTTTGAGTGTATCGAACAGATGAACGTGAAGTATCAGAAAACGCTCGATAGGCAGGTGGACCGGAAAGAAGGGGATGAAAGATATCCACTTTTCACCGTAGTACCAGGTCAAGAAGGCAACCCAGTACGACGAGAAATGAGTGACTTGCAGCTCTATTCGTTCACTGCTGATACTGATGACGGGGTAATCTGTTTCACCGGTCATTGGAACTTTGATCCACGCTGCATCTGCAAGGCAACAACAGTAAAGGTAAATTGTAAACGCCCAAATTTATGTTAACTCTTTAACTATGATAATTAATGCAGCAGGCAATTATAATTATCCTTCGTCATCATGTAAACGAGACAAAGAGGTCGTACTGCCCAGCTCTACAGATAGGGCTAGGAATATGGCGAATTGTGAACATTATGCCGAGTTAGGTCCAAAGCAGCTCACGATGATGAAGTAGTAGAATATCTCTACACTGACTGACAGGATAATGACAACTGAACATACAGGATTTTTCAAGGGGAGGGGGGTGCGTAATTAAAAAAAACGGGATCGAGACCGAGACCACTGGTTGTGAGTCGTGTAAGCGTGGGGGGGGGGGGGGGGGGGGGGGGGTGGTCCATCACCAAGACAATAGATTCCATAGGTTAAGATGGTCCAGATTGATAGAAAGTGGACCCGAGACCGGCAAAAAGTGGACCTTCCTGATTTTGTTTAATTTGAATTTAAACATGATTGATTGATTGATTGATTGATTTATGTTTCCTTTTATTTCATGTATTTATTATTATTACCTTTTTTTTTTTTGTTGGGGGGAGGGGGGCGGGCCTAAGCACCCAACGCACCCCCCCCCCCCCCCCCCCCACCCCCCTGGCTACGGGGCCTGCGGCATCCTTTACTATATTCAGGGAATGCCTGACTACACAGGCAGGGGTGAGAAAAGATGGAGAAGAGAATGGTGTAGGACCATTTTGGATAGGTGACCGGAACAAGTGAGGTGAAAGGTTTCTAGAATATGTTGCAAATAGAAACATGGGGAACGGCAATACATACTTTAAGTAACCAATATACAGCAATTGGACACGGGAAAGTACTAATGCAGCAACCCATAATATAATATATTACATTTTCACTGTCCACAAGATAATGTTGATGGATATAAAGTTTGTACCAACGATTGACACAGGCAGTGAACACAGATTTGTAAGAGCAAATGTAAGGTTTAACAGGAAGATGGAAAGGATAAAGAATGAAGATATCAACAGATCAAGGAAAAGATTGTTCAACAGGAATCTTTAACTTGAACAAGTTCCTGTTCAGTGGAATGAATCTAAAGTCATCATATTGTTCCATAAAGGGGACATGAAAGCTATACAGAATTAAAGACCCAACTGTTTACTTCCTCATATGTACAATGTCTAAACACTAATAAGGCCGGGGTGCAATTATGCCACCCCCCCCCCCCCCCCCGGAATGTTCTGATTACTCGGAAGCGCGTAAGGATGACGCCCCGCTGCTTGGTGACTTCTTTTGTTCAAGTCTTGACCATCTTTTAAATCAAATTTTTCGAAAATCTTTCCTTTTGTTACAGATTCAAGTGACCTTTTTTCACTGCATGTCAGCCCGAAAATCGGTAATTTTCGTGATTTGCGTACAAAACAAATGGAAATATCTGTTTTCCTAAAATTAGATATATCATTGTTTAATTTGTCTTGTTTACCTTTTAGGTATTTGTTTTTGGGGTCAAAATAGTTAGAAATAGAATAAAACAACAAAAACAATAAAATGCATAAGTTAAACAAATATCAACACAATAGAAAACATCAGGAATAACCTGGCTCTTCCAAAACAAATTGTTGTATTGTTATTCTAAATGGTCTAAAGAATATATTCAAAACCAATGTTTAATTATAAAGAATATATGATTTATGGGTTTATATATGAATGTTATGACCTTTTTGCATAAATTACCATTAATTTGCTAATTAATACATTTTCCCAAACAGCTGATGATTGTGATAATGATGATAAGTGTACCGATAATAATGATTATTGCTGTCGTGATTAATGGCGACCATATCGATTTCAATTATTATAACTCACCCTGACTTTCTTGTTTTGTGTACAACACGGCTGGTACGTTACTCATGCTGCCATCCTGCATCATGATGGCGTTGTGTGGCATCGTCACTGTCACTGGTTTTTTGAAGGTTAGTCCCGGGGGCGTGCAGCAGAAGCCATAGCTGACGACCATCTCATCCTCCCCCAACACTAGATCGTCTGGTAGCTCCGTCAAGACCTGGATACCTATCTCTTGGCTGCATCCTTCCTGAAGAGCTCCGGGAGGAATCGAGAGTGTGACGCCATACGACTCGATAGATAGATCTCCACCAAGATGATCAAAGATTCCGCTCGCAGATTTGACTTGTTTTGATGAGATATCTACAATAAAAGTATTAAAGGAGTTAAATTATTACTTATTTCTCCTGTATTGATTTATGTTATCTATCTCTGAAAATGATTTATTTATTAAGTGCATTGCTAGTTGTGTTATTTCTGTTAAAGTGTTATCAATATTATTGTATCAATTACTACGGTTAATAGCAAACACAAACATTTTCTGTCGTATTCTGCTCATTACTCAACCCCTCACAAAAAGTTCGGAAACTTAAGTTTGAGTATTTTTTAACTAGCGTATTCGAAATTGGTGTCACAATAAAGCCTCATTATATACCTTTTAAACGGTGCATTGTGCGTAGTGATTATGCAATTGGGGCGATTGCAGTAGCCCAGAGAATAGGGGGAGGCAGGAAGTGAAGTGTCGCAAAATGTTTCAATGAATTTAATTTACGAGTGCATCACTGTGCTGACCAGTTTTTTAAAAGCTCACTTTCTATTGAATATTGCCAACCTTTCCATTTATCAAAATCATTGAAATTTGTACCATTTGAATGGAAATTATCTCTGCATTACGATGGCATATTGATTGTAATGATTATGCAAATGGGTTCTGCGCAGCGGACCGGAATATGGAGATGGGTTGAGTGTGAAATCAGACAAAAAGATACGGAGTTGACAATAAATCAGAGCGTTGCATCCTTTTTCGAGCTTTTGGGAGGATTTTTTTAGCATTTCAAATAAAATATTCATGATTCAAATTGATATCAACGGAAAGCCCAACAACTCTTCTGTATGAAAATGTGAAATTTATAATGATTTGAGTAAAGGGCGGCTGCAGGGAGATGAATGTGTGGTAGCCTCAAAAGTGACCCATTTCAAAACGCTCTGATTTGGTGTCGGTATATTGTACCATTGTGTGAAGGGTGTAATGCGATTTGAATGAGTTGGCCATGAATGAGAAGAATTCAATTGAAAACGCATGAATTGTGCCTTGAAGTCAGCGCGTTTCGAAATGGGTCACTTTTGAGGCTCGCCCACATTAATCTCCCTGCAGCCGCCCTTTACTAAAATCATTATAAATTTCACATAGTAGTTGGGCTTTCCGTTTATATCAATTTGAATCATCAATATTTTATTTGAAATGCTTAAAAATCCTCCCAAAAGCTCGAAAAAGGATGCAACGCTCTGATGTTTTCATATCCATATCTTTTTGTCTGATTTCACACTCAACCCATCTCCATATTCCGGTTCGCTGCGCAGAGCCCATTTGCATAATCATTACGATTAATAAGCCATCGTAATGAAGAGATAATTTCCATTAAAATGGTACCGATTTCAATTATTTTGATAAATGGAGAGGGACAATATTCAGTAGAAATTTAACTTTAAAAAAGCTGGTCAGCACAGTCATGCACTCGTAAATGAAATGCCTTGAGCCATTTTGCGACATTTCACTTCCTGCAACCCCTTTTTTCTGGGCTACTGCATTCACCCCAATTGCATAATTACTACCATAATGAAACGTGTGAAAGCTTTTAATGAGGCTTTATTGTGTTACAAATTTCGAGTATGCTGATTAAAAAATACGAGATATATGATCGATCAAACTTGAGTTTCCGAACTTTTTGTGAGGGGTTTATATAAAATAGCAATAATACTAATCATAATCGTGTGTCTTACCTAAGGCGGCAATGCCTTCTGAGTTCTCGGTATAGCCAGCTGTTTCTTCCCCCAGTTCGTCTCCCCTTTGCTGCTCAAGCATACCCGTATGTCCATGTTCCCTAGACGCGTCGCAATCAGAATCGCTGTTTTCAGTCGCGAGTTGAAGCACTGATCTACTATCGTCTCGCTTAATGTTCAAGTCGTCCCCTTTGTTGACCGAACACTTATCTTTGTCAAGTTTACCTGTGTGAGCTGCTAGATGTAGCGCATTACTCACATCGCTATCCGGGTGATTCAGATTGGCCGCTTTATCTTTAAGATATTTCACCATGTTAAGACTGACCATTTAAAAAGGCAAGATGCATTGCCGTATGCCCTTTGCCATCTATTAGATTCAAGTCGGCTCCTTTATCTATAAGATATTTGACTGTCTCAAGATGGCCATTACCTGATGCATAATGCGATGCCGTATTTCCATCGTTATCTTGCTGATTCAAGTCGGCTCCTTTATCTATGAGCATATTTCACTGTGCCAAGATGGCCTCTGTATGCTGCAAGATGTAGTGCGTTGCTTCCATCTTTTATCTGAGTGTTGACATCGGCTCCTTGTTCAATGAGATATTTGACTGTATTATGACGGCCCTTGGATGATGCAAGATATAGTGCCGTAGATCCATGTAGTGTCGGGTTATTCATGTCGGCTCCTTTATCTATGAGATATTTGACTGTGTCAAGATGGCCACCGTTTGCTGCAAGATGCAGTGCGCTACTTCCATCTTTTCTCTGATGGTTTACGGCAGCTCCTTTCTCTATGAGATATTTTACGATATCTAGATGACCTCTGTATGATGCAAGATGCAGTGTCATATTTCCATTGCTATCCGCCTGATTCAAGTCAGCTCCTTTATCTATGAGATATTTGACTGTTTCAAGATGGCAATTGGATGATGCATGATGTAGTGCTGTATTTCCATTGCAAGCCGCTTGATTCAAGTCGGCTCCTTTATCTATAAGATATTTGACTGTGTCAAGCTGGCCATTGAATGATGCAAGATGAAGAGCGCTAGATTCATTGGTTTTTGGCTGTTTCAAGTCGGCCCCGTTATCTATGATATATATTTACTATGTCAAGATGGCCTCCGTATGAGGCGACATGTAGTGCGTTGCATCCATCTTGTCTCTGCATGTTCACGTCAGCTCCTTCATCTATGAGATATTTGACTGTGTCAAGATGACCATTGGATGATGAAAAATGTAGTGCCGTAGATCCAGTGTTGTTCGGCTGCTTCAAGTTGGCTCCTTTATCTATGAGATATTTGACTGTGCAAAGATGACCATTGTATGATGCATCATGCAGTGCCGTATTCCATTACTACCCGCCTTATTAAAGTCGGCTCCTTTATCTATTAGATATTTGACTGTGCAAAGATGGCCATTGTATGATGCATCATGCAGTGCCGTTTGTCCATTGCTACCCGCCTTATTCAAGTCGCTTGCTGTATCTATGAGATACTTGACTATGCCAAGATGACCATTGTCTGATGCATCGTGCAGTGCCGTATTTCCATCGTTATCTGGCTGATTCAAGTCGGCTCCTTTATCTATGAGATATTTGACTGTGTCAAGATAGCCATTGTATGATGCATGTTGTAGTGCCGTATCTCCATTTCTACCCGGCTGATTCAAGTCGGCTCCTTTATCTATGAGATATTTGACTGTGTCAAGATGGCCGTTGGATGATGCAAGATGAAGTGCCTTAGATTCATTGTTATCCGGTTGATTTAAGTCGGCTCCTTTATATATGAGATATTTGACTGCGTCAAGATGGCCATATGATGATGCAAGATGTAGTGCCTTAGATTCATTGTTATTCGGTTGATTTAAGTCGGCTCCTATATCTATGAGATATTTGACTGTGTCAAGATGCCCTCGGTATGATGCAAGATGTAAAGCGTTGCTTCCATCTTTTCTCTGCTTGTTGACGTCTGCTCCTTTTTCTATGAGATATTTGACTGTGCAAAGATGGCCATTGTATGATGCATCATGCAGTGCCATATTTCCATTACCACCCGCCTTATTCAAGTCGGCTCCTTTATCTATGAGATATTTGACTGTGCAAAGATGACCATTGTCTGATGCATAATGCAGTGGCGTATTTCCATCGTTATCTGGCTGATTCATCTCTGCTCCTTTATCAATGAGATATTTAGCTGTGACAAGATGGCCATTTAATGATGCAAGATGTAATGCCGTAGATCCAGTGTTTATCGGCTGATTTAAGTCGGCTCCTTTAACTATGAGATATTTGACCGTGTCAAGATGACCATTGGATGAAGCAAGATGCAGTGGCGTAGATCCATTGATATCCGCCTGATTCAAGTCAGCTCCTTTAAGTATGAGATATTTGACTGTGTCAAGATGGCCATTGGATGATGCAAGAAGTAGTGGCGTAGATTCATTGCTACCCGCCTGATTCAAGTCGGCTACTTTTTCTATAAGATATTTGACTATGTCGAGAAGGCCTTTGGATGATGTAAGATGTAGTGCGTTGCATCCGTCCTTTCTCTGATTGTTTACGTCAGCTCCTTTATCTATAAGATATTTGACTGTGTCAAGATGACCATTGAATGATGCAAGATGTAGTGCCGTATCTCCATTGCTACCCGACTGATTCAAGTCGGCCCCTTTATCTATGATATGTTCTACTATGCCAAGGTGGCCTTCGTACGATGCAAGATGTAGTGTGTTGTAATCATCTTCTTGTCTTTGCTGGTTGATGTCAGCTCCTTTATCTATGAGATATTTGACTGTGTCAAGATGGCCATTGGATGATGCAGCATGCAGTGCCGTATTTCCATTGTTATCTGCCTGATTCAAATCGGCTCTTTTATCTATGAGATATTTGACTGTGTCAATATGGCCACTGAATGATGCAAGATATAGTGCCGTAGATCCGTCATTTTTCTGCTTGTTGACGTCAGCTCCCTCTTCGATGAGAAATTTGACTGTGTCAAGATGACCATCGTCTGATGCATTGTGCAGTGCCGTAATTCCATCGTTATCTGGCTGATTCAAGTCGGCTCCTTTATCTATGAGGTATTTGACTGTGTCAATATGGCCATTGCATGATGCAAGATGTAGTGCCGTATCTCCATTGCTAACCGACTGATTCAAGTCCGCTCCTTTATCTATGAGATATTTGACTGCGTCCAGATGTCCCTTGGATGATGCAAGGTGTAGTGCGTTGCTTCCATCTTGTCTCTGCTGGTTAACGTCAGCTCCTTCATCTATGAGGTATTCGACAATATCAATCTGACCATTTTGAGATGCAAGATGTAGTGCCGTATTTTCATTCCTATCCTGCTGATTCAAGTCGGCTCCTTTGTCTTTAAGGTACTTCGATGTGTCTTTATGACCACTGTACGATGCAAGATGCAGCGGACTACGCCCATCGTCCCGTTGTTGGTTCACGTCATGCCCTTCATTTATAAGATGTTTCACTATGTCAAGGTACCCTTTGATCGACGCCAGATGTAATCCTGTATTTCCATCATGATCTCGACTACCCACGTCTGCACCCTGACTTATCAGATAGGTAACGATGCCGATGTGGTCAAATAATGCGGCTAAATGCAAAGCTGTTCTCCCATTTTCAAATTGCATTCGCAGCCATTCATGTTTTTTTAGTATTATGTTTGTGACTGATTCTATATCACCATTTGCCACCGCTGCTCGGAAGTGATCTATCGAGGTCATTATTTTTCGCAGTCGCAAGACTTTTTTCTTACAAATGGCACCATGCACTCCTTAGATTTGAATACAATCTGTACAGGTCACCATTCACATCAAAAGCACTCTTCAATCTGAGCTAAAACCGCGACCGTTTTTATTCTACATGTTACTTTTTTGTTCAAACTGCCCCGGTATGGTCGACGTACACATACTGTTTCACTAATTCCGTGTTGTATTGCCGTAGAGGAAATCGGGGAGTTGAAGATCAATATTCAAATGTACATTTTGCACGTATTCGTTATCTGTATTTGCTTTGTTCAGAGGATATATTTTCTCTTTTCGTTTGGAAACTGCGTACTTTGATCTGTGTACATAACTAACACACTAATATTTGATAAGAAATGTGTAACTCATTTTAAGGCCTTTGACAGGTTTTGAACCGCAATGATATCGGCTGGTTGAATCTTATTCAAAGAGCAGCATGGACAAACCGCCTTTAGTCAACCTGTGAATTTACATGTCATTTTGCACTTTGCTGTTTTGTTTATTAATTGGCCACAATCCACATTTGCCCCATATATAGAATGTATTTTTAACAACCTAGTACTCATTATTTTGAAGAAATGAAGTATAGTCAATGCTTGAAATTAGCACAGGTCCTCTGGCACGGTGCCACTATAAATTAGGTTTGGGCCACCAAATTGAATTACGCTTATTTCCACTGGGCCTAAAAGCCAACCAAAGAGCGCATAATTTGTACATTTTTCCTTGTTAGGGTCTACCAGATTCAGGTTTGGGTACACTTTAATTTTAAAATATTTTGTTTTCACTTGCCCGACTGGGCCACAAGAATTTTTTTTTTCAACTATACATTAATCAAGCACGTTGTAGCAAATTCCAGACAAAACCAATGAAGTACTAAAAGAAAGATCAGTAAACGTGTATAATATATGTTTATTAAGCTCATATTCTGTACAAAATTGCCATTAATGTCACATAGGATACATGTTTACTTACACTTACAAGCTTAAAGGACTTAGTAACATTGTCCACATCCTCAAAATAAAATTTTAATTCTAGCGGTTCCCTCATACCTTGTTTTATTCATATTAACAATAAAAAATCATGGGACAGATTTCGGTTTTTCAAATTTCCCTTTCATTACAAAGATATGTACGATCGAAGTATTCAGATAAGAAAAACTCCGGTGGAGTTTTGAAACCGTGTACAGAGTGAGTGAAGTGAGTTAGTGAATATCACTTTGCGTTTACGCTCATTACTTGGCCATGCAATGTCCATTTGACTTGAAATTTTCACACAATACCCTGTGGACATATGAGATAACAACAATATACATTGTATCAACCATTCATCAGTTTTTGCACATGTCAACAAAGTTACTAGATCCCTTTAATATTTCATCACGGCAGAAATGATATCGAAACCAATATACAAAGTAAGCATTTTGAAATAATCATTTACAAATAATAATTTTCAAATAGTCAAATTATGGTATGCAATATGCCAATATGTGTAATTTGCACTATTATTGAAGTCTCAATATCTCTTTAAAAGGACAATGAAACCCAAGCTAAACTTTGATATCATAGGGCCGCTCCAATAGTTTATGTGGAATACTCACTGAATGCTTTAATTAATTGGGCAAGGAACAAGACCAGTTGTGACACTTTAAAGAGTTACATTTATTTATTTGGGGGACTCAAATGAGCAACATACCCTAAGCGGTTTGTCTACTCACCATATGTTTGTACAAAAGTTATGAGTTTGATTGTCCTTGAAGAAAAATCAGAAAAAGATTTGGTGGACCACTTTGATATGACCTTTAACCCCCTTATACCGGCCCTTGTATGGCAGAAGGGTGCATCTACAGTATACACCGGCATAAATAAAACCGAGGAAAATGACTTTGAAGTTTGAGCATTTCGTTTTGATACGTAGAAGCCTTAACAATGGTTATAATGCTGGTGGAGTTTGTTTCAGAATTTCATTTCTGGGGGTGTACCCATCACCACGAGAATGCCCACTCATTACTCATTACTTTTTTAACTGTATAACTTTTAACATGTATTATGCACTTTGCAATTTTGTTTGTATGTATTTATTTTCAATACATTTGTTTTGTATATTTTTAAATGTTACAAATGTAACAAATGTGCAATTCAGCCTTTGGCTGCCAACCATTTGATTAATAAACTTTTTTTTAAATCTTGAATTTA
The DNA here is from genome assembly GCA_037951105.1 of Echinarachnius parma. Lineage (NCBI taxonomy): Eukaryota > Metazoa > Echinodermata > Echinoidea > Clypeasteroida > Echinarachniidae > Echinarachnius > Echinarachnius parma. The sequence continues at coordinate 60,567 of JBAMJV010000119.1, forward strand.
ATCTTGAATTATCGTTCAAATATTATTTCCATATAGTTTTCATTCTGTTTAATTTGTTATATTTAGAACAAGATTCATTTTTATCCAGATACACCCTTCTGCCAAAAGAATTGACACACGCCGTATTGGTCTCTATTTGGCAAAAGGGTGTATCTGCAGATACACCGTGCACATTCCTTCCCTTTTTGGGCAGAAGGTTGTATCTGCACATACACCATTCTGCCAAAATAAATGAGTGAAATATTTCATTTAGATATTATGCAGAAAAGGTGTATTTGCAGATACGCCATACAAATTATGTCACTTTTTGTTGGCAGAAAGGTGTATGTGCAGATATACACTTTTGCCAAAATAATTATTTCGTTAACATATTAGGCTGCATATACACCATACAAATTTCTTCACTAATTTTGGCATAACCCTTTTGCGAAACAAATTACTAAAAAGAATAAAAATTACTCCGGATAGGTCCTATTATCTTGGAAACTAAAGCTCGAGCACTTCTAAAAGCTTACCAAATTACATTATTTTTCGGACAAGGAACAGGAGATTACCCACAAATTTGCCACCATTAAATATTGATAATGTTATTATATCTCGATTACAAAATGTTAAGTTCCTTGGTGTTTTAATTAATGAATATTTAGACTGGAGTGATCATATTTCCTCAATTTATAAATCTCTTGCGAGAAGTGTTGGCATACTCACAAAACTTAAATTCACTTTGCCTTGTAATGTTTTATATATGTTATATAATAGTATTGTTGTGCCACATTTAAATTATTGTAATTACATATGGGGTAATACATACAAAAGCCATCTTACTAAAATATACACTATACAAAAGAAAGCAGTAAGAACTATATCAAAATCTTCTTGGCGTTGCCCTAGCACACCTCTCTTTAGACAGTTGAATATTTTACCAATATATGAATTGATTGCTTTTAATACTTTAATATTTATGTATTGTGTACACTTTAGATTATTACCAGCAAAATATTGTAATATGTTTTTTGCGAACTCAGAACTTCATTCATATAATACACGGCAAAGTCACCATTTTCATCAACCAAAATTTCGATTAACTTCCTCATTGAATTCTATAAGTTATACTGGTGTAAAAGAGTGGAATATGCTAGAAGACTCTATCAAATCCAGCACAACAATCACTAAATTTAAAAAACAATGCCGTACGTACCTTTTGAAATCCATGCCGCATTTATGAAAGGAGTTTGTAGTATCTTCTCGTTTTTCCTTTGTAACATACTAAATTTATACATACATGTATCATTTTATGTACTATATTGATTATTCATTTTGATATATTTAGGTGTGCATTTTTATGCAAATGTTCAAATAGGGTTTTGTGTGTGTGTGTGTGTGTGTGTGTGTGTGTGTGTGTGTGTGTGTGTGTGTGTGTGTGTGTGTGCGTGTGTATCTGCGATATCTGTATGAGTTATATTTTGTATGCTTTATTTTATATGTATATTTAAGGGCCATTTCTCCACAAGCCTTGCTTTCTTAATGGTCCGAACCATAGAACAATCATTACGTATTATGTCTTAATGTTGCAATTTGTTGTATTGTTTTTTATCATGTTTATGGTTGAATAAATGAAATGAAATGAAGATTTTGACCTGAAAACCCCTAAGAAAACCTAAACAAACAAATTGAAAAACCTGAACAAGTCAACATTTCTGAGATAATGTACATCCTTTCGCCAAAACAGGGCCGATAATGTGGTGACAAGGGAAAGCATTCTTATATGTAGGCAAGTCATCGAATTCCAATACTTTTGACTACCTTCCAAAAGCGTTTCTGAACGCTTTTCAATCTTATTTACTCTATAACTAGGGAGTATTTTGATAAGATCAACACCCATTTGATTATTCTGTTACCATGAGCCAAACATCAAGGGACAAGAGGAGTGTGAACGCTCCAAGTCGCTCTGGTTGAGTTTGACCAAGTCAAACAATTGTTCTAACACATTGGTCAATAATTGGCGAACATACGACTGTTTCTATTTTACATTGAAAGACACACACATTATGTGAACTTAAAATGCAAATATCTTCAAAACATGCATTACCGACAAGTGCATAGTTTTGCTACAGCCGGTCACAGTTATAAGCCAACCAACAAGGTACATGTACTAGAGAAGTTAGAACGCTCCGAATTGTTTGTGTTGAACTTGACAAAATTAATAGATCTGTTGTGAATGCCAGCTCTAGTGTTGTTCCCACCAACAAAGTAATATTACATGAAAAGTTGTACAGCATCAACTTCCGTTGATTATTACTAATAATTATTAAATTGCAAACTTTGACTTTTAAAAACCTGTGCATATCATTAACCCCTTCAGGACTGTTGTTTTAATCTGAACCTACTTTGGATGGGGTCCCACATCAGTCCGACCACGTTACCTCCCTGCGGTGATCATAACGCAATAAAATCGAATTAGTGTCATATACAGCAAAGAAGTTTCCTGAAAAATAACTCGGTATTTTGTCCATATGTACAGCTAATGAAACCTTTTGGTTTATGTGGGTTTCTATGGGTTTCTATGGGTTTCTATGGGACCAACAGTAACCCAGAAAATAAAACCCATATAAACCCATAGGACCCATAGAAACCCATAGGACCCATAGAAACCCATAGGACCCATAGAAACCCACACCCATAGAAACCCATAGGACTCATAGAAACCAACAGGACCTATATAAACCCATAGGACCCATAGAAACTCACACCCATAGAAACCCATAGGACCCAGAGAAACCCACAGGACCCATGGAAACCCACACCCATAGAAACCCATCGGACCCATAGAAACCCACAGGACCCATAGAAACCAACACCCATGAAAAGTTGTACAGCATCAACTTCCGTTGATTATTACTAATAATTATTAAATTGCAAACTTTGACTTTTAAAAACCTGTGCATATCATTAACCCCTTCAGGACTGTTGTTTTAATCTGAACCTACTTTGGATGGGGTCCCACATCAGTCCGACCACGTTACCTCCCTGCGGTGATCATAACGCAATAAAATCGAATTAGTGTCATATACAGCAAAGAAGTTTCCTGAAAAATAACTCGGTATTTTGTCCATATGTACAGCTAATGAAACCTTTTGGTTTATGTGGGTTTCTATGGGTTTCTATGGGTTTCTATGGGACCAACAGTAACCCAGAAAATAAAACCCATATAAACCCATAGGACCCATAGAAACCCATAGGACCCATAGAAACCCATAGGACCCATAGAAACCCACACCCATAGAAACCCATAGGACTCATAGAAACCAACAGGACCTATATAAACCCATAGGACCCATAGAAACTCACACCCATAGAAACCCATAGGACCCAGAGAAACCCACAGGACCCATGGAAACCCACACCCATAGAAACCCATCGGACCCATAGAAACCCACAGGACCCATAGAAACCAACACCCATAGAAACTCGTAGGACCCATAGAAACCCACAGGACCCATACGACCCATAGGACCCATAGAAACCCATAGGACCCATAGAAACCAACAGACCCATAGAAAATTTGCATATTCATGCAAGACTCATACAAGACATTCATACAACAAAATGTGATGTTTATATATTTCGTTATTTGTTTAACACACATATTCACTTTTAATGGTGTGTATTTTAATGAAATAATATATAATCAATGTATTCACCACATTTAAAATTCCTAGATGGGAGTTAATATTCCAGAAAACAATATAAATATGATATAATATTGTACTAACCATGGAAAAGTATTTTAACTGCAAATACATATATCTCAACGTATTGTTCAGCTTTAAATTAAATTCTTTAACCCTCTTCTACAAGAGGCAATGCCTTGCTTGCCATATTGCACTGTCTGAAGAGGTTGATAAGGATCATATGAGTATGAATTCTTATTTAATGATTCTCTATGAGAGATAATTGATATATCCCTATTGGAAGTGTCAACGGGAAATTCCTATGCGAAATTTCTATGGGAAATTTCTATGGGAATCCTATGGGAATCCTATGGGAAATTTCTATGGGAATCCTATGGGAATCCTATGGGAAATTCCGATGGGAATCCTATGGGAATCCATAGAAACCCATGTTTCACTTTCCCTATTGAAACCCATAGAAACCAATAGGCCTATGGGTTTCTATAGGTTTCCTATGGGTTTTGGTTCTATGGGAATTTCGACCTGGGTTTGCTCAATTTCTTGAGTAGGCTTGAATCCGGTGCCACTGCATTGTGATCACTGCATTATTCATAATAGCCGGTCATGCAGAGCCAGCAAATTCAATAACCACGTTTACAGAACTGTGTGTCTATTCAAATTCCAATGAAAGCCAAACGTGTTACAATATCGGGCAGGCAAGTATTTTTAAACGGTTCAACAATGCAGTAATGCTCAAAGGCACGGTCAAGTGGCACAGCGGTGGACTAAACTATTCATTATCTAGCATTCTATTGGTCCGATCAAAATAACACATTCGCTGCAGTGTAAAAACATAGATAGGCGCATAGTGAGGGTCGCACGTCACAAATCGGTGCATTGTGGGAAAGAACAAGCTCGCTCACGAATTTGTGTCATTATAATTTCAAAACCAGTAAGAACCCACAATCATACTTTTTTCATACAAAATTGTGTTTATTGACCTATAATATCTGTCTTTCAATCATTAGAAGCTTGAAATCGTATGGAAGTCCACTTTAAAGCATGGCGAGTTGCTCCTCAATGATGATGCAATGCAGTGGCGGATCTACGGGGGAGGGGGGGGGGGGGGTTAAAGTGTTTACCCCCCCCCCCCCCCCCCCCTTGGGCTGCCAAGTGAAAATTTGATGTGCATAGAAAAAACGCCATCATGTGTCCAGACCCACACAGTATCCGCATCGTCATTGGGTCAACCCCCCCCCCCCCCCCCCTTAGCAAAAAGCTAGATATGCCCCTGTGCAGTGATTGACAGCAATTTTGAAACGATAGCTCATAACTACATGATGTTCAACTAGGCATAACTTCTGTGTTTCTTGTTCGATTTCACCAATTATTCCTCTTATTCTCCTTAGTTTGATAGCTAATGAATACATCGGGCCTGGACTTCCCCTTTAAAGAAGGGAGCATCTCTACCATTCTTTGCTTACCAACACACTGATCAAGCTCTGAATTGACAGCAGTTGTAGACTAACTGTGATGCTTGTTCCATGAATATTGCATTATTTTATCCTCAAAAGGCAACATTGAAGCTAGCAGAGTTTTTCGCCGACATGTTTAGAACAGATAATGATTGGTGCCATGTTCAACAATGATTAATAATACTGGTGGCTACTTATGTAGCGCATGTTCCGTTTTTCAACGCTTTCGGCGCATCACTATTACCTTGATCATCTGATACATATTGCATGCAATCCAGCATGCATAGTGCACATTGTCCACTCCAAGGGGAGCATTTCAGCCAGTCTACCAAATTTGTGCACAGAGTGCTTAGTAACCCCTTTCCATCCTTTTGGGTAGCAATTTTCTCGAGAGCAGCAAATGTGGATAAACCTTTTTGCTGAAGGACAGTCGGTATGCCTATACCTTGGGTTCAAACTTGGGACCTCAATATTGGAATACATGCGCTCTACCAATCTTGCCACACCACGCCCATGTGGCATTCTCCTTTGAATAATGAGGTCAGGTCATTGCATGTTCTATCTGGTAGTTCTGCCATTTGAAGCCATCCATCTGGAAAGAGACAAAATGAAACGTAAAAAATGCAAAAATCACTATAAAATTGAATTTGTTTACAGTCAAACTTGTCTGTAGTGACCACTAAATGAACAGAAGAGATTTTGAAGTGGCGACTGTATACACGTAGCCTTTATAGGCAGCTTCTATAACAATGTCTGTCTTAGTAGGGGTTCACTTTTGATGGCCACTATTGGCGGTGACCACTAAGATTGTACACAGGTGGCCTTTATATAGGCAGGCTTCATAACAATGTTATTCTAAGTAGGGGTTCACATTTGATGGCCAATACTGGCGGTTGCCACTAAGACTGTACACAGGTGGCCTGTATATAGGCAAGCTTCATAACAATGTTATTCTAAGTAGGGGTTCACATTTGATGGCCAATACTGGCGGTTGCCACTAAGACTGTACACAGGTGGCCTGTATATAGGCAGGCTTCATAACAATGTTATTCTAAGTAGGGGTTCACATTTGATGGCCAATACTGGCGGTTGCCACTAAGACTGTACACAGGTGGCCTGTATATAGGCAGGCTTCATAACAATGTTATTCTAAGTAGGGGTTCACATTTGATGGCCACTATTGGCGGTTGCCACTAAGACTGTTTGTATACAGGTGGCCTTTATAGGCAGGCTCCAAAACAATGTATTTCTTATTAGGTAATGCACTATTGGCGGTGGCCACTAAGACTGTTTGTATACAGGTGGCATTTATAGGCAGGCTCCAAAACAATGTATTTCTTATTAGGTAATGGCCACTATTGGCGGTGGCCACTAAGACTGTTTGTACACAGGTGGCATTTATAGGCAGGCTCCAAAACAATGTATTTCTTATTAGGTAATGCACTATTGGCGGTGGCCACTAAGACTGTTTGTATACAGGTGGCATTTATAGGCAGGCTCCAAAACAATGTATTTCTTATTAGGTAATGGCCACTATTGGCGGTGGCCACTAAGACTGTTTGTACACAGGTGGCATTTATAGGCAGGCTCCAAAACAATGTATTTCTTATTAGGTAATGGCCAATATTGGCGGTGGCCACTAAAGACGGATTTGACTGTTTATTAAATTGCAATTTAACCTGTTCAACCCAATCAGGACTGGTCGGTCCCCAAATGCTCGGAATGGAGTCTATGGAGAATACGTGCTAAAGCAAAATCAATCCGTCCTGAAAAATTGAAAACGGTCAAAAAAAATAAGACAATAATTATTTGATATTTTATATTGATATTCCAAATACACTGTGATATCTAATCGATAATTCCCAAGACGATGCTTTTTGTTAAACGTGGTACCTAATTATCCTCAAAATTA
>JBAMJV010000120.1:0-47522 GCA_037951105.1 Echinarachnius parma
AAGTGGCAATTTACCGCAGTGGCATGCGACTAGTACGAAGGTGACAAGGGGGCGCGTACCACCAACCCCCCCCCCCCCCCCCCATCACCCATTAACCTGGCAAACACAAATGGGTGCAGCATAAATACATAATTAAAGAGTGTGTCCCTCCCCCACTAAGTGGTATTTACCCCCTCCTGTACCCGCCCACCCCCAATAATTTTACATAACAAAACAACTTGATAGAATTTAAATAATTGCATAGAGTGTGGTCACTAGAGTGTCGCCCCCCCCCCCCCCCCCCCACCCGCTACGTCAGTTGATTGTGGTTTAGCTAACATTATATCATACTATTGGCGTATAACGTGTACAGAGAGAACAATCTTCCCTTTCAGTTTGAGTGAGAAAGACCACACCAGAAAAAATGTAAGATAATTTATAATATTTAGCTATGTTTCTTTTGTATATAAAATTATTTTTAATCGTATTATGTTCCGTACCAATCGAAGCATTACTGATATATTTATGACTATATGAAGAGCTCATTTGCAAAAGGGGTTAGATCCACTTTCCATAACAATTGAGTTAGCGATATCAGTACATTAATAAGCTACGTAACTATGTAGAATCCAAATTTTTGGACAATTTTCTCACTCAAAATCAAAATATAGAAAGTTCAATTTTCATATTCCCATAGGCATGTGTACAAAGTTTGACAAAGAAACCTGCTTTACTCCAAAGTTGAAAAAGTGGATCTAACCCCTTTTGCGAATGAGCTCTTCATATATTGATTATTCAGATTCAGATTTAGATTAAAGTGATCCAGGTAAAGTGTCTAACTCCACGAAAAAAAAATTGGAGCTTCCTCGTTCCTCTTCTGCCGTGTTGTTTAGCTTATGGTAAGAGAAGCATAAAATAGGGTTAGATTTGTTCAATGTCCTTTTAGTATGAAGATAATTATCATTGAAAATCATTATTTCAAAAGCGTTGATCAACGCTTTTCAAAAAAAGTACAATGTAGCTAAACACGTCCGAGCGAGCACGCGTGGGAAACATTCCAGACGCTATTGAACTTTGATCCAACGTGCGCAAATTGCATGAATTCTGTACAGTCTGTAAACATACACGAGTGCGGATATCGTCAACGGATGATTATTACTGCTACAAATCCATGACAGGCCATCAGTATTCGGTGATAAAATATGAACTCAATATTCGTTTTTTTCACTAGGTTAACAGTGTTCGTTTCTTTCAAACTTTCACAAATCTTTCAATTGTATTTTACAATGATATTAATATAGGATTGAAGTCTCAAATGTCATTTTGTGCAATATCTGACACTTTACCTGAATCACTTTAATAAGATTTTCTTTAATTTCTATTTTTTCAAAAAACGCATTGATTAATCAATATACATCAGATCAATTCGTCATCTAAATTTACTTGATCAACACAATAAGCATGTAAATGAAATGTATTTATTCATGTATTCAAACATGTTTATAAAGGATACATGCTACTTCTGTTATAATAATACTAATACTAATACTAATACTAATACTTCTCTCATAATCATATTATTACTTCTACTACTATCTACTACTACTACTACTACTACTACTACTATCTACTCCTACTACTACTACTACTACTACTACTACTACTACTACTACTACTACTACTACTACTACTACTACTACTATCTACTACTACTACTACTACTATCTACTACTACTACTACTGACTACTACTACTGACTACTACTACTACTACTACTACTATCTACTACTACTACTACTACTACTACTACTACTACTACTAACTACTACTACTACTACTACTACTACTACTACTACTACTACTACTACTACTACTACTACTACTACTACTACTACTGCTACTACTACTACTACTTATACTATATGTACTACTTTGAAAGAAATATCATGTCTATTTGAATGCATTTCCCTCACGTTTTATACGAACCCGTGTTTATAAAAACATACATATTTACTCTAGAGATTATCTTGAGAGATAAGAAGTCTTTTAAAGCACCCGTTGATATTTACTTTATCAACAAAGATAAATATAATACAGGAGCCTTAGGCTAACTGCATTATTCGAAATTATTTAATGTGGGTTTTTTTTGCCGTGCCAAATGACCTAATTCTACAATTTTGTTTATTTTTGTCACCAATACATCAACGATCATTAGATTTTTTTTTTAATTGTATGGGTTATTTTATTGACTTATCAATAGACCAGTATCTCATGAAGCATAAGTGATTTCTGATTCACAATCATACAGAGGGAATCTGTTTTGGAGGTCACAGTTATCTTTTGCGACCTTTTTTTATTCATAAAAAATATCCCCCAAATTGTTGTAAAAGATATACCAACAACAGTATACACAATATACACAGGGAATAAAATGGTATTATAGGGCATACATACATGTAATTGTGTTTCAATTACGAAGGGTAATGATGACAACAAATAATTATGGTATCTGAAGAATATTCCAAAAAGTCGATATGAAATATTTGTATAAACTTTATCAGGGAAATTCGAAAATGCTCGATTGCAAATACAGTACATCTTACAGTTGTACAACAGTTGTATAACATCGTACACATTTATTGCTCACATAATTATGGCTTCAATATTGTTGCACATTTGTATATATATATACATACAACCCCACTATATAACACCTTTTAACAAGATATTATATTGAACATCAATAAATACATTTTTATTAAAAATCGTCACATACACAGTCTTCACAATATTATCGTACAGACGGTGTTGCGATCTTGAAAAGCACAATTTTATACAACAAAATATGAAGTATATCATACAGTACACATTTTATCATGAACAATTAGAGAAATGTTTACTCCATCGGGACTCCATCGCCAACCATAGTAGTCAAAATTGTCAATAGATGCTGGCTCCAATAATTATTGTAGCATATTTGTATACATCGTTGAAAAGACGATGAATGAAGTGATTCAGTTTATAAAGTTTAACAAATCTTCCAACTGTGCGGTAATGACAGTGTCGGTGTCCTGCTTATGAGAAGCCCTTTTAGTTGGTTGCAATTTCAATTGTATTTCGAGTCGGTACTGTGGGAATTAGATCTTATCTCTACATGCTATGTAATAGAACAAAGTGCACTGTAGAAGAATGACAGAGATGAATGTGTTTTCGCTGTACTGTATAATAGTATCATGCCGGTAATTATGATTAATTGATTGTCCTTTGGCCATGCAGGCGACATAAAGGGGAAAAAAAACCCGTGGAAATGTTTGTTACAATGCAAGAAAATTAATGCGAGATATCACTTGACGGGTATTTGAGCAAAAACAACAAAAGATCGTATACATATGATCGTTTGGCCGATATTAACTGAATAAGCGAAATTGCTCTATACAATTTCAAATTTCCCGCCTTCGGTCATGTGACTGCGCAATTTGTCAGTATATGGACAACTGCATTTATTTTATGACCATTTGGCACAAATTGACGGAATAATTTAAATTGCTCTATCGAAATTGCTCTAGAAAATTTCAAATTTCCCGCCTTTGGTCACGCGACTGTGCAGTTATGAATGTATGGACAACTGCATTTATGACCATTTGGCCGAAAATGACTGAATAATCGAAATAGATCCATACAGTTTCAAATTTCCCGCCTTCGGTCACGTGACTGTGCAATTACGTCGGTATGGACAACTGCACGTCGCGACTTATAATATGGTTTGGAGTGCCAGAGTGGTGTAGCGGTTCTGTTTGATTGGGGGTGGGGGCACGCGAAATATTTGGGGACACACCCCACTATACTGTACATTTTTTATGTATTTGTTTATTTTCCTTGAATTAAAAACAAATTTAACCGCATACACACATACAATCTGAATGAACCACAGTTATAATTTATCCAATATTTTAACCCATTCACGGGAACTATAGTGTACCATGTCTAATCTCTACAAACTCGAAAGATCCCAATCGACAAATCGAAACGATTCAAATAAACCGGATACAAGAATTATACCGGTTATATATGTGTAATGATATATCATAATACATAGTTAGATATGTAAAATGATTTTGTTGAACATCGTTCCACGGACTCTGATATGTTCACTCACACAAATTCCGATTTGAACAGGTTAAATTTAAGGTTCCCTGAAATCCTAATGCAAGTTGCCTTCAACTATTGTGTATTAGTGTATACATCAACTATTTGTTAACTATTTGACCGACACATGTCTTGTATATTTTTTAACATTTTAGCGATTATTTTTTTCAGTTGCCAAGGCCCAAGGCCCATCTCTGAAGAAAAAAAAACTCACTATAGAGTAAAAACTCCTTGTGACATCATCTCTCAATCACTGGTCAACTAACCGGAGATGAACAAAAGACATACCTACAAAAGAACATGTATGCCTTTTGTCCATCTCAGGATAGTTGACCTGTGATTGAGAGATGATGTCACAATGGTTTTTACTCTGGATATATATTTTGTTTATAGAGATGGGCCTAATTGGCAAATTGGGGAAAATAATTGCTACAATGTTCAAAAATATACAAAACAATTATGTAGGTCAAATAGTTAACAAATAGTTGATGTAAACACTAATACACAATAGTTGAAGGCAACTTGCATTTGGATTTCAGGGAACCTTTTACATGAATTTTTTTGACTGGTTGGCCTTTTTTGAGGATGTGCAGTGGAGCTACACATTACGCATCATCCGTGCGATAGTAACCTCAACATGCTCAATATCGCGAACTTGTTTTTATTTTCGTGTTGATATACAGTTCAAAATATATACGTTATTCAGCGAGGAAGCGTCACTCCTAATGCAACTTTACAAGTACCCTGTTGCATGCACGTTCTCATCACAATATTTAGCGCCAATCAGTTATTACACTTTTCTGCGCCAAAATATCGTCGTCCGCGAATTTAGTTACCAAGGTAAGTCCAATTTGCCTTCAGTCTTTTCCACACACAAAATTACTGCGTTACTATTATTTCAGTGATCATAATATAATGCTGTGTTGTTAAATGTACGAGCTCATCACTCCATCAGTCGCGAGTTGTTTTTTTGTATAAGCTTCCTGCTTATCCACCACATTACATTTTGTGATAATTATGTTCGATCTTCTTTTGATTTATACTCAAGTTTCTCTATTTTTATTTAATAATATTTGTATATTTTCGTGAAGGTATATTATACATCTTTGGATGACAGGTCAGTTGGCTGAGGAAATGATTTTCACGCACAAGTTTAAACAGTCAATCTTTAGAAGATTGCTTATGCATATTTTATCCATCGTTTAATTTTCGACTGAGATTCGCTGCTTATTGATACACAGCATGATTATCACATTAGTGCTCACGCATGTTCACTGTCTTCATTCATGTTCATTTTCAATATATAATTGCATTCATTTTTTTGTATGCTCTATAGCATGTACCCGCAAATGATTCTTTACCAAATTTGCCTACATATATTCGGGTGATGTCCGGGTTTACTCACACGGCATGATAACAAGTATGATAATCCAATCAAAGCATATAGATTTCGTGAACATCATTCATTTCTTGAACCCGTGGAAATTTAGCACATACATGGTTTTCCCTAGCCTTTAAAGGACAATGAAATCCAAACAAATTGTTGTATGCACTATAAGACACTAAATATAATGAATAGTCTCTGAAAATTTGAGCACAATCGGTCAAGAAATGAGAAAACTATGTCTCTTTGAAAAGAGCCATGTATTTCTTTGAGTGACTCAAATTGGCAACGCACTCATGGCAAAGTTGTGGACAACTCCCCATACATTTTGTACACAAAATTTCTGTTTTGTTAAATTTTCTCAAAATTTATGTTTACCCTTCGTTCGAGTTCAACATATGTCTTGTAGAATGCTTTTATACATAACATATCATGAGTTGGGAGAATGGAAAAAATGTGACTATGAAGAAAACTGTAAAAATGGGAACATTTGTGTACAAAACATATGGGGAGTTGTCCACACACTTATCAGAGTGCGTTGCCAATTTGAGTTCCCCATATGAATAAATGGACATCTTCAAAGAGCCGTAGTTTTCTTGTTTCTTACCCGATTATGCTCTAACTTTCAGAGATTATTCTTCTTAATCTTTTCAAGACTATGAAAGCAACATTTTGCTTGGGTTTCATTGCCCTTTAATCATACATTACGAGCTGAGATCCCGCTTGTTGTACTGTTTTACCCAACTAGCTTGGTTGCCATATAGAGCCTTTACTCTTTTGAACGCGTTAATGTAGTAATGAGTAGCCTTTAATCAAGGCTCTATATGGCTGGGAGATCTATCATACATTACGAGCTGAGATCCCGCTTGTTATACTGTTTTACCCAACTTCGCGCCGCGGGTCCTAATGACGATCGCGCTTCGCGCTCTGTTGGGTGTTCGCTCCGCTCACAAAGCGCGGGGGCCTTGACAAAAGGCTAGGTTTTCCCCTGCACCATCGACCACAGTGCATGGCGTAGTGTGGTCGGACTGATGGGTTGGGGGGGGGGGGGGGGGGGGGGAGAGACAGAGTATTAAAATAAATACCGTGAGATAAAGTAAGAATTGCTAAGTAATCTTTTATGCTAAAGAATTTACCAACATATCCCATTCATGTCATATTTAAATTTGAACTTAAATATAAATCTAAACAAAAAAACACGAAATATTGGTAATATTATTATATTTGAATCCCAGTTTTAGCTAAGTAATTTACTCAAGCAAATATTTAAGGACTAGTTTTAATACTGGCACAGGTTTTTGGTAAACGGCGGGGGGAGGGGGGGGGGGGGGGTTCGGTTGCAGCTCCAACAAGAATGGGCATTACGATCATCATTACAAGTTGTGTATCGTGCATTTTGTTTTGCCCGGTGCGCACTATTTTAGTGCTTAGCTTTCCCTGTAGATTTGACACAGTATAAGCTAATAATACATCTGCTGTATATAATACTACTTTAAAGCAGTAGTTCAGTTTTGGTATAGAGGGCGCTGCACATTTTTTTTTGTGAGGTAATGAAAAACTGAGTGTAAAATTTGAAAGAGCATACAATTTTAATGGCAGAATAAACTTTATTTGATCAAAATCGGTTCAGAAACGGCTGAAATATCAATAAATATATCCGATCGGAATAAATCTGGGGCCCAGATTTATTCGATGATTTTTTTTAAATGAATTTTTAAAATGCCTACACTTTTTTAAAATGTTCAAAAGAAGTTTTTAAATAGTTGTTGATGATCTCTCTATCTAATCAATATTTCAACAAAACATCACATGCATAGTTTTGTATGAAAAATGGTTGAAACCAATGCTTTTTTAGAGAGCGCCCTCTTGTGTTGTAATGGCTCTTTTTGAATGATAACAGGCTTTATACTTAGTCGTTTGTAATTGTCTATACCTTTCGAGCATGGTGGAGTTATAACTATTAGTTTGTAGTGTTATTGTGCAGTTTGATTACTAAAGCTCAGCCTTACCAAAACTGTACTACCCCTTTATTGTGGACAAAATTCATATTTTGGACTTCTCTTTTATCATAATATTTTTCTGATTATGACAGAGGTCACTTCGATGATTAAAAAGGTCGTTAGTCTATTTCATAAATGGCGCTGTCAGAAAATGGAACGCTGAAAATACGACTACAACATCACGAACAATGATGAATAGATGATAAATATTATGGCTTGTAAGAAATGACAATAATTGTATAAATTATAGAAGTATTAATTCATTATTCGTGCAATGAGACTCGATGGGAAACGTGCCATTGTCCCATCTATATCCAGCATACTTGACGGAAAGATCGGTTTACCTTCAAATTAAATTGCAAGAAAGCACTTGCTCCAGTTAATAATAATGTTAAATGTTTCTGTAAATGTATCATAACAATATTAATTACGTACCGTATTGTAGCTGCAGAGAACGGGACAATTTGAAATTGAATACAAATCATAAGTTAGGTAACTTTGTCGAAATAAAACAAAATTGTGCGGTATGCTGCTGTTTTCCTCTCACGATAATATCCTGGGAGGTATTTTAACCTTAAACATTTTATTTCGTTATTGAGAAATTTATAAATAATTTTGAAAGGAATCCCTGCGCGAAAATATATCTCTTATATATAGCGGCCGCATGAAGATTGCTCAACATTAAACGTGCATAATGTGACATACCAGACCACTTTCGCTAATTTAACGGCCGTATTACATCACTCCTCACTCAGTGGTCAGAGCAGCTCACATTAAAGGGATCTAGTAACTTTGTTGACATGTGCAAAAAGTGATGAATGGTTGATGCAATGTATATTGTTGTTATCTCATATGTCCACAGGGTATTGTGTGAAAATTTCAAGTCAAATGGACATTGTATGGCCAAGTAATGAGCGAAAATGCAAAGTGATATTCATTAACTCACTGCAATCACTTTGTACACAGAAGAAACACTCCGGGAGAGTTTTTCTTATCTGAATACTTCAATCATACATATCTTCGTAACGAAATGGAAATTTGAAAAACCGAAACCTGTCCCATGATTTTATTGTTAATACGAATACAACAAGGTATAAGGGAACCGCTAGAATTAAAATTTTATTTTGAGGATTTGGACAATGTTACTAAGTCCCTTTAATGTTAATTTTACCTACCGTACATCAGCCTGGGCGAGTGGCAACAAATAGAAAAAGTTACATAATTATTTCCTTTAACATGACCTAATACCGGTACGTACAGAACTCTCCGCAAAAAAAAATCTTACCCAGTCCTTTTCAGCATGAATCAAATTATCTCTTTCATATTATTTCTATAGAAAAATATTTCACTATTTTGTTGTGTTGGAAGAATCTTTTGGGAACGTGAAACTTGATAAAGTTCTGAGAATGAGGTAATACGCTCTACTTCAAAATTCATTACATGACTTCAGATAACTAGATCGCGTTCGATGAAGCTTGAAGTGATCAGAGTGTATGATATTATACAGTTGTTAACTGGTGGTGGAGGGAAAAGCACGGAATGTTCCACTCCCGAGGGATTTTAAATGCTATTGAGGGAAGAGTAAATAAGTCCCGAGACGTAGTCGAGGGACTTATTTTCTTCACGAAATAGCATTTAAAATCCCGAGGGGAACATTCCATGATTTTCCCGACAGCAAAGTTAACAACTGTTTTATCATCTGAATTGCCATGTAACAGTGCCATGTAATATCCAAAAATATTACATGGCAGCTCATGTACTGTATTTACTAAGTCAGGTGATAAATCATTTTAAACGCAATTTCCCAAGCTTTAATATTGTACCAATATTAATATAAATATGTTTAGAATTGTGGGTTTCGTTTTATTCACACTGTATGTATGTTCTTTGTATTTCTTGAGTTTAGTTGTGTTTTTTTACCCTATAGGCTAGTGCATTTATTTTTTCAATAGATATTAGTTCTCATGACTCAAAGACTAACTAAATCAAGCAAAAGTTCGAGTAATAATTTACTCTTGTTTTAGAAATATAATTTGGGAGATCATCCAAAAAATCTGTCGTTATTTTACATTTTTGAAAATTTATATATTAAAGGTATACTCAATACCGGCATTCACAGTATAATTATTATATATCCTCGCCAAAATTGAAGCATATCGTCATTTATTTGTTGCAAGTGGTGCTTTTGTAATAAAGCTTTATTTTATTTATAACAAAGTTTCTGTATATACCGACATATTGCAGGTTGTATCCGTATGGTATAATAATAGCTTTGATACTCGTGAGAATATCGCCCTATCAAATAACCGCTATTATTATTTTGTTTTATTTACAATTATTGGAAGCGGTATAACTTTATAATGTTTATATTGTTCTCCGAAGTCAAGGTGGGTGTGACTTGTCTATTTTTAGCCCAGAATCACTCATTTAAAGAGTGTTTCAGGCTATCATTAAATTTGTTATTTTGTTATATTTGTATGCTGTGTCTTTAATGTATTTGTAAATTCCACCTCATTGAGTACGTATGTAAAGCAGGCCTTTGTGGCACCGAAAGGGGCTACCCTGTGTTTACAAAGATGACTGAATAAATAAATAAATAAATATATCAATGAAATTAATAAATAAACAAGTAGCAGCCAATATATACAATTTCCACTCTTTCCACAATTTTCCACCTCTTGTGGTGAAAATGATAAATATTTGCATCATGAAAAAATAATGAAATACAGAAATTGTTTTTACTTACAATCAGAACTCCCAAACTATCAACTTCTTCTTTTTTTTCGGACTAAGAGCAAAATCAATTTTTAGAGAAAGCGGCCGTCCCTGAATTGCTGATGCTGAAGAGTATAATGTAAATGACATGTAAATTAAACGTTTAACAAATACGGGGGGAAAATGCCGGGACAAATCGAGTATTTCAGGAAATTTGTTGGCGCGATTGAAATTTCAGGTGCTTTAAAATGTAAATTGATGGCGCTAAAAATATTGCAAGAATAACTGAATGGGTGGGAGGCAGGGTCATTAGTACTTTTGGATGTCCAGGGGACGATGCTACCAGTTTTTTTTTCTTTCCAATAGAGTCACTTTGGGTCAACATTTAGCCACTCGATTTGGGACGAGCGCCATCACTTGTTTCTATACTGAATACGAACTCTGTCTAGACCGTAAACCCAAGGAGGTTTAATACCTCCTTGGTAAACCTACCAACAGATCTAGTCCCGAAATAGCATGCAATCTCTTTTAATTCATAGGGCATTATTCCATAATTATGACGTTTGCTTACACTCAGTGGTAGGAAACAGACATTTCTTCAAAGAATACCGCATTTTGTAGGGGGTTATTGCTGACTTACTCTTTCGATTTCCATGCCTTATCTCGCACGAACCCCCCCCCCCCCCCTCCCCCGTCTCATCTTTTTCCCTTCACAATCTCCCCTATCGTACATTTTGTCGTAATGTTTAATCCTCACACATACACCCATACATACATAGATACACCCATAAATGCATACATAGAAAACTACAAAGGTTAATAAAATACTCCGTTAAAAATTTGTTTGGTAATATTTCGGCGACAAAGGCCTATGGCCGAAATATCACAGACAACATTTTTCACGGAGTATTGTATTAACTTTTGTTGTACATTTCGACTCCGAGCAGAAATTGTACCTACATACATACACATTCTGTTATTGTGTCAGGGACAATTTGGGATCAACACTCAACATTCAAGGTTTCTTCTAAATTATGATCTCTTTTCCATGTAATTCCAGAATAATTAGCAAACATATTAATAACAATGGATTATCTCCTAGGCTAGTTGGGATAGACTTTGAACAGTGTCTACTCTATAGCAAGTTAAAGGGATCTAGTAAGTAGTAACTGTGTTGACATGTGCAAAAAGTGATGAATGGTTGATAAAATGTATAATGTTGTTATCTGATGTTTCCACTGGGTATTGTGTAAAAAATGCAAGTTAAATGGCGGTTATATGGCCAAGTAATGAGCACAAATACAAAGTGATATTTACTTACTCATTGCAATGACGTTGTACACGGATACGACTATCCAGTGGATAGTTTAACATCTGAACACCTCAATCGTAAATATCTTTTTAACGAAAGGGAAATTTCAAATGGACATTGTATGGCCAAGTAATGAGCGAAAATGCAAAGTGATATTCATTAACTCACTGCAATCACTTTGTACACATAAGAAACACTCCGGGAGAGTTTTTCTTATCTGAATACTTCAATCATACATATCTTCGTAACGAAATGGAAATTTGAAAAACCGAAACCTGTCCCATGATTTTATTGTTAATACGAATACAACAAGGTATAAGGGAACCGCTAGAATTAAAATTTTATTTTGAGGATTTGGACAATGTTACTAAGTCCCTTTAATGTTAATTTTACCTACCGTACATCAGCCTGGGCGAGTGGCAACAAATAGAAAAAGTTACATAATTATTTCCTTTAACATGACCTAATACCGGTACGTACAGAACTCTCCGCAAAAAAAATCTTACCCAGTCCTTTTCAGCATGAATCAAATTATCTCTTTCATATTATTTCTATAGAAAAATATTTCACTATTTTGTTGTGTTGGAAGAATCTTTTGGGAACGTGAAACTTGATAAAGTTCTGAGAATGATGTAATACGCTCTACTTCAAAATTCATTACATGACTTCAGATAACTAGATCGCGTTCGATGAAGCTTGAAGTGATCAGAGTGTATGATATTATACAGTTGTTAACTGGTGGTGGAGGGAAAAGCACGGAATGTTCCACTCCCGAGGGATTTTAAATGCTATTGAGGGAAGAGTAAATAAGTCCCGAGACGTAGTCGAGGGACTTATTTTCTTCACGAAATAGCATTTAAAATCCCGAGGGGAACATTCCATGATTTTCCCGACAGCAAAGTTAACAACTGTTTTATCATCTGAATTGCCATGTAACAGTGCCATGTAATATCCAAAAATATTACATGGCAGCTCATGTACTGTATTTACTAAGTCAGGTGATAAATCATTTTAAACGCAATTTCCCAAGCTTTAATATTATACCAATATTAATATAAATATGTTTAGAATTGTGGGTTTCGTTTTATTTAACTCACACTGTATGTATGTTCTTTGTATTTCTTGAGTTTAGTTGTGTTTTTTTACCCTATAGGCTAGTGCATTTATTTTTTCAATAGATATTAGTTCTCATGACTCAAAGACTAACTAAATCAAGCAAAAGTTCGAGTAATAATTTACTCTTGTTTTAGAAATATAATTTGGGAGATCATCCAAAAAATCTGTCGTTATTTTACATTTTTGAAAATTTATATATTAATGTTCTACTCAATACCATTCACAGTATAATTATTATATATCCTCGCCAAAATTGAAGCATATCGTCATTTATTTGTTGCAAGTGGTGCTTTTGTAATAAAGCTTTATTTTATTTATAACAAAGTTTCTGTATATACCGACATATTGCAGGTTGTATCCGTATGGTATAATAATAGCTTTGATACTCGTGAGAATATCGCCCTATCAAATAACCGCTATTATTATTTTGTTTTATTTACAATTATTGGAAGCGGTATAACTTTATAATGTTTATATTGTTCTCCGAAGTCAAGGTGGGTGTGACTTGTCTATTTTTAGCCCAGAATCACTCATTTAAAGAGTGTTTCAGGCTATCATTAAATTTGTTATTTTGTTATATTTGTATGCTGTGTCTTTAATGTATGTATACTATTAATTCCACCTCATATATAAAGGCTCCTAATTGAGTACGTATGTAAAGCAGGCCTTTGAGGCACTGAAAGGGGCTACCCTGTGTTTACAAAGATGACTGAATAAATAAATAAATAAATAAATATATCAATGAAATTAATAAATAAACAAGTAGCAGCCAATATATACAATTTCCACTCTTTCCACAATTTTCCACCTCTTGTGGTGAAAATGATAAATATTTGCATCATGAAAAAATAATGAAATACAGAAATTGTTTTTACTTACAATCAGAACTCCCAAACTATTAACTTCTTCTTTTTTTCGGACTAAGAACAAAATCAATTTTTTAGAGAAAGCGGCCGTCCCTGAATTGCTGATGCTGAAGAGTATAATGTAAATGACATGTAAATTAAACCTTTAACAAATACGGGGGGGAAATGCCGAGACAAATCGAGTATTTCAGGAAATTTGTTGGCGCGATTCAGGGGCGTCGATCCTGGGGGGGCAGGGGGGGCGGTCGCCCCCCCAATGAAAATATTGGGGGGGCGAACATATCATTTCGCCCCCCCAATAATTCCGAAAATGAGGAAGAAAAAATCAAGTGATATAATGCCAAAGAGGGGAAAGACACATTTATCAATAATTAATCTTCAAAATAGCCGTTTTCTAGTTTGAAAAGGACTGTAAATCTCCTTTTTGCCGCGCGCTTCGCGCGCATACAGTTTATCATGTTGCAAGTTTCATTTTGGTTGTGGGAACTCACATGTGTTGGGCAGTGTAATTTCTCATACGCACACCTCAAACGAAGTTAATTAAACCCTCATCTATAGATAGCCCACCGTCACAGAAAATAAAATAATCTGAAATATATCTTTCAGTCAATTCGGTCCATATGCGCTGAACGCAAATCATATTGAAATATTTTCATGTCCCCCCCACATTTGAAAGTGATGAAGATTGTCCCCCTCCCTTTGTCATTATGTATGTTTGGTTCCATACTTTTTTTTTTTTTTTTTTTTAAATTCTTTTTATTGCTTCAAATCAAAAACGTTTACAATCGTTGATCATCATTATATTCGACATGCATAACAAATACAATACAATTAGGAATAAACAATTGAACATGTACAAACAAAATTAAGTGATATTAAATCAAATGAGAGGTCTCCACTTTTTTTCGTGTGTATTCTGTTTTCCTTTTCTATATGCAATAATATATTCCACGTGTTGAAGAAGATCAAGTTCCTTTGTAAAACGTAAAAATGACAAATTTTTTTCTTCGAACTTTGTTTTATAAATAAAATATTTTGCATAAAATATAATTGTATTAGTGAGATGGTGAGTTCTTTCGCCAAAACCAAAACAGATATCTAAGTTCGAGAATTGTTGAGTATATACATTCTTTCTCAATAACCAAGCATTTATATCTGACCAGAATTGTTTAATTATAGAACATGTACAAAACAAATGCAACAAACTTTGTGGTTCTTCATTGCAGAAATTACAAACTGGAGAATTGTGTATACCTATTTTATATAAATAATCATTTGTCGCTAAGCGACGGTGAATGAATTTAAATTGAAATACACGAATCTTAGTATCCAACGTTACCCAATATATAATTTCAAATCTATTTTGCCATTGAATTAAATCTCTCAAATTTATATTCAAGTCATATGACCACTTTTCACATTGATTCGTATTTAATAAGTTTATACAAAATTTAGACACTATTTTTTCATAACAGGGCTTTGTTACTTTTTTAAATCGAATAAATTTCGTGTATCCATCTTCTTCTCGTTCTTGTTCTAAATCACCTATTTTCAATATTCTTTTCCACTCTTTTTTTATACAGGAGAGCAATGCAAAATATTCTAAATAACATCCATTATTCAACTGTAAAAATTCCCGTAGTTCCAAAAAAGGTTTAAATGATCCATCTATATTTACTATATCTTTTACAAACAAAATGCCTGCATCAAACCATTTTTTATACATAACTATTTTTCCATCTATTTTAATGTGGGAATTATACCAAAGCGATTGATTCATAATATCTTTAAACTTCACAGGGTTATAGTATCTATAATATGACCAAGCAAAAAGAACATCTTTCCAAAATCCATTTATACCACTATAATTCAAATCACCTCCTGCAAAATTACACAAGAATATATACACGCCACCTATTTTTTTAGTATTGGCATAAAACAATTTCTTCCAATGGCCATCATTTTGTTCGTCCAAAATTCGTTTTACCCATGCAATTTTTAAGGCGTTACAAAAACTTTCTAAGTGCGTCATTTTTAGTCCACCATCATTCAAATTATTATACATTATACTTCTTTTGATTCGATCACCTTTATTGTTCCAAATAAATTTAAATAGTCTTTTTTGAAGAGTATCAAAAAACTTTTTAGGTGGGTTAGGGATGTTGCTAAACAGATATACAAACTTTGGAATTACAAGTGCTTTGATCACTGCAATTTTCCCAGCTAATGACAAACTCCTATTACTCCAAACTTTTAACAAATTATCAGTTTCTTTAACTTTTTCTTCAAAATTTAAATCGTATAAATCAAAATCGCCTGAGACAGGTATTTTTATACCTAGATATGTTAATGAATCAGACACCCATTTAAATTTCCTATCTTTACAGAAAGTACCTTGAAAGTTACCTAAACGCACAATATTACTCTTCTCTATGTTTATTTTCAAACCGGATATATTTGCAAATCGTGATAACATTTCACAACATTTATCTAAATTTCTCTCAGTCGCTGATAAATAAATAATAGTATCATCTGCATATTGACTCAGTTTCACCTCCGAGTCGTTTACACGGATCCCTAAAATATCATTTGATTGTCTAATCATTGCCCCTAGAATTTCAGCACCAATCAAAAATAAGTAGGGTGAAAGAGGGCAGCCTTGTCTTACACCCCTCTGTAAACTGAATGACGGTGATGAATATCCATTATTGAGTACACAACCTTCAATATTATTATAAAGTGTTTTTATCCATTGAATACAATCTTCTTTAAAACCAAATTTCCTTAAGCATTTATACAAAAAATTCCATTCTACAGAATCGAATGCTTTTTCGAAATCAATAGAAAAGGCAAGACCATCTACAGAGTGAGTTTTACAAAATTCTATCATGTCTAAAAACAAACGAATGTTTTCTCCAATAAACCTATTTTTCATAAAACCAGTTTGATCAGAGCAAATTAATAATGGAAGTACCTTTTTTAATCTATTTGCTATTATTTTTGCCAATATTTTATAGTCTGTATTTAATAACGAAATCGGACGCCAGTTTTTCAAATATAAATTATCTTTTCCCTGTTTAGGTAATAAAGTAATTATTCCTCTTCTCATTGAGGGACAAAGTTCACCTTTTTCAAAACATTTATTAAATACTTGGCACAGATCATCTTTTAACTCATGCCAAAATACTTTATAGAAATTAACAGAAAGCCCATCTGATCCGGGTGTTTTATCATTGGGCATAGACATTACTGCTTCAAAACATTCATCTTCTGTGATGGGTCCTTCGCATAAAACTGCAGATTCTTCTTCTAAAACGGGTAAATCATATTCATCCCAACAAAATTCATTATTTTCTTTTTCCGTGTGTCTAGTTGAATACAATTTTTCATAAAAATTCTTCTCTTCCACCAGGATATCTTTTGGCTCTGTCACCAGTGTCCCATTGACATATAATTTTGTTATATGTTTTTTGTCAAAATTCCGTTTTTCTAGGTTAAAAAAATATCGTGTATTCTTTTCTCCTTCAGCTATCCAAGTTGCTCTTGTACGAACCATTACACCTCTTATATAAATTTCATGTAAATGAATCAATTCAGTTTCATATACATCAATCATTTCTTTCAATTCATTATTTCGAGGATCCAAATTTAAAAGTTGTTGTGTTTCTTCAATTCTTTTTCTTAGTTTGTCTATGTGTTGATTATTCTCTTTTTTATTTAATTTAGACAAATGGGTTATTTTTTGTTTTATTTTAAATTTAAAATATTCCCATTTCCTCTCCGTGCCTGTTTCCTCAGGCTCTTTTAAAAAAGAGACAATAGATAGTCTAATTTCATCTTTTATCTTTTCATTCATCAATAAAGAAGAATTAAGTTTCCAAAAACCAGGTCCCCTCTTAGGAACCGAACGATTTATTACAATAGTTATAGCTGAATGGTCGCTACGATAACCAAACTTAATATCACATTCATTAACAAACTCCCTTAAACTACTAGAAATAAGAAAATAATCGATTCTACTCTGAGACCCATTCGATTGCCAAGTATACTGAACCTTACATGGGTTTTCAACACGCCAAATATCAATCAAATCATAATCTTGTTTTAAAGTTTCAAGGCAATCATAGCGTTTAGGGTGGTATTGTTTTGAAGTTGGGTGTCTATCTAAAAAAGAGTTTTGTACCGTGTTCCAGTCTCCGCCAATAATTAGAGGCTCTGACCCATACGTTCCTAACATTATATACTTCATATTACGTGAAATTTCTGTCTCAGGTGTGCACCAAATCGCACAATTTCACGCCCAAAAATACAAAAGCTCCCTACTGTGGGAGGGGGACACCCCCTCCCACACCCTCCCCCGCTCGGTCGCTTTGCTTCCTCGCAATGTCTCCCCTCCAGTTTTGAGAAGTTGTTGACGCCCTTGCTTAGTTTCATGGGAGCTCAATGCCCCTAGACTATTCTGATGGCTCTATAGTATACAGGATCACGTGGATCCATCTCATGCAAGGCTCAATCTTTTCCTCGCTATGCCCTATAGGTTCACTATTTTATACAATTTTTACACCCATGATAGGAGTTGCAAATGTCTGAAATCTAAAAGCTTCCGGGGGCTCCGCCCCCTGGACCCCCATTATTGCCCCCAAATGTGGGTGCCCCCCAAAATCAGGTCTTCGAGCCATCAAGACACTTTCAATGAGCGCATAATAAAACTTCCGGTCATGCCAATGTGGGGCTTTTAGCTCACTCAGTGGTCACTCTGGAAAATTTTTCAAATTTCGCCCCCCCAATATCAAAAACGGATCGACGCCCCTGGCGCGATTGCAATTTCAGGTGCTTTAAAATGTAAATTGATGGCGCTAAAAATATTGCAAGAATGACTGAATGGGTGGGAGGCAGGGTCATTAGTACTTTTGGATGTCCAGGGGACGATGCTACCAGTTTTTTTTCCCCAATAGAGTCACTTTGGGTCAACATTTAGCCACTCGATTTGGGACGAGCGCCATCACTTGTTTCTATACTGAATACGAACTCTGTCTAGACCGTAAACCCAAGGAGGTTTAATACCTCCTTGGTAAACCTACCAACAGATCTAGTCCCGAAATAGCATGCAATCTCTTTTAATTCATAGGGCATTCTTCCATAATTATGACGTTTGCTTACACTCAGTGGTAGGAAACAGACATTTCTTCAAAGAATACCGCATTTTGTAGGGGGTTATTGCTGACTTACTCTTTCGCTTTCCATGCCTTATCTCGCACGAACCCCCCCCCCCCCCCCTCCCCCGTCTCATCTTTTTCCCTTCACAATCTCCCCTATCGTACATTTTGTCGTAATGTTTAATCCTCACACATACACCCATACATACATAGATACACCCATACACCCATAAATGCATACATAGAAAACTACAAAGGTTAATAAAATACTCCGTTAAAAATTTGTTTGGTAATATTTCGGCGACAAAGGCCTATGGCCGAAATATCACAGACAACATTTTTCACGGAGTATTGTATTAACTTTTGTTGTACATTTCGACTCCGAGCAGAAATTGTACCTACATACATACACATTCTGTTATTGTGTCAGGGGCAATTTGGGATCAACACTCAACATTCAAGGTTTCTTCTAAATTATGATCTCTTTTCCATGTAATTCCAGAATAATTAGCAAACATATAAATAACAATGGATTATCTCCTAGGCTAGTTGGGATAGACTTTGAACAGTGTCTATAGCAAGTTAAAGGGATCTAGTAAGTAGTAACTGTGTTGACATGTGCAAAAGTGATGAATGGTTGATAAAATGATACGTTGTTATCTGATGTTTCCACTGGGTATTGTGTAAAAAATGCAAGTTAAATGGCCGAGTAATGAGCACAAATGCAAAGTGATATTTACTTACTCATTGCAATGACTTTGTACACGGATACGACTATCCAGTGGATAGTTTAACATCTGAACACCTCAATCGTAAATATCTTTTGAACGAAAGGGAAATTTCAAATGGACATTGTATGGCCAAGTAATGAGCTAAAATGCAAAGTGATATTCATTAACTCACTGCAATCACTTTGTACACAGAAGAAACACTCCGGGAGAGTTTTTCTTATCTGAATACTTCAATCATACATATCTTCGTAACGAAATGGAAATTTGAAAAACCGAAACCTGTCCCATGATTTTATTGTTAATACGAATACAACAAGGTATAAGGGAACCGCTAGAATTAACATTTTATTTTGAGGATTTGGACAATGTTACTAAGTCCCTTTAATGTTAATTTTACCTACCGTACATCAGCCTGGGCGAGTGGCAACAAATAGAAAAAGTTACATCATTATTTCCTTTTACATGACCTAATACCGGTACGTACAGAACTCTCCGCAAAAAAAAAAATCTTACCCAGTCCTTTTCAGCATGAATCAAATTATCTCTTTCATATTATTTCTATAGAAAAATATTTCACTATTTTGTTGTGTTGGAAGAATCCTTTGGGAACGTGAAACTTGATAAAGTTCTGAGAATGATGTAATACGCTCTACTTCAAAATTCATTACATGACTTCAGATAACTAGATCGCGTTCGATGAAGCTTGAAGTGATCAGAGTGTATGATATTATACAGTTGTTAACTGGTGGTGGAGGGAAAAGCACGGAATGTTCCACTCCCGAGGGATTTTAAATGCTATTGAGGGAAGAGTAAATAAGTCCCGAGACGTAGTCGAGGGACTTATTTTCTTCACGAAATAGCATTTAAAATCCCGAGGGGAACATTCCATGATTTTCCCGACAGCAAAGTTAACAACTGTTTAATCATCTGAATTGCCATGTAACAGTGCCATGTAATATCCAAAAATATTACATGGCAGCTCATGTATTGTATTTACTAAGTCAGGTGATAAATCATTTTAAACGCAATTTCCCAAGCTTTAATATTATACCAATATTAATATAAATATGTTTAGAATTGTGGGTTTCGTTTTATTTAACTCACACTGTATGTATGTTCTTTGTATTTCTTGAGTTTAGTTGTGTTTTTTTACCCTATAGGCTAGTGCATTTATTTTTTCAATAGATATTAGTTCTCATGACTCAAAGACTAACTAAATCAAGCAAAAGTTCGAGTAATAATTTACTCTTGTTTTAGAAATATAATTTGGGAGATCATCCAAAAAATCTGTCGTTATTTTACATTTTTGAAAATTTATATATTAATGTTCTACTCAATACCATTCACAGTATAATTATTATATATCCTCGCCAAAATTGAAGCATATCGTCATTTATTTGTTGCAAGTGGTGCTTTTGTAATAAAGCTTTATTTTATTTATAACAAAGTTTCTGTATATACCGACATATTGCAGGTTGTATCCGTATGGTATAATAATAGCTTTGATACTCGTGAGAATATCGCCCTATCAAATAACCGCTATTATTATTTTGTTTTATTTACAATTATTGGAAGCGGTATAACTTTATAATGTTTATATTGTTCTCCGAAGTCAAGGTGGGTGTGACTTGTCTATTTTTAGCCCAGAATCACTCATTTAAAGAGTGTTTCAGGCTATCATTAAATTTGTTATTTTGTTATATTTGTATGCTGTGTCTTTAATGTATGTATACTTTGTAAATTCCACCTCATATATAAAGGCTCCTAATTGAGTACGTATGTAAAGCAGGCCTTTGTGGCACTGAAAGGGGCTACCCTGTGTTTACAAAGATGACTGAATAAATAAATAAATAAATATATCAATGAAATTAATAAATAAACAAGTAGCAGCCAATATATACAATTTCCACTCTTTCCACAAGTTTCCACCTCTTGTGGTGAAAATGATAAATATTTGCATCATGAAAAAATAATGAAATACAGAAATTGTTTTTACTTACAATCAGAACTCCCAAACTATTAACTTCTTCTTTTTTTTCGGACTAAGAGCAAAATCAATTTTTTAGAGAAAGCGGCCGTCCCTGAATTGCTGATGCTGAAGAGTATAATGTAAATGACATGTAAATTAAACGTTTAACAAATACGGGGGGAAAATGCCGAGACAAATCGAGTATTTCAGGAAATTTGTTGGCGCGATTGCAATTTCAGGTGCTTTAAAATGTAAATTGATGGCGCTAAAAATATTGCAAGAATGACTGAATGGGTGGGAGGCAGGGTCATTAGTACTTTTGGATGTCCAGGGGACGATGCTACCAGTTTTTTTTTTTTTCCAATAGAGTCACTTTGGGTCAACATTTAGGCACTCGATTTGGGACGAGCGCCATCACTTGTTTCTATACTGAATACGAACTCTGTCTAGACCGTAAACCCAAGGAGGTTTAATACCTCCTTGGTAAACCTACCAACAGATCTAATCCCGAAATAGCATGCAATCTCTTTTAATTCATAGGGCATTCTTCCATAATTATGACGTTTGCTTACACTCAGTGGTAGGAAACAGAAATTTCTTCAAAGAATACCGCATTTTGTAGGCGGTTATTGCTGACTACTCTTTCGCTTTCCATGCCTTATCTCGCACGAACCCCCCCCCCCCCTCCCCCGTCTCATCTTTTTCCCTTCACAATCTCCCCTATCGTACATTTTGTCGTAATGTTTAATCCTCACACATACACCCATACATACATAGATACACCCATACACCCATAAATGCATACATAGAAAACTACAAAGGTTAATAAAATACTCCGTTAAAAATTTGTTTGGTAATATTTCGGCGACAAAGGCCTATGGCCGAAATATCACAGACAACATTTTTCACGGAGTATTGTATTAACTTTTGTTGTACATTTCGACTCCGAGCAGAAATTGTACCTACATACATACACATTCTGTTATTGTGTCAGGGGCAATTTGGGATCAGCACTCAACATTCAAGGTTTCTTCTAAATTATGATCTCTTTTCCATGTAATTCCAGAATAATTAGCAAACATATAAATAACAATCGATTATCTCCTAGGCTAGTTGGGATAGACTTTGAACAGTGTCTACTCTATAGCAAGTTAAAGGGATCTAGTAAGTAGTAACTGTGTTGACATGTGCAAAAAGTGATGAATGGTTGATAAAATGTATAATGTTGCATGTTATCTGATGTTTCCACTGGGTATTGTGTACAAAATGCAAGTTAAATGGCGGTTATATGGCCGAGTAATGAGCACAAATACAAAGTGATATTTACTTACTCATTGCAATGACGTTGTACACGGATACGACTATCCAGTGGATAGTTTAACATCTGAACACCTCAATCGTAAATATCTTTTTAACGAAAGGGAAATTTGGAAAAAACGGAAACCTGTCCTCTGCTTCTATTGTTAAAAGGAATGAGGGAACCGCTAGAATTCCAATTGGACTTTGATAATTTGGAAAATGTTACTAGATGTGGACGTGGTGTGGCAAGATCGGTAGAGCGCGCGCTTTCTGATCTCGAGATCCCGAGTTCGAACCCAGCTCACTCCGTTTGTCCTTCAGCAAGACAATTAATCCACATTGCTGCTCTCTACCCAGGAGTATAAATGGGTACTTGGTCGGGTGTTAATTAGCCTTCAGCGCCCGGTGGGCTGCTGGGCTAGTATTCTCCCTAGGGAGTTGAGATGGTGCGCAAGATAATTGTGCGGGTTTGACCTGTACCTGATGACCAAGGGTAATAATAAAGCGCTTAGAAACATTGTATTAAGCGCTATATAAATGTAATATATTATTATTATTATTATTATTATTATTATTATTATTATTAGATTATTAGATAGCTTTAAATAGTTGTTAGGTCTGGTGATAGAAACTCAGATGGCAGACCGTTAGCATGTTAGGATCACTACGTGTTTAGTCCTCGGGTCTACAAGCAGCGGTCCGTTAGCTCAGTCGGCAGAGCGTCGTGCTAATAACGCGAATGTCATGAGTTCGAGCCTCATACGGACCATAGCATAATCTTTTGCTAACAGTTTTACAAAATCGATCCCCTGTTTTCATCATTATGTTTGCCGCTTAATTGGTATATTCTGTTTCGATTTTTTACTTTGTTAAAAAAGGAAAATGGATCTCGCTCCTAAGTCCATGAAATAAATATGACTTTACTTCCAAATAAGATGATTATTTGATTAAAAAAACAATTTTGTCCTGTCTACATTACGGCTTTCAGGCTGTTTAAAAAACCCTCAATCAAAAATATTGTGGGTGGGCCCCTTAGCCAGGGGGGGGGGGGGGGGCAGCGATGTGTTAGTACCCCCCCCCCCCCCCCCCCACACACACACACACACAAAATGTTTTAAATAATAATAAATAAATAACAAATAAAATAAACAAAAATTATGAAAAAATTATTTAAAACAAATCAGAAAGGCCTACTTTTTGCTGATTTCGGGTCCACTTCTTACCGCTCTCGAGTTCACTTTTTAAACCAATGGTCTCGTTAAATAGTTGGTACACAGGTATTGGTCTGGTAATAGAAGCTCAGATGGCAGACCGCTAGAATTCCAATTGGATTTGGAGGATGTTATTACAAACTCAGATGGCAGACAAATAGCATTACTACGTATTTAGTCGTCCATGCTACGGGCAGCGGTCCGTTAGCTCAGTCGGCAGAGCGTCGTGCTAATAACGCGAATGTCATGAGTTCGAGCCTCATACGGACCATAGCATAATTTTTTGCTAACAGTTTTACAAAATCGATCCCCCGTTGTCATCATATGTTTGCCGCTTAATTTGTATATTCTGAATAGTTTCATCTCGCTCCATGAAATAAATATGACTTTACTCCCAAATAAGATGATAAATTTAATTAAAAAATCAATTTTGTCCTGTCTACATTACGGCTTTCAGGCTGTTAAAAAAAACCTTAATACAAAATATTGGGTGGGCCCCTTAGCCAGGGGGGGGGGGGGGGGGGGGGGCGATGGGTTCGTACGCACCCCCCCAAAAAAAAAATTTAATAATAATAATAATACCGAAAAATAAATAATAATAAATAAAAACAAATTATGAAAAAGTTATTTAAAATAAATCAGAAAGGTCCACTTTTTGCTGTTTTTCGGGTCCACTTCTTACCGCTCTCGAGTTCACTTTTTAAACCAATGGTCTCGTACACAGGTTAGAAGCTCAGATGGCAGACCGTTAGGATTATTACGTATTTAGTCGCCCAGGTCCACATGCAGCGGTCCGTTAGCTCAGTCGGCAGAGCGTCGTGCTAATAACGCGAATGTCATGAGTTCGAGCCTCATACGGACCATAGCATAATCTTTTGCTAACAGTTTTACAAAATCGATCCCCTGTTATCATCATATGATTGCCGCTAAATTTGTATATTCTGACTAGCTTCTATTTTTTACTCTGTTAAAAAAGGAAAATTAACTCGCTCCATGAGTCCATGAAATAAATATGACTTTACTCCCAAATAAGAATAAAGTGAGGCCTGTAAAAAGTCTAACTCCACGAAAAATTACTTGGAGCTTCCTCGTGTTTCTTCCTCGAGCTTCTCTTCTACCGTGTTGTTTAGCTTATGGTAAGAGAAGAATAAAACAGGGTTACATTTTTTAAATGCTCCTTTAGTATGACGATATCTATCATTGATCATCATTTAGCTCAAGAGCGTTAATGAGCGTTAATTCGTTGTAAAAGCTGATGCAAATGTTCGCTTTTTTAACCAGGAAAGCAGTGTTCTTCTTCAATGAAACTTTCACACACAATTCGGACATATCTTATGAAATCTATTTTGGTATAGAATTGGAGTCTCAAATGTCATTTTGGGCAATATCTGACACTTTACAGGTGCACCTTTAATTGATTACAAAAATATTGTTTTTGTCCTGTCCACATTACGGCTTTCAGGCTGTATAAAAAACATTCATCCAAAATATTGGGTGGTAGCCAGGGGGGGGGGGGGGGGGGGGGGGGCAGCGATGGGTTCGTACGCACTCCCCCCCCCCCCCCCCTCCAATTCAGTAAGGTCCACTTTTTGCCTGTCTCGGGTCCACTTTTGACCGCTCTCGAGTTCACTTTTTAAACCAATGGTCTCGCCCCCCCTCCCTGATTACACAACTTAATCAGTGGTCTCGGCATGGGCCGCGATCATTTTTGGCGACGCACCCCCCCCCCCCCCCACCCCCTGCCTTACACGACTCTCAACCAGTGGTATCGGTCTATTCGGTCTCGGTCGGGTTTTCCCCTTGAAAACTCGTGGCTACGGGCCTGCAAACGCACACACAAGCATGCAAACACCTACACAACATATCCACTTAAAATTATTACAATGATATGCGTTTACGCTCACATTCCTAGATTTTTTTTTTTTCCAATGTTTTATTCCGCCAAACATAACATATACATGAATAATTGTCAACAATTATCAATAAACTGATATATATAATCAAATGAACAATATAATTATTTCCAATGCATGTTTTCCTTACAATAAACTGTAATAATAATGATATTACACTAAAAGAAAGATAAACATACCTATACAAACTAATTTTATTCCTCCAAACATGTCATATATACATGAAAAATAGTAGATGCACACACAACATGATACGCGCAAACACACATATATATATATACACACGCACGCACACACATACATACGCACACACGCACACAAACATTTACACACACGCAAATATACATACATTCTCCCTTCTCCGTCTGCTTCTCTCGTTATAATTCTATCCAATTAAATGTGCAAAAGTAATGTGAGTTTAATAGAGTGCACTTGATGTTACAAATTATATTATTCTGGTGTTACAAATAACATCTGTACATGGTGTTGACCTTCCTCACCTTCCCCAGTGGCCGATACATTGGGTGTTCAAATATACACCTCGTTAATGATTGACTGGTAACTTGATATTCCAACGGCAATTGATCTACGATACAAATGTGGAGTAGCTAGACTTAGAGGGGGGAGGTGGCTACTGCCTCTCCTGCATAACTTTACCCCCCCCCCCCCCTCGCCACTGCCTTCAAGTGGTTGAAAATTATGCCTCACTACACTCTTAGAAAAAAAAAGTGCGAATGGGGTTCTAACTTGTCCTGTGTGTATTTGGAACCCTAAATGGTTCTCATAATTAGAACCTTTGAAATTGAAGGTTCTATTTAAGTCGAGAAAGGTTCCTTTCAGCACGCAAAATGGTTCGTAATAGTAAGATGGTTCTTTTCAGAACCTCATTATTAGCGAAACGGGGTTCGTCACCTACCATAAAGGTTCCAAAATGAGAACCATTCAGGGTTCCAAATACGGGACAAGGGTTAGAACCCCATTCGCACCTTTTTTTTTCTAAGAGTGTATAATGAAGAGCTTAGATCCAAAATCGAGTTAACTATATCTATACACTGTTAAAACGCTGTGTAAAAAAATGCTGTGTAAAAATGGTTGTTAAATCCTTTCCTACAACTTTAGGTGTAGCATGATAAGTTGTATGAAGAAGGGTTGCGTGAAGCGGCCATTGTTCAAGCGTTGATGAAACGTGTTAAATCACGTGATAGTTTCGACCGCAAAATCACCGCATCAAAAACTCTTTTGTCCCTTCGAAAACCAAGCGAACCGAGTTGGCGCAGTCGATAGAGAGTGAGGCTTATAACCCAAAGACCCCGGTTCGAATCCTACCATTGCCGCTTTTAAATCCTGTTTTGTATTTGCTATTTCAACAACGGGATTGTTGTTTTTATTCAAATCAACAGTTGTAGAACAAATTAAAACAACAGTTGTGCAAACTTTAAACAACTGGGGTTGCTGAATGTTTTCAACAACAGGTGAATGTTTTCAACAACAGTTGGATGGTTCATATGTCAAACAGCGGTTGATGAACAAGTTGTTGAATTTGTTTACACAGCGTTTTAACAGTGTACATTAATAAGCTACAAAGCTATATAGAAATAATTTTAAAGGACAAACTAAGTAATACAGATTAAAAATATTGAACGTTTAATGTTCATATTCCCGTAGGCATGTGTACAAATGAACCTGGTTTTCTCCAAAGTTGAAAAACTGGATCTAGCGTCTTATTTTTTTATTCTTGACACGGACTACTAAACCTTGCTCCTCTTTGCCTCGACCCCGGCTATATCACCTCAATAATGGACCGTGTTGGAATGACAAGATAATATTACATATCAGTCTTTAGTTAAGCCTAAATTTAAGGTCCCGAGCACGTACTTAGTAACAAGCCGTGTTCGTGAGAGTGATCGGTCTAACAACATGGACCTATACTTGTAGGGTCCAGCGCCTTGGCCCAACCAGGCAGGTCTATATGGTGTGATCGGTGAGCTGGTATTGATTAGGCTATTACCTAAATGGTCTGACGATACTTCACATAAATACCGACTTAATCAGTCGAGCAGACTGCCTGCAAGTGCACCTAGCAACTTCTTTGCTAGATATTTTACCGGCCACCCCGGGCATTGACTAAAGGCTATACACACATCCCTGGATTTCTCCAAGAATAGCTGCTGGCCCTGTCCTGGACAGGTAGACAGATACATAACCCTGTTTCATCGGTCAAGTTAATTCCCATAGTGTGCAGGGGACCTTCAAACTTAGACATGTGCGATAAACAGAGGGGCAGGGGGGGGGGGGGGGGGTGGGGGTTCTAGTTCCCCTTACTTTTCCTTCATTTGATATTAGAGGAAACATTTTTAAAGAATACATAAAGTGTTTTTTTTGGCCAGCATGATGCCCCCTCGATGGAAGCCTATTCAATTAACTTTGCCCTGAGATTCTTGTTAAAGATGGAATGTGTACAGTATACAGTAATAATACCTCGATGGTTGAGCACCGGTCTAGCAATCCGGAGGTCTTGGGTTCGATTCCCCGGCGAAGCCTATTTTTCTTTGCTCATTTTCAATCATTACTTTATTATTCTTATTACATTTCTCTCTCTGATGGAGTTATTCGGGGATACGCCCCTGAACCAGAAAATTTGATTCTTTATTGCATCTAGAACTATATAGCCCGCTGGCCCGGGGCCACAAGTGATGAGCTTCGGGCCACCAACATGTGAATCCGTCAAATTATGCTTGCCCGACTGGCCAACCGAAATTGACAGAGTGGTTGATGTTTTGTTTTGTTTTTCTTTTCAGGGCCAGCAAAATTTGAATGATCTCTATTTTTGTTTATATCCGACTGGGCCACTATAAAACAACATTTATGTCTAGGCCAGGATTAAATAAAAAGGGCTGACAGTTACCAGTTCATTATGCTTCGTTTATAAATAATTAAGTACAATGTGATTGTATCGATTCATTAAAACAATCTCGCAATATCCTCCCCCAGGTTTTGCAGGGATTTGAAAGATGTGATGATGTGTAACAATATTGTAAAACCTGAAATAGCTTTCCAAGGTATGACGGCGTCACACTGTGGACTACTCTTGGTGGTGTATAGTAACGGAATTCCGTGGGTTAAGTGCATTACTGCATTTAAAACATATTTTGACCACCAAAGGGGAGGAGGGGGTCCAACTCCCCACCCCCAATTCATAGGTCTGCCACAATTAGCGTGTATGCATGCAACCAATATCCAAACATAACAGATTTTATTGAGTGGCGTAGCCAGTTCGATCCATTAGTGGGGCAAATTTCCCCTTGAGGGGACAGCATAGGCCAATGGTAAAACTAATGTAATGTGTTGTTTTACCACTATATAGTGGTAAAACAATGGGGGCGGTGAACATGGTGATGGGGCAATCATTCAAGAAGGGCTGTTAGTGGCAGTGACCCCTCTTGCCCCCCCCCCCCCCCCATCTTTTTTTTGGTTAAAGCAACATCAATGCCATGCCCATTATTACCATAGTAGGATATCCGTATCTGTATAATAAAAATGTCATAATTATTATTCCCATTGGACGAAGTGGGTGCAACGTCCCCATTTGCCCTCCCTCCACCTCCCCTTATATACAAGCCACACCAATTCATTTCGAAATATATTTCTCGATCCGTGTCAACAGTTTAGGTACAGTATGTCA
This sequence comes from Echinarachnius parma, assembly GCA_037951105.1. NCBI lineage: Eukaryota > Metazoa > Echinodermata > Echinoidea > Clypeasteroida > Echinarachniidae > Echinarachnius > Echinarachnius parma. The sequence continues at coordinate 29,480 of JBAMJV010000120.1, forward strand.
ATAGGCATGCATGTAACCTGGTCTGGCTGTATACATTCTGACGCTGAAAATTGTTCCTCTCTTGCGCTGACATTCAGTGTGAATATATTTTCTGTGGAACAGTCGGAGTTTCTGTCAAGAAAAGCAGGGTTAATATATTAATGAAGAAAACATTTTCGTGTCGAATACTGTGAGAAAAATGGCAGTCAGCTATGAACCCGTAAATGTACATGTAAGTATTAAAATAATCAGTGCATGATTTGTCTCTGTACCAATAATTCGATGTCATAATTATTTTGGGCTAATTGTATCTTCTATCTTAACCTAAGTTTAGGCACTATGTTTTCAGCATTCCAAGCGTTTCCACCATACACCCAGCCCAATGTATCTCGGACATAGTCCTCAACGAATGACTGTGCGTTTATTTGTTTGATTATAACATTTGTATGTTTGTTTTGTTCTGTTTGTAATGGTTTTGATTTTGCAATGAACTATTTTTAACTCTTTAAATGATTGGTTTCTGTTGCGTTTCCGGTGTACATCGGAAGAATTCAGTGTACAGTACAGATGTTCGTCATGTCATAGGCATGTAATTTGACAGTAGCAACTGATAGGTTGAGTAAAATATTAGTGTTATTCATGAGTGCTATACTGTTTGCACTTTGCTGTATGTTCATCTATTAGATATTATCATGAATATGCAGTAATTCTCAACCATTGTGCAACAACTATGATCGTCTCCATCGAATTTGGTTTAATTTTCTATTGTAAGCATTATCATAACCTAGTCCCGACCTAGTAGTGTGTATTCGTATATGACTATAGGGGCTAAAGTCTGCTCACCGTGAATAAAAGCTTCCCATAATAATATTTAGTCGAAATCTTCAAATGTGTGTGTGTGTGTGTGTATGCGGGGGTGTAACCGGTATAATTTCAGGAAAAACCATCGAATCTAAGGGCAGGCTTTCAGCCTGGAAAATATTTTAGCGTAGCTCATGTCTATTCTCTTTTGTTTTGATTGTTTGTATAATTTAACGATTAGGGTGAGAAAAAAAATGCAAAATCAAAACTTGTCATTCTGTACATGTAAAGAAAGGTTTCCATAATTCAAGCGGATCAGTAAATACCATTGATGTGTTGTGCGGTTTCTGTAAGGTCACATTGTAATGCGTGACTGTATAACAAATCTAATAATTGGGTGATATCTTTGCAAACCGTACATAAATGCAACCCTGTGATGTATAAATAACTTGCCTGATAATATGAGTAATATCTTTGTTGAACATGCGTTATCATTGATAGATTTTTTGTTCGATGAGGAACATGCAAACAAACCTGCCTATTTTTCTATTGAGTGTTACCAAGCATTCATTCGTTGGTCCAGTGGCCCATTAGCCATTTAGCCATGGGTTTTCCAGATAGGGGCCAAATGATTCGGGGGGTGGGGGGTGGCACTTTTTCACACAAAATGGGGGGAAAGGAACGCAAGGCAAATTGTATATGGGCTTGCCATGAATGCGTTCTTACAACTAGGGTGGTAGGTGGCAAAAACCAATATCGCAACCCCCCCCCCCCCCCCCGCCATTTGTTACGCCACTTCAACTTATTATAGGAAGCCATTATGTGTTTTCGTTTGTTGTTATCCAGCAGCTAGAGTTATACTGTCATTCGAGTTAACGTTGCGTGAAATCATCGATTTGAAGTGGAACACCGTTTACTGTTGTTGTTGTTGTTTAGTTTGGTGGCAATCAGTCAAATCTGACTATTGTTGCCAATTGCTTTTCTATTGATTTCATCTTCACATATTTTAAAAATATTATACAATTTTATATATCATCAACAAATTATTTCTATGGCACTGCTAAAAATATTGCGATATTTCATTTTTGTTCTTCTACCTTATTATGAATATTACTTTTATATACAAAAATATAACAATTTTCCTTATTTCAATAACAAAGCCCATCTCACATCGGGACTCCCGCCACATATGTGGAAGTGGGCCTCTTATGGTCAAAACGATCATCTTACAAACACGTAATTATAATAGTATAATAATAAAGCGAAATACTTGTTTCGCTTGATTCCATGTCTCTTTATATATAAGCATGTTTAGTAAGGTTTCGACTTTTCAACAACAGTGCAATTGATCACTGTGAACTAAGCCATGGTGAACACAAATGGTAGCGTGCCATTTTGGTAAAAATTTGTTATACTTTTTGGTTGAGGTGTTGTGACACGATCGGATTAATCTTTGGACATGGTCTCGTGTCTACATAGGAAGAGCTTTCTTCCAAAAGGCGCTAAATCCACTTTTTTCAAATTTGGAGTAAAGCAGGTTTCTTTGTCATACTTTGTACACATGCCTATATGGGAATATAAATATAGATCATCCCATATTTTGAATTTGATCGTGTAATTTGTCCTAAAATTTGGATTCTAGATAGTTACGTAGGTAGCTTATTACGTACTGATATATTGATATCGCTAACTAATTTTTGTTATGGAAAGTGGATTTAGCGCCTGTTGGAACTGAGCTCTTCATAGGAGGAACGACTGGCAAAAGCGACTACCGAGCGAGTAAAAAGCCGAGTAGGGATTACCGCAAGGACTCACGATACGACCAGTGGGAAAAATACACAGAGGCTCAGGGCGATCGAGTCCCCGAAATGCCAAAAAGACATAAAAGACATAACAAAATAAAAAAGACATAAACAAATTTAAGAGACATAAACAAAAATGAAAAAGACATACAAAAATGAAAAAGACATACAAAAATAAACAGACATAAACAAATTTTAAAAAGACATAAACAAATAGAAAAGACATACAAAAATTTAAAAAGACATAAAAGAGCCCTGGTAAAATTACATACAGAGTTCAATGCCAAACAAATTGTATAGTGATATTGTCATGCAGACGAGCTTTCAAAGTAGCCCCCGAAAAATAAATTATATTTTTTGTTTCCCTGCCCACAGCTGTATTCTCTCACCATTCAGTCATTTCTGACATACGCGAATATAACCACTGAATCTAATCATAGCCATCAAATCTAATATAATTTATAGGCACCAAATCTAACATATAGGCACCGAATCTAACATATTATAGCCACAAAATCTACATAATATGTAATATACAGTACATGAAATAGCTACCGAATTTAGAGTTAGCGTTTGGGATAAGGTTAGGTTTTTCTGGCAATGGGTACACTTATGCACTAGCACCCTATACACAGAAGAAAACACCTCGTTATGGGGTCATTTAATATTATGACGTCATACTATATGTAGGGAACGGGTGAGAACAAAAAATCGTCAAAGAACCCTCGAAACATTGGCTGATTTTTCGGACTATAGCACCCCTATATAGCCCTAGGTTACGATCGGATATGGGCGCCTGCCTGACTTCCAATCTAGATGTCCCAAGTTCAAAACCGATCGATGGCCCAAAATTGATATCCGTCAACAATACATGTAATTAATTCACGCTGCTACTCTATATAATTATGTACACAATATTACCAGGTCGGTTCAGTGCAAATTAGCCTAGAGATAAATTGATGCTATGGTTGTTCGTGGTTAGTATGCTCCTCGGGATGTTGAGAATGTGCAGAAAATAATTGTGTTTTAGTGTACAGGGAGGTGTTTCACAAAGATCCAAAGTTGAACTTAACTCTAAGTTGGACGCAACTAATTTATTGTGAAAAGCCGTTGGTTTCTTTGTAAAATTGTTGGAACGGTTCTTTACAAAAGGCAAAAGCATATACATTTTGATTGAAATCAGTTATATTTTTGTTATTATCAAGGAGCCGTGAAGTTATCGATATACATTTTTGTTGGAAGCTTACAATAATTGTATTGTTTTGCTTTTGAATATGTTTTATTCGAAGGCTTGACAATGAATTTTATTCTCAATAACGGCCCCTCACGGGGGCATGGGAGAAATACAACAAGTGTATATATACATATATAAACATGATAAAAAACAAACAAAATCTTTGGCAACAACTTTTAACTAGCACACACTAAGAAAACTTAGCCATAATAATACTGCAAAACCTTGATAATTTTTTTAACTGTTTAATATTTCTAACATTAAATAACTGGTACATCTTATATACATTTGGCCTCTTAAAATAATGACCTTTAACTAGCTGCTTCCGATCATTCTGAAATGCAGGGCACACTAAGACATAATGAAATTCATCCCCCTGATCTTGTAAGGAACACAAGCTGCAAATCTGCAACTCTTGCTCAGGCAAGTAGCGACCATTTGCTATTGGGAGTTTATGGTTTCCACACCGAAATCTAGACAAAGTTATCCTATCTTTAACATCCAACTGCACTAAATATTTTTCAAAACCAACCACACTTTTAAAGATCCTATAATTTATACACAAACGATTCCTATTAACCTCATCATTCCAATTTTGTTTATACATATCAGCTAACCTCAAATTCAAAGACAATTTCACCCAATCAATATTCAATGGAACATCAACAGTCCAGATGTTTGACATTCCACACCTATCCAAAATATGTTTTATATGTTTAATCCACCTCGACTCAAAATCACCCTTATCATACAACTTACGCAGCAACTTACAAACAATGTAAGATAACTTTGACTTTTTCCCCTGAACAATTCTAGCCCAGTACCCATGGCTTTCCATAATTTGTAGGTCCAACTTAGAGTTATGTTCAACTTAGAATCTTTGTGAAACACCGCCTGAGTGCCCGGACTACTTTAAAGAGCTTCAAGCGTGGGGATGCTACACAGCGGGTCGCCATTTTGAACTGGGCTAGTTTGCGCGCACCGCATGACACTGAGCTAACGTGCATCACGCACTGTGCGCAACGTGTACTTAAGATGGCGCCGCGCATCTGATTTGACGAATCTGAAGTACCTTTAAGATTGACATGCAGGTTGATAAAACGCAGGATGACGCCATCATAAGCCGATTGGTTGAAGTCGGTGTCGGCCTCGACCTCAAATGACATTGAAATGACAATATTAACCGAACAATTATTTACTGGACACCTTCCCATGAAATATGAAATAATACATTTCGCATTCCATAATCTCAATTTGAACTATCACACAGTAATTGATGTTATTCGGTTTATACTGCTCGAGCATGTCCTAGCAAACTCCCGACAAAGAGAACAATAGAGAACACTATATTTAGACATATCTCATAATTGATGTTTATGTCAATTGTGATATTTGATGGATACGTTTTGCAGTTCAAATATATGAGGCATTATTTTGTGTGTGCAAAAGTGCATGGTGCTCGGTTAAGTAATTGCAGTTATGATGTCAAAGACCTTGAACCGAGCAGCAAGTGTAACATTCTATTGGACAAACAAGTTTTTGCAAAACTAGTGATATGTCCATGTCCATTCAACAGTAAAGTACAATGACATTTAAAGGGGACCACCATGCAGGCAAAGAACAACACATAATTATAATTATGTTTTGCTACCGTTGTGTGATTTCAAATAGATGCCCTACATTTTGCAAAGGGTTATGTAATTCATAAACAATGCAATTAATCACTACCACTTACGGAACCATTATTATTTCATGGTTCCGTGTAATATATACGCGCGAAACTTTTGCGAGTGCGCCAATTCTATTCACGCGTACGTTTGGAGACAAAAAGGAGTCTTCGTATATATGCTGACCTCTGAACACAATGTTGTAGTATGGTGATGCTTTTTCCCAATTATATATTTTTCTGAAAACCTATTTTTCTGATTTTTGTTGTTGATGGAATGGACTACTCAAAATGTTATCTTTCTTTTATAAGAATATTATTTTTGGGTGGTGGTACCCTTTAAGAAATAGAGACACAAGCATGACAAGCGGACCGTGACTATTAAAGTATATTATTAAAGTGGAAACGTAAACATAAAAAACATGTACAAACAGACAAAATAATGTACACATTTTCAGAAATATATATGGTAAATACTTAATTTTTTTGAACATAAAATCATTTATAAGAATCACAATGCACATTTTTTTGTAATCATCACTTTGTCATCATGATTGTCTAGTGTGAAGAAACTTTTGGTACTCTCGATTGTTAGCAACTTTTCATTTGGTTGTCAGATAAATTCGAAGCGTATACAATGCAGATGAAGTGTATATAATTCAAAGATGGTGAATTTTGTGGCGTAACTCATTTGTATTTATTTATTACTATATTTGATTACAATTGTGGTACACGAAATACGAAATCATCTTCTGAAACCCTATCTTCTCCAATGTCAGCATCTATATGGATATAATTAGAACTAAATAAGTTGATGCATTAAAAGATATAATGAGCATAAATGTAATTTGAATAAGGTTATTTTTCATTGGATTTTTAATAGGAATAAGTATGAAAAATGAAGAGAAATTTAATTGGCAACAACAGTCAATTTTTGACTGATTGCCATTCAAAAAATAACAACAACAACAACAACAGCAACACACATTCAGCCAATCGTCGTTCGCGTTGGACACTCTTGCTCTGTCCTCGCATCTGACTGGCTGAGCGCAAACCTCGGAATTGTCCAATCAACGCGCGTTTGAACGGCCCGCAGATGCATTGTGGGTGACGTAAAACTACACCGATTTCAGTTGATGCAGTGGGTCTTTGATACCTATTATTAAAACGTCTCAGTTACTAATAATTTATTAGCAATACTGGGAATGGGACGTTTGTGAGAGCCCTGCGCAATAATTTGAGCTCTTCTTCTGTGATTTTCTTTTTCTTGTTTTCTTCATCATGATTCCGATGACCTAACTCCCCCAATGATACCTTTATTGACCCGGCCGCGATATTTGTAACCCTATACCCTAAACATAGCCCTAATCTTTAACACATCTCTTATCCTAACCTCAACTCAATACCCTATCATACATAGGAAAAAGATCCGTTTTTTTTTTTTCTTTTCAGTTTCTACCATAATTATACATGCCCCAATTCTATACCGCAAATACAAATTGGTCATAGAATTGGTCATTGCCTCTCATTATAGGCTATATGTGTCATTCTAAACGTCCCTTTGCATGTATAACATGATCAATTCGTTATCTCGTTATAAATGGTCCATCGAGCTACTTTAGTGTTGAATACCTTAATCCATTAAAGAATGAGCCTGCAACCTTGTCGGATTTGTGTCGATCTATACGCCGGTAAGTACGCGTTATATCAAATTATACTCGTCTTTAAAGGGTTAATTTATTGTTCATGGTGCAGTAGCCCTTCTGAAAGGGTTTAACCAAGATGATAAAGTGCCTTCTAGCTATACCATCTTTGGTTTAACCCGTAAAGCGCTTGTGATGTTACAGTTTCAAAACATGAGTACGGTATGTGTAGTGTGTTTATTGTTGGGTACGAAAACGCATAATCGGGGCTGAAAATGTGGATAGAAATGGAGACCAACAATAACAAAAGATACATCCGTCCTGTTTGAGGCTGTTTGGCTCTCTCTACACAACGGATGTATAGTATAAGTTATGATGATCTACCGGAGGTCACCGTGACTGACTCTGTAACCCAAAACTGTATTGTTTGATATCAGTGATTGGATTCAATGGCGTAGATGTGTAATGGAGGTGAGACAAGGGGGCCTTAGAGCCCTCAAATGCGGTGATCCTTTGGTAACCACTGCTTCACTCGCGTATCCCTCCTCATCCTCCCCCTCCTCCTCCTCCTCATCCTCTTCCTCATCATCCATCCTATCTGTAAAGCAAAAACATCTTAATAAATGCATCGAATACATGCTAGTTAACATATTGTTTATCTAGACTGCCCCCTCCACACAGGCACTTTGCCGGCCTTCTGTGCCCTGACTCTTGCTACGCCACTTGTGCGTGATACTGCAGTGGCCCAACTTTGATCAACAAGACGTGGGCGTAATGGATGTAAACCGGGGGGTGGGGGAGGGGGAGGAGGGGGGGGGGGGGGAGGGGGAGGCGGTCGTAATAAATCATCGGCATGGAGCATAATATGCATCGTTGTTCATGATGGTTGGTCTTCAAACAGGGCGAGGGGGGCGTTCGTCACGCGCTCCGCCCCATGCTGGGCTATTGTATCAATCCTCATACAACCTCAGAACAACCTTTCATAAAGTCACCAAACTACCAAGTCTATACTAACAATCGTCTGAACCTGCATGCAAGTAATTAAACGTCACACTGTTCGACAGCGGGGAATTGTATAACCAGTGTGAGTGAACCCATATAGAGGGGGCACAAAGAATTGAGGGGGACAAAACGTTCCCATGTAGATATTAGTATATTGCATTTTTAATTAGGTAATGTCCTCATGGGACGGGAAGTTTCATAGGCTAAATATTTTCTGGGGGTGTTAGCCCCTTGCCCCCACCCCCACTTCCCACCCCACAAAGAGCCTCACCACTGACAGCAAGTAGTATAGTGAAAGTAAATTTATTTCACTGCATTCGTGTCAGGCGCATGTTATCACGTCTGATATATAGTCAATGCGCAGTTTTGTTTCACTGTTCAACTTCGTCGCATGCTGAGCTTTGCCATTTACACAAAATTACCAGTCATTAGTGGTGGAGATTTCTGATTTAATTTCAGGAACATATCAAACGCCTATTAAAGAGGACCGTTATTCGGATATTTGGTGATTTTTACGCGAAATGTTTACGTACATAGGTGATTTCTAATTAATCTTCAAGCTGAGTTTTTACCAACACGGTGTGAAGCGAACATAGAGAAGCCAACTAGGAGTCAAAGCAAATAACAACACCTTGATCTATTCATCGCCATTTTGTCGTTTTAATTCTGCTCTCCGGATCGGAATAATAGAGGTATTTGACTTCAATGTTTGACTTAGCTTTCTTGTGTCAATATTTTCGTTTTGGGGATCTATGGGTTTTGCATTCATTTCTTTCCCAAAGCGGACTGTGAAACATAAATATGTTCCTCGTCCACATTTGTTGCCTTTTTGTTAGATAGGAATACAATGGGTGATTTCAAGTATGGTGTTTAAGGCCGGTGTTAGTGTTTATTAAACACAAACATCGGCCTTAAACATCATACTTTACATGACTTCGTGTTAGGATGGTGTACAGTGACATTGTGTGATTGCAAATATGGTATTTAAGGCCGGTTTTAGTGTTTAATAAACACTAACACCAGCCTTAAACACCATACTTGAAATCACTCAATGGGTGATTTCAAGTATGGTGTTGGGGTTAGTGTTAGTGTTGAGGGTGAAAAACTGCCTCTAATCTGAGCTAAACACCAGCTTCCAGATTAAGCATCTAAGGTCACGAACTTTTTAATCGTGATGACCTTGAGTAGTAATCGATCAGTATCGCTAGTGTTTGTCAACACCAGAGACAAAATCACGCGAACACCCTTAAAATGGTAACGAAAACGCTTACATGGTTACGAATTAGAGAGCAAGCCGTAATGAAGATTTACCACATACATGTATTGAATACTATAATTTAAAAAAAACATTCAAACCATTCACTTGGTCGATACGATTTTAGTGAATATTCCCTATTTTTAGTGAAATTTGTAACTAAACTCGCAAGAAATGTGCGTGACTCTCTTCTAAAAATTGAATGCCCGTCGCGCGCTGAGACATATGGCTAGCGTTAACGGTTTGCATAGCCGAAGATGTAGGCATAAATCCCGGTGACAGCACGGTAGCAAGTTCCGAGTAACTACCAATAGTATGTAACATGATATACTTTATTAAAATCGGTCACGTGATCACCAGGTGCTTGGTGGCCGAGTGGGTTAAGACCTGTCGCACGTGTATCACTTAACCAGATAAATCATACAAGTGGGTTCGAGTCCCCGGTGTGGTTATTTTTTTTATTATTATTTTTTTTTTAGCCATTATTCACAACAAATTTACTACAGTTTTTAACTCAATTATAAGTTCACTGTAATAAAATGTCAAAGATGTACAGACAATTCCCAGTGCTTAGTGACTTTTTTTCGGGGGAGGGGGGGGGGGGGGTGGCGGGTGTATAATTAGACAAGAAATACATAAAATAATTAATGTTAACAACAATATAAACATAAGGAAGAACCTGGCTATTCAAATTTTGCTTTGTTGTATTATTATTCCAAATGGTCTAAAGAATTTATGTAGTGAAAACTAATGTTTGATTATAAAATAATGAAAATATGAATTGTATGACCTTATTTCTTTAAATTACTATAGATATTCAAATCAATACATTAATTAAAAAAATAAGATTTGCATTGCGTTTCATAATCTTCACTTAAGTAAAACTTCAAAAATTATCTAGGTTGACACCCTTTTTACATGCTCAGACAAACAAAAACACCACCATTTCAGTTCAGAATTGTGATTTTAATGCCCACCTAGCAACAGTAACACTAACACCAGCTCGATCTGTACTTGAAATGACTTTCATTTCGATCCCTATGGAAGTTGTTATCTCTATGGAGTTTTGCGTATACATGCTCAACACTAACACTATCGGGCAGATTAGCAGACGACGCTAAACACCAGCAACCACGTGCCACTGCCGGAAATACGAGGTCAAACCTCTAACACCAACTCATTTCAAGTACGGTGTTAAGGCTGCAGTTAGTGTTTAATAAACACTAACACTAGCTCAACACCATCTCTGATAGTATATTGCCATATCAATAAACACCGCCAGTCGGGAACGGAAGTTTGTACAACGGTGAAATCAGAGGTCATCACGTTAACACCATCCTAACACTAAGTCATTTCAAGTATGGTGTTTAAGCCCGATTTAGTGTTTAATAAACACTAACACCAGATTTAAACACCATACTTGAAATCACCCAATGGGTGATTTCAAGTATGGTGTTAAAGGCCGGTGTTAGTGTTTATTACACACAAATACCAGTTTGATAAACAGTAACACCAGCCCTAAACACCATACTTGAAATCACCCAATGTCGATGGTTGTCTTATTTGTGTGTATAGTGTGTTTTCTTTTTAACAGCTGTGGTTTATTTTGATTGTATGCATATTGATGTAGTTAATAAATGTTTATCAATTTGTTATTAACGATATGATTTTTTTCATTACCGGCATCAAAACGAAATCACCGCGGGTGCGAATGTATCCAAATTAATAATTTCCTTTGTATTGTAAGATGCGAGATGAAAAAAAAAAGAAGTACAATACAAATTGTATGGCACATTCACAAGTAAAGTTCACAGCACTTTCTTCGTTTACAAAACACGGATTTTCTGACACGGGTAACGTAAATATTTTGTGAAAAGAATATTTCATCTGATGACTGATGACACATCACACCTGTGGGCATGGGGCTAGCTGCACATGCTATTCCGATACATTTTGAAGGTATACTTTTGGGGTGGAGTGTAAATTATGCCTCTTGACTTGCAGGGGTGTATCTGTGCTTGATTTTGCTGCATCATATTGCCTTCAAGATTGTCATACGTGGAAATGTACACCGCTTTTTCGAACTCGATCAGTTTGCACGCACTGCATAACACTGAGCTAGTGTATGTGTATGTCGCACAGTACGCAAAGCGTTCGCAAGATGGCACCGCGAATCTGATTTGCTAATCCAAACCACCTTAAACACAACTCCTTTTGCACACATTGGGTGATTTCAAATATGGTGTTTAAGGCCGGTGTTAGTGTTTATTACACACAAACACCAGTTTGATAAACACTAACACCAGCCCTAAACACCATACTTGAAATCACCCAATTGTCTCGCTTCCCTATTAAACCTTGTTCATGTGCATTTTGTTTTGTTTTTGATTTGCCTCTGACGAAGATACTGCTAGGATCGAAAGCGCAGAACTTTATGGGCGCACATAAATTTAGTTCGAGAACTTTTCAACGAGGCATGAGTACTACATTATTTTTCATAATATAACTGTTGTGTTGAGATAAGCTTTATATGGTGTAGACAGAAAAACCCATCTCGTTCTAGAGGGGTCCTTTAATATTATGACGTCATACTATCCCCTCCATCTCGATATTTGGTGATGCTTGAAACTCATCTCTTGCATTCGATGCAAAATTATTGATGCGTTTATATACTTTTCCTCTCATGTCATTACTCTAATAATTTAAAACTCATCTCATTTGAGTTAAAACATTTTCCATTAGTTTAATATTGGATAGGACCCTGCCACTTGTATTAGACCAATAGTATTGTACTGGGGAATGGAGTCAATAATAAACTAAAATTTAAAAATGAAACAATATTATGTTGAACAAAGAAAATACTTATTTCATTCCATTATAAATAGATGAATGATGATGAGGATACGGGAGATAAATTTGCCGCGGCAGCAGATGGCTTCGACCAACAGGCCACGAATGGTGTCAAGAAATCCGGTCAGGACGCCATCATTGAGCCAGTAATCGAAGAGGGCCGTCCTACCATGAGCGCTCAGGAGCGATCCGACGCCATCTTAACCCGTCTGAAGAGCGCGGTGCGATACGGGATCGAAGATCGGCCGCCGTGGTACACCACCATTGTACTCGCTTTCCAGGTTTGTTTAAGTTTTTTGTAATTTTTCATTTCATTTAAGAAGGAAATTAATTAATCCTCGTCGAAATTAGATTTTGTAAACATTTATCAGCATAATTTGTTAGTCAGATAAACAAAGGGAACATTTGAGTTAAATTTGAAAACATGAGAGCGTTATAATTGAGAGTTTTAACGGATGACATAAAATTATGAATTTTGATTGCTTGTGATAAACATTTTTCGGGACAATGCTCAGCGATATGTAAGCCATTCAGCTGATTCTGCCCCATAAGGGGATGACCTTATGCACTTTGTCAAAACTCACCGATCATTCTTTCTCGAAGCTGGGACTGGTCGTCCATATTTTGTAGACTTAGTTATACACAACAGTTTTAACCAGGAGTATACATTTATAAATTGATTAAAGGGTACCACCACCCAAAAATAATATTCTTATAAATGAAAGGTAACATCTTTGGTATTCCATTCCATCAGCAAGTTCACAAAAATATGTTTCCAGAAAAAAAATATATAATTGGAAAACGCATCACAATTCTAAAGCATGCGTTCATGGGTCTGCATATACGAGACTAATTTTTCCAGAGCGAACGAATCGCCCGGAATTCTATTGTCTCCAAACGTACGCGTGAATAGCATTGGCGCACTCGCAAATGTTTGGCCTGTACGGAACCAGGAAATAGTAGTGGTTCCGTAAGTGGTGGAAATTAATTGCTTTGTTTATGAATTACACAACCCTTTGCAAAATGTTAGGTATCTATTTGATATCACAAAACGGTACCAAAACATATAATTATGTGTTGTTCTTTGCCTGGTGGTCCCCTTTAACTAAAACGTGTTTAAACGGTCCTTGTGTCCTTGGCAGCATTTCCTGACAATGTTCAGCGGCGTCCTGGCCATTCCGCTGATTCTGTCGCAGGACCTGTGCATCGGCGATGACCTGGTCACTCTGTCCAAGCTCATTGGGACCATCTTCTTTGTGTCCGGTCTGGTCACACTCCTACAGGCCACATTCGGCGTCAGGTAGGTAGTGCGTAATACGAACGTCTCGTAACTATACACCCTGTCCGAAGGGAGGGACTGGGAAGGGTAATCATTTGAAATTTCGACAGTCAGTCGTTATCATTAATATACGTCCGTATTATCCGGGTTTGTTGTTTTTACTTTAAATTAGTATGAATGGAACAATCCAGTCAACCTTCCTTTTAAATAGTGTAGTAGTGAAACAATTAAAGGGCTTAAAACCAATCATAATAATTCGACAACAGTCCGTATTTTCCTGGAGTTTTGCTTTTCCTTTTTTAACAATAGTATGAATAGAAAAATCCAGTCAACCTTCTCTTTAAATAATGCAAGGGGTTAAACAAATAAATGATAATATTTAAGAGCAATTATACTATTAAACTTGCTGAAAAGAAGCTATATGTTGGCAGTCACATGACAAGAAGATTTGTATATATTTCGATATTTGGTAAAGAAAAGTTAACTTGGGTATTGCGTTTTTCAGTGATCTTGGAGGTTTCCAACATAAATAACATGAATCTACATTATATGTGATTATATTTTACATACATGGCAGAGCATGTGAATATTTAAAAAAAACAATTACTTTAGTCTAGATGTTGCATTTGAATACCAAAAAGGTGTCAAGAAACGAGGTTAAGGGGGTGATAATATTGTCTACATGCATAGTATAATACATGCACGTATAATACATGCATGTATGTATGTATGTAATGGGGGTCATGATGTCAAACTAAATGGGTATATTATAGGGCATTGTGCTGATTTCTTCTACCCTTTCTTTCCGATTTGACTGTTGGCACAATCATCGGAGTATGGAGGTCATGGTGAATCGCAGGAAGCTCAAAACCAATGTTTTTGACCCTGGAAGTGATTTGTGTGTCAGTGACTCATTGATTCATCGGCATTCGTCGAACTTTAAAACACTTTTAACGGAACTAGGCAGAACTATGAATGCAATATCCAATGACATTCAAACATCTTTCTGTGAATAATGGAATTTAACTTTCCTTATTATCATGAATTGCAATCATCTTAAATAAAGTATGGTTGTCGAAGATGAGTGTATTTCATTGAGAGTGATTAATTGCGATATATTTTGTATATGCCTCCACCACAGAGTATAGCCTTCTTATTGACTATGACCAGTTGGCTGCGTACGTGCATTGCTATTGATACGACTAGTTTATATCTTATTTTAGTACTGCAAAATGCCTTCTGACTAGAACGAACCTAATGACCTAGGGTTAGTGTTAGTGTTAGTGAAAAGTGTTTTGAGAATTACCACCATCAAATAGGGCCTTGTGTTTCAATAGTTATATCACTGGTCTAGCAATCCGGGTATTTTTCGGGTTCGATTCCCGGATGAGAAGCCCAATTTTCCTTTTCACTTTTTCATTTATTTAATTTATTTCTTGCCCGTTCCCTTTTTGTGTGTGTTTGTGTTTCTTTATGAAAAGGTTACCCATTATACAGGGAGGAACGTTCGCCTTCCTCCTCCCCACTTTTTCAATTTTGGGTCTAAAGGGGGACTGCCCCAGCAAGGATGGTAAGCTCGACAACAAAAAAAACATTTCCGCAGAATTAGCATATCGTGTGTTTCTCTCTCATGATTACCACCATTCCATATTACACTAAATTTGTAAATTGCAATTATCATCTGCAATTATCATCTATGAAATCTGCTTTTCACCCATGTATATAAACCTAGTTACATTTAATCGGATTTACTTTGATTCAATAGAAACCTGCAAACTCAAATGGCCTTGTTTTTACCGGTTTTAGTGTTAAATTATGACGTTTGTTGTAGAGCGCCAAGTTAGTAGGAATAGGGGGCTAGATGTGAGATGAAACTAACATTAAACTCAGTTTGAAAGAATTGTAGCTTTTGAATGTTTTATGTATATGTCGGCATTATACACAGAATGTAGCAAGTTCTTTTAGCATAGCATAGAAATGCAATTTCTAATCATGTTTGTTTGATCTTAATCATTCTCCTTAGAGTCACCACTTGCGTAAATACTATTCCCCGCCATTTTATGCATTTCTCGTGACGTATCATTTCACAACGGAGATTGACCAAAATAATGGCTCTCCTCCTTCCGACATTTGTATACGTACTATAACGTCGCGTTCTATTTTAACATCTCCAGTGATTTAATTTCGTTATTATTGCCATTAATGTTCACATTTCCCGTCATTTTATGCATATCACATGACGTTCGTACCACCAATCGCAGGTTACCAATTCTACATGAGGGCACTTTGACCTTTCTCCTGACTTGATACTGTACATCCCTATTATCATTTCATTTCCCTAGGCTCTTACCTTCATCATCATAGAGTGGTGAAGTGTGATGTCATAAATGATGTCATAAACATTTTTTTTAGAATTTTCAAATTTGGACTTCATTTTCAGAAAGAGCATAACAAATAATGTCCAAATACCGAAAATCAAAGGAATAGGTTACGTATTGACTGAGATATGCTCATCCGAATGATTTGTTTTGTCAATAGGCAATCAGTGTTATAGTGCACTGGTTCCTAAATTTAGGAACCAGTGCACTATAACACTGATTGCCCATTGAAGTAAAATTCATTCGGATGGGCATATCTCAGCCAATACGTATCCTATTCCTTTGGTTTTCGGTATTTGGACATTATTTGTTATGCTCTTTCTGAAAATGAAGTCCAAATTTGAAAATTCCAAAAAAGTGTTTTTATGACATCATGGCTTCTGTACTCTATTATTTGTTTACATAATTTCCCGCCATTTCATGCATGTCGTGACGTAGGTTGCCAATCGTACAGGGGGGCACTTTTACTTTTCTCCTCCCGACTTTCGCTATCTTCCGTCTGCGCGGAGAGTGCCCGAGCAAGGAAGGTAAGTGTTACGTATTTCTGGTGGTCGAGGGCAGTAGCTAACCGCGCTTCATTTAATTGAATTTTAATTCCATAACAACAAAAAATCATTATTAGAAAAAAAAGATATGCTAACAAAATGTGCTTATGAATACAAATGCAACATCATATAATCGTGTACAACAAACGTCTTATCATTTATATCCCAACCGCTTAAATTTCTTTGTGTTTTATCATTTGTGACATGATTTTGTCTTGTCGTTTTCATCATGCGAATCGTTTGGATTTTAGTTGCACATTTGTTTGTTATTGTGTAATTTATTGCACGTGACGTTGTGCCCCCACCCCCCCCCCCCCCCCTTTCCGCGCAAAAGTAGCTGTAGCTTAAAGGGATGCCCGTAAAGTGTCTAACTCCACGAAAATTACTTGGAGCTTCCTCGTTTCTCTTCTACTGTGTTGTTAAGCTTATGGTAAGAGAAGAATAAAATAGGGTTAGATTTTTTTCAAATGCCCCTTTAGTATGGCGATATCTATCATTCAGCTCAAGAGCGTTAATGAACGGTCATAAACCTCATAAACGGCATACAGTAATTCGTTGTAAAAGCTGACGCATATTTTCGCTTTTTAACCAGGAAAGCAGTGTTCTTTTTCAATGAAACTTTCACACATCATTCGGACATATCTTACAATGATCTTGGTACAGGATGTCAAATGTCATTTTGGGCAATATCTGACACAAGATAAAGAAAGTTATTAACACTAATAAGGCTTTGTTTCGTTTAGTAGTGTACGTGAAAGAAGAGCTAATTCCAAATGATATTTTAACCTTCTACAATAATCCCTACAATATAGATTCCATCCATTTACTTGTTTTTTCACTTCATGTTCTTTTGTTTCGTACATAATCATCTCTTATCTAAGAGTATAATATTACCCCACTATCATGCAAATCATGTTCCATATATCATAATCGTGCTAATAATCACCCGGCTGTTCGTGCTTGACATAACATAAATATTCAATGCATGATAATTGAAATTTAATATCGTACTATAACCGATGAGTGTATAACTCAGATGTATGATATGTACATGCGTAAATGTGACTATGACCTAGTTTATGAAAGGCAAATGCCAATAGTGGGAAACGCCCCACACAAACAAAATAAAATGTACGCTCGTATTACCAAGCATGTGAAAGAATATGTTTTTACTAATACGGGATGATACAATTTTTGCCTGGAAACCGCCTACTAATTGATATATTTGGTAAATTATAAAACTCATTTACTTTAAATTGATATCTCCGACGGTTGTATGTTGATATGCACCCTCGTGCGCTGCGTACTAATCCTATGGCAAATGCGGCACATGGTTTCGCACGAGCTTATCGCACGAACAACAATACTAATCAATTAGTTTGGCCAATAAAGTTATTTCCTATAATTTTCTCAAAACGAGCATTTGGCTTTAATTACGATACAAAAAAACACATGTGCACTTAATGACAGTTTCAGTGATCATGTGATGTGTCACTGAAGCTTCTGTTTTCCCCGTATCTTGTTTTTGAAAGGTATACAGGAAGATAATAATGGTGTTCACTGTTCATACACAACCCGGAAAGAAATATTGACCACAATACAAGTCTGT
>JBAMJV010000121.1:0-78054 GCA_037951105.1 Echinarachnius parma
GACCGATACAAGTGGAACGTTCTGATTTGTTTTTGTAATGATTTTTATTTTTGTAAATGTTTTATTGAATTTTTTATTTTATTTTTTATTTGTATTTATTTATTTATTTCTTCTTTGGGGGGAGGGGGGGGGGGGGGGGGGTGATGCATGTGCACACAACGCACCACCTGGCTACAGGCCTGCCATATGGGGACGGCAAACTCTAGTAGGGAACAGGTTAAGATAAATGTTGGTATTTCAATTGAGATTTCAAATTAAAACACAAGAATTGTCATTATATCGATTCGATTCGAATTAGGTATTTGTATAGACACTATATAGCCATGCATGCATCCTAAAATGCTTATTAGTCCACAACAGGTCTAGTGGCTCAGTTTGTTTAAAAGGATAGTTGACTTTTGGTACAGAGGGCGCTTCAAGAATTTTTTTTTTTCGTGAGGTAATACAAAATTAAGTGTTCAGAAGCGGTTCACAATGCGTTTTTAGCGAGCACCCTCTTGTGTTTTAACGGCTCTTTTTTGTAATGATAACAGGCTATTTACGTTGTCGTTTTTTGTATCGTTTTGTATCTTTCGAGCATGGTGGAGTTATAACCTTTAGTTTGTAATGTTATTGAGCAGGTTTTGGTTACTAAAATTTAGTTTGATCAAAACTGTTCTATCCCTTGTAAAAGCCAAACAAGGTAGTCATAATCCCCATAAGTATTTATACTCACAAATTTAAATTAAAAATGCAGTCAATAATCCGAGTTATTAATGTATTCGTATACTAGTAACATCAGCATAGCTGTTTAATTTTAAAAAATGTTATTATGACTATTATAATTTATGCTAATAATCTTAATATTGCTATCATTTATAGGCATACAAGATTCGCAAGAAACAATAATATTTTTGTCAATACATGTGTTTAGTACTACAAAACAGAGACAAACTACGTACTACGTCGAGTGCTAGTAAAACAAATCTCGTTCAGTAATAATCTCTTTTGAATGCGACGTAAGGTTAATATTACTATTACAGTGTCAAAAATAGCGAACACCTTACCATGTTCGCGAGCGCTTTGTCGTCCATCCCGAAGTGTTTCCGACAGATCCCGAACTCTGTTGTCATGTCAGTCGTTAAGATGGTCGGGTCATCAGTGTTGATTGAGATGTTCAATCCCTCGGCGAGAAATCTTCAAAAAGATAAGATTCGAAGTTTCATTTTAATGATGAATTTAACAAATTTGCAGGGAAAAGGGCACCGATCTTACTTATGTGTTATACAATTATCACGGAAAAGCCAGGTTAATTTGTTTTAATAATGGTGCAAAATTTCCGACACATTCAAAAGTGTTTCAGAATGTTACCGAACTATATTGATATATGCCTGTTCGTCTCAATTATCAGTTTATAAAAGGTCTTATGAAGCTAATGGACCACTTTAATACGAGAGCAAACAGTGCATTATCTTAATGCATGGGTGACGGTCGTTCCCGAGTCCAGTGTGGTCGCGGAAAAAGTCCGTCCGCGAAATCAGTCTGGGCAGTGCAATTTATTTAGGGGGATTGCTGAGCACTTACTTCAATTTTCATACTTTTAGCCACCAAATGTAATCAAAGCCACAAAATCTAACCATAGCCACCATATTTAGGGTTAGGGTTAGTTTTGTTTGCAACCATATTTTTGAAAATGGAAGTTAGCAACCAAAAATAATATAATCGGCAAGTCGGACAAAATCCGCGCGCGGAACTTGAATGTCCACCCAGTCCACCCAGTCCGCGGCCGAACTTTTTCCGCTGCCACACCAGCACCCGTGCATTATCATTTACTAGTAGTATAGCGTGGGGTACACTAACAACAATATCGAATTATTTATAAGATTGACTATGCGTACCTTTTCGTGACATGTTGATCTAGGTCTGGTTTCACGGCGCCAGTCCTCAGGCTCGAGCTCGGGCACACCTCCAGATGGATGTTATTATCCTTTACCAACTGTAAGGTGTGATAATAAAACAATAATGATACAATTATTCCGTTTTAAATGTCTGTTATTTCATACATATTCTGGTCTTGTATGTTTTTGGTTCGTTTTATTTTTCTTTTACTTAATTCTGAACCTAATAACGCTTATATATGAATCTTTACTTTGTAAATAATGTGTATTCTTATTATGTTATCAATGTATGTTTGCATGTATTTTACACGGCCCCAATGTAAACCAGTATTAACTTGAATGTTTGGAATTTTACCGTGTTGAAATAAAACATTCAAATCAATCAATATAATCGCGTCTGGACACACCTCCAAATTACTGTTCTTAATCATTCACCAACTGTGAACCAGATTAATACAATATATAATATGATTATTCCGCATTTCTTTATTAAATGTTTATATTATTTTGTATTACATGAATATGTATTATTATTTATACATCGTGTAATTGATGATTTTTTTTATTCCAAATTGAAAATTATAAGTGTTTGAATACCATCGTATTGAACATGAATACTCGTAACGTCATGTATTGTTATTTCATGTTTATGGCCCTGTATTCATGTATTGATCAGTTATGCGTCATGTCCTTGGCTATTTTTCTAATTCCATTTCAAGTGTTCATTTATATTTTCCTTTAACATTTGTTCCTTTGTTGAATTAAAGGGGTAGTTTAGTTTTGGTAGAGAGGGCGCTGCACATCACAATTTTTCTGTGAGGTAATGAAAAACTGAGTGTCGAATTCGAGAGAACATGCAATTTTTAAAAGCAGAATAAACTTTATTTGGTCAAAATCGACCCAGAAACGGCAGAAATATCAATCAATAATTATTTGGGGCCCAAATAATTATTTTTTCAAAAAATTAAAAAAATGCTTGAACTTTTTCAAAAATGTTCAAAAGCGTTTTTTAAATAGTTGTTGATGATCTCTCTATTTAATCATTATGTCAATAAAACATCACATGCATAATTTTGTATGAAAAAAGGTCGAAACCAATGCCTTTTTAGAAAGCGCCCTCTTGTGTTTTAATGGCTCTTTTTTTAATGATAACGGGCTTTTTACTTGGTCGTTTGTAATGTTGTATACCTTTCGAGCATGGTGGAGTTGTAACTATTAGTTTATAATGTTACTGTCCAGGTTTGGTTACTAAAGTTCAGCCTTACCAAAACTGTACTACCCCTTTAAGTCTTTATTTTGTATTCATATCAACCATATTAATAAAATATATTTGTTTTATTTTAAGTGCTGTGTACTACCCCTTTAACAATAAAGTGATATCAAATCATTATGTTCTAGTTATCTTGTATTATCTTTCGTTTGAGGCTCGAGCTCGGCTACACGTCAAAATTAATTGACTCATCATTCAGTAATTGTAAGCCGTGATAACTAAATCTTAACCATATGAACATATTATATAGTTGTTATTGTTATGTATTTCATTGTATTGTTATCCGCCTGAGCCTTGATCTTGGGTTAAAAGTCCAATTTAATGTGATTGTCTTTCACGAGTTGAAAGGCGCGATCATCAAATAAATTACTCCATATTTAATCAGGCAAACAGTTTATCAGTAGCTATTAAAAGGAAGAAAAAAAATGTACCAGCACAAATCAATACTCGTAATGCGAGCAGCTAGCCAAATGAGAAGCTTGCATAGGCGTACCCGGGGGGGGGGGGGGGGGGTAACCCCTCCTCCCCCCTTGATGAAAAAATGCTGTTTGGGGGTTTCACCCCCCTCCCCCCTTTACCACTTTTAACGGGTCGCAAGTCGACTTTTTAGCGGTCTCGACCATCATAACCAATGGTCTTGGCAACCGAGGACACAACTTAACAAGTGGTCTTGGTCTCGGCCTCGAAATTTGTGTATGGATCCCGGTCTCGGTTTCGAAAAATGTTGATGGACAAACAACACCCCCCACCCCCCCCCCCCCCCCCCCCCCCCCCCCCCCCCCCTTACGCGACCCTCAGCCTGTGGTCTTGGTCTCGGCCTCGAAAATTTGGACGGTTATCGGTCTCGACTTTGAATTTTTTTTGTTACGGACAGGAATATCCTTATAGCTCCGCCATTGCAACACATATGTACCTGCAAAACACTGTCATCATCTACGATGTGGTAGCCATGTCCGATCCTCTCCGCGCCTAGTACCTCGATAGCGGTCCTCACCCCGCTGGCTGGGCCCATCTCACCCGCGTGGCAGGTCCTGTGGATACCCGACTCTATTGCCGCCTATCCAGACGTGATGAATTTTGTGGAACAACAACAGTAATTTAACCATAATCATGCCAATTTCCAAATCAACAAACATATCTAAACGTTTGACATGCATTATTGTTGCCGTTGCAGATTGATTAAGTGTATGTCCAATGATCAGGGTTAACGTATTTAAAATGCTAAGAGATGGTTACTAATCATATTAGGCGCTATATGAATACAAACATTGTTATTTTTATTATTCACACTTTCAATAGCCTTGTCACAGGATATTGTGCCAACCCGCACACACAATGCGAGATCCATCCCCACGCCATAGGGAGCACTACCAAGCAAGCAACGCATGGGCAATTTTATTTTTTTATATCTATGTAGTAATGAAGAGCAGTGCGCTCGTATCATTTCGACTGGCCGACTTTTATCATTTTGATAATTTGACCAGAATAAAAACTGAAATAAGAGAGGGTAATGTTTGAGAATTATGACAGCAAAGTGGTGGAGGAAAGCAGTGGAAACTGGGATGCAATTCTACCGGAAACCTTCAGTAGTGGGATCACAATATATAATCAAATCAACAGGTTAATTCCGACAAACCTTGAAAACCGAAATGTGTCGGTCGAAGAGTTCCACCATCTCGTTGTTCGCGAGGTCGATCCCGACTACCGTGTCGTTGTGGAACTCTTTGGCGAGCTCCAAGAGATCGGGCGAGAACTCTACGGTATGCAGAAACAAAATCATGTAAACAATAAATTTTAAAAAATTAAATTAAATTACAAAAAAACGACAAAATCTGTGATTTCTTTAACATGTTTAGTGCGTAATTACATATACAATAACAACCACCTACCGACCATCCGACAGACCCACCGACCCACAAACCAACAAACCAACATACTGACCGACCAACCAACCAACCAACCAACCAACCAACCAACCAACCGACCGACCGACCCAACCAACCAACCCAACCAACCAACCAACCAACCAACCAACCAACCAACCAACCAACCAACCAACCAACCAACCAACCAACCAACCAACCAACCAACCAACCAACCAACCAACCAACCAACCAACCAACCAACCAACTAACCAACCAACCAACCAACCAACCAACCAAACCCAACCAAACCCAACCAAACCCAACCAAACCCAACCAACCAACCAACCAACCAACCAACCAACCAACCAACCAACCAACCAACCAACCAACCAACCAACCAAACAACCAACCAAAACAACCAAACAACCAAACAACCAAACAACCAAACAACCACCCTAAAATAACCTTAACTACAAACTATACCATACTGTATATTCAGAATGTTGGTACGATGTTAATCAAAATGGTTCTATTATGTTTTATCATAATGAATACACATTATTACCGGGTATATCTCGGATCAGGCAGAGGATCGTTCGGACCTGGATTCCGAAGTCCTTCGCTCCCTCTCGGGCGCCTTCGTTAACAGCTCGGACGATGTCGCGTGGAGTCACGTTGCCTTCGGGTCCTCGGAAAACGCGCTGAATCCCCGGGGAGTTGGCGAGAAGGTGCGGGTTATATCTCACTTCGGCGTAAACCACGCCCTGTTGGGCGAGATCCTCGCACAACTCGTACGTGATCCGTTTCGCTGCTTCCGGACAGCCCCTGGTTTTAAGAATTGAACTGAATTTAATGATTCTCCTCCCTTGCTCACAGGACCAATGTTGGATATGGTTGCTGAAATTGTGTTTTAATGTATATAGCTAAGTCATAATCAAAAGTAAATAGAAGATGAGGAAACCTCTCCTTTAAGTTGTCTTGAGAATGAGAACGTTGCGGACGAACGTTTTAGTATCATTTAAACATCGTCATATACAATATATCTAGGTACCCTTTTTTAAAGGCGCATTATTATTACTTTTCCTCGGATACCAAGTACAGTTATTGCCTGCATAATTATCTTTCTTGCTAGTAGTACCTTTCGGATGTCAAAATGATATGAAACGGAAGGAGGCTATAGTGGGATTATAGGCCATCAAAGGCCATTATCTTATCCGATGTGATACAACATAACAATTCTCCACGTACAGGCATTCAATCAAGCAATGATAAAAAAAAATAATCATATTTTGGTTTTTAGAAGTAAAAAGAGGTCTTACACGATAGCCGGCATGAACTTGGTGAACTCGTTGAGGAACGTGAGAAGGTCGCCCGTCTCCCAGTCTTCCATCTGCGATTCGAGATCCTGGACGTTGCTGGCCCCGACATCTATGCCACGCTTCCTGCATTCGTGGTAAAGATGCCATTACGATATATACTGTATCCTTATTATCATATTTGATAAGTATGTTCATTAACCCTGAATTTATACGTATGCACATACGTACGCATGAGGGACCTTTCCACAATTCCACAAGCATCGCTTTCCACCAAGGTCTCCTTACCATTCTATTTTTTTTTCTAGTTTTTAATATTGACGTAATTTTTTAATGTGTGATATTAAAGAAAGATAAAACTTGCATGTATATACTTTCAATATAAATGAGTAAACAATAAGCACAATGATAAATTATAATAAGGAGAAAAAGAACGCTTCCAATCTTCCATGATCTTCCATCTGATTTTCGAGATCTTGGACGTTGGTGGCCCCGAAATATTTCCCACGCTTCCTATAACCATGGTAATGATTACATTTTAGAAGACCTTTATTCTAAAAAGCGCTAAATACATTTTTTCCACTTTCGAGAAAAACGAGTTTCTTTGCCCAACTTTGTATGGGAATATGAAAACGGAACTTTCTATGTTTTGATTTTGATTGAGTAACTTGTCCTCAAATTTGGATTTATAGGGTAGCTATATAGCTTATCAATGTATTGATATCGTCAACTAATTGTTTGTTTGTTTTTATCGAAAGTGGATTTAGCGCCTTTTGGAACAAAGCTCATTATACAAACGTGTATCACGGATACTTTCAATATACATGAGTAAACAGTAACCATAATGATATCAAATTATAATTTCAAGAGGGGGAAAAGGAAGGCTTCAGGACTTCCGTCTGAGTTCCGAGATCCTCGGCGTTGGTTGCACCGATATCTATCACACGCTTCCTGTAATAATGATTATGATAGAGAGGACAATAATAATACTGAATTGGTCAAGGTATTAAAGTGGATTAGAGCCAATAAATTATCATTAAATTTGCAGAAAACTAAATATATGCTTTTTAGTAAATCTATACATTCGTTACCCATAGATATTGCTTTTGAAGATTTTATATTGGAAAACGTTTCTAATATTAAATTTGTAGGGGTTACTGTAGATAATCAACTTTCATGGAAATTTCATATAAATAATATTTGTAAAGTTATTTCTCGCAATATTGGTATTATTAATAGATTAAAATTCCACCTCCCCTTAGGTATCCTTACTTATGTTGTATTCATCTTTGATATTACCATACTTAAATTATGGTATTTTGACTTGGGGTAACACTCACGTAACATTATTAGATAAATTGTTGTTATTGCAAAAGAAAGTACTTCGTATTATTTTTAATATGGCCCCACGCTCTCACACAGACTTATTATTTTTTGATAATAATATATTAAAAGTTAAGGACCTATATTTATTTCAACTCGGTCAATTTTTGTATAATTATAATAAAAATACCTTACCCGCAATTTTTGATGAAATGTTTTTAAAAAACCAATTAGTTCACAAGTACCCAACTAGACATTCGGGGGAATTTCATTTGCCATTATTGAGAACGTTATTGGCTCAAAATACATTTATTTATAATGGTCCTAAATGTTGGAATACTCTCAATGATAACATTAAAAATGCAACATCATTTAATTTGATTAAGAAACAGATTAAAATATTATTATTGCAATCTTATGAAACTCATTAAATTGAGAAGTATGGTTATCTCCCTAATATGCACTGTTCATATTATAAATTACATGTCAATAAAAGGTCATCATCTTTATGTTAGTGTATTAGTTTATTGTAATTGCCTTCCAACGTTTTGCTTTTTGTATTGAGCGCTTTTTATTGCTTATATTCGTATGCGTCAACAGTTATGTCTCCGTCCACATCCAACCATCCTTTCTCTTCATGTTACCATCACGTATGTTACTTTTCATCTTTTCATTGTACTATGCCCGTTGTTTTGTGTTGTGTCGTATTGTTTTGTTCTGCTCCTCGAAGTCTCTGTCGGCTCACCTTATATGTTTTTAGTAACTTTTACTGGAAGCAATTCAAACTGTAATGTACAATTTATTGTTATTTTTTAAATTACGATTGTAAAGTATTATTCGAATTGTTTATGAATTATTATTCAATTGCTTTATTATTACTCGAGGGGTCCACAATCTACAAGCACTGCTTTTCAGTGGATCCCTCCATTTCCAAACATATCATTTATTGTATATGATTCTTATTTTCATTGTACATCTGTTTAATTATACCATAATGTAACCTTTGTTTTGTTTTGTACAATATGTATATTGATTTATGTTGGAAATGAAATAAACTAAACTGAAACTGAAACTGAATACTATACTTGTAGTAGAAGTTATAGTACTACTCATAGTCGTACCCAGGATTTTTTTCAAGGGGGTGATTTAGCTTCATTTAGTGGTGGGCGTAGTTGGGGTGTGTTTGTATACCTAATACATTATTTTGTTCGCTAAAGGGGGTGTTAAACACTCACAACAACCCCCCCCCCCCCCCCCGCCCATTCTACTACTACCTATTAATATTACTACTACCTATTAATATTACTACTACTTCTACTACTACTATACTACTACTACTAATAATAATAATCATAATAATACAAATAATAAGAGTAGGTAGGGGGTCAGGGGTATAGGAGAGTGTGTGTGTGTGTGTGTGTGTGTGTGTGTGTGTGTGGTGGGGGATGTTTGGTGAAAATAAAGGAATACTTTTCGGTCTCACATTATGACACTGTAATAATTCATAATTGCAATATAATTATAAAGTCATATCATACATAATTAGTAGTTTATTAAATAATTGATTAATATTGAATGATGCGCATGAAAAAAAAATATGATGACATAACAAAAATCGTAACAGGAAAAAAAATTATATTGTAATATCATGAACCTAGGTTAATATGATTTGCCCATGAGGATGTCATTTCCATCACATGATGTATTGTCTATGATTGCGATGACGTTCCCCCTTTAATGAATATGTTATGCCTTGGCTTCTATCTCAACAAATATATAAGGGACAGCATTGTTATGCACCACAAACGGAAACCATTTACTTCAGAACAATTGACATTATATCCTTTGACAATACAAAGTTCATTTTATATCCGTTTCAGGGACTTTTCACGCGACTCGTTAAACTGTTGATTAATATACTCAGAAAGTAGATGTATCACACATCTCCCGAACTCTATTGGGTGAACATAGCAAACTGATAGTACATATAGTCACAATTAGTTTAATAATCTTCTTTCGTTCGTTTAAATCATCCCTATTCTTTAAACACAATTTCGGCCATTTTATAAAACCATTACCGTGATTAAAACATGAATGAAATCACGATTTTTTTTTAAAACCACATTCATGATTTGAATATTAAAATTCGTTATTTATAAACACTTCTTATATAATACCTTCACAACCTATCAAATCCTAACACTTCCAGCATTACTATCGTTATAACGAGCGAGAAATTCGAGAAAAAAACCGAAACCTGTGGTAATACGAATAAAGCGATGTGCGTGAGAACCGCTAGAGATCTAAGAGCGTGTTCACACTGGTAATTGCAATCATGATTGGAGTTATGTTTACAATCACGGTGATTCTGTTGCCTTGCTTTCACACTACGAAAAAAAAAAACTGTGATTACAATCACAGTTTCTGGAGACGTACCACCTGTCAATCAAACAAGGAGAACACTAGTACTGCATTCGAAGCGAAGAGCGCCCCGTTTATTGGTGGAAGTGCATGTAAGGTCACGTAAGCTCCGCCTCCCAAATCATGTTTTGGAGGTCAAGCCGTTCACACTGCCGATTCGCACTGTGATTTGAAAACACCTCTGGACCATGATTTGAGTTCCGCGATTCGTGATTCCAATTAGTGTTCACACCGTCAAAAATACCGTGATTGGAGTGAAAAATAACTCAAATCATGATTGAAATCACGCATTTTCGCCAATGTGAAAAGGCTCATAGTAATGTGTTGACTTTGGCAATGTTACTAAATAGATCCATTTAATGTACTTACTGTGACAAGTCCCAAATAGTGGCCGGTCGTATGGCCCCGTCAAGATGAAGATGGAGTTCCACCTGGATATACATAGAGAAAATAAGATCGTAATGATTAGAAGGGGGGGGGGGATTATGGTTAGGGTTAGGATTATAAGGGTTAGGTTAAAATGACACATGTTACGAGGTTTGTTTAGTGGCACAGCGTAAACTTATTTATAAGAGCGGCACGCCAACACTGATAATATGTCCTTTTTATTATTATTTTGTTGTAAATATTAATGATTACAGTTTTTTTTTTCAAATTGCATCCAACCAACCCCCCCCCCCCCCTCCACCCCCCCCCCCCCGTTCACTTAGGGTTACGCCCCCTTCTTGGCCGCTAGTAACTACGCCATTAAAGGTTTGATTACTAAATACAAGAACATGAACATGCAAATCAATTGATCATTGTCACGTAAAGAACACAATCTTAGAATTATGACTTAATTATTACAATTTGTGAGAATTAGTATACCGTACATTAGTATGATGCAGTCGCAAAGGTTAAAGAGGACTGAATCCAGAACGGGTGATAGACTATCAACCGGCACCTGGGTAAAAAACAGCTTCCATTGAAATTCCCAAATGTACGTTGAAATTCAACCTGAAACCATAAATATTCATAACAATTACAATTGACCCCGGCACCGTCCCTCATTGAGGTCGGCCCCCTAGCACGATCGAATAGCTCGAGCAGATGGTGTACATGATATAGAGGACGTGGTGTTACTATTATAGTACTAGTAGGCCTACAACTACAAGGGAAGGTCAAAATCAGGAATACAATGTTATGATGGCCAGTGGCCAGAGGCAGTGGCGTAGCTACGGGGGGGCACGGGGGGGCACGTGCCCCCCCCCCCCCCCCAATAATTTCGAAAAAACAATAGAAAACATAAGGGGACATTTTTTGAAAAAACAAAGAAATACATAAGGTGTGCCCCCCCCCCCCCTCAATAATGTTCGTGCCCCCCCCCCCCCCCCAATCAGTCCGACCACGCTACGCCACTGGCCAGAGGTAAAATGTCGATGATGGTAAAAACAAGGCTTAGCGCACTCTTGACCAATTTGCACAATGTACATTGCGTGGTTGAACCGATTAGGGTGGGGGGATGCACACGCGAAGTATTTCTTCATTCAGTAAAATATGTTCCCTTTACCCTTATAATTATGTGTTTAACTTTTTGATTATATGTTGGGGGGCACGTGGCCCCCATGCCCTCCGACGCTACCCCACTGATGAGGGAAATTAAGGTCAATTTAACAAATCAAAAACAGGAATATTATTATTACGGATACATGTACGAGTTACGATTTGTCTCGAAAGTGGAATATATTACATATCGCACTTGGAGTCGTGTACGAAGTACATCATTTATGTTTGTGTTGCATCGCTTCCCACCATGTTGTATTACTCCGTGGGGGTTCATTAGAGGAGGGGAGTAATAGAGTACCAACGTGATGACGTCACCTTCTGTTGTTAAAACATTGTACAGATTCTAAACAAACTGCTCTTTGGGTTTGAGCTTTTGTGATAGAAGCCAAAACAAATATGAGTTATATATATATACCAGCCTGGAGTCGGTATCTAGTCAAAGCCCGGCGCAGAAAGAGCCGATCGACCCGATCCGACTGGTTTTCATCCTGATTAACTCAGTATGCGTTGCCTCAGGACTCCGGTTTTGCCAGTCAAGAGCCAGATGGAGGTCATTCGAGGCCGAATCAACATGTTGGATCGGCTCCGACTGAGCGAATCTGACTCTAGCCTGACTGAAAACCAGTCGGATCGGGTCGAGTCGGCTCTGTCTGCGCCGAGCCTTATATCGACCACTACAGGTCACACATTATTATAGCTTGCCTGACAAAAAACTACAAAACACATGGACTTGGAGCTACCAAAGACCTACGGAAACCTCTGGTCCAAAGACTGAAGGAGCTGACTAGACTAGTAGAAGAATAATGGACTTGGCGCTACTCAACTACCTATCCAAGTCATTCCGGCCGGAGGTCTATCTGGACGGGCAATTTTTGCAAATCGGGTATCTTGAGAGCTGCGGCAATCGGGTGTGAAAACGGGGGTCTTGTATAAAGCGGCACAATGGGCCGTATGCATAAAAATAAGCAATTGCTTGTGCTAGCCTTTTGCTTGAATCGGTATGCATGAAAACAAGCAATTGCTTGCAAGCAAAAGCATTTGCTTACAAGCACAACCAATTGCTTACTGCTCGTAAGCAAATGCTTACCAAACAAGCAATTGCTTAAAACCGTATGCATAAAACGAACCTTTTACTTGTCTTGATAAGCAATTGCTTGCGTTTTTTCAAGCACATCCAGACCAGCTTGAGCTCTTGCTTACTCAGGGCATTCGCGTTTAAGGATCAATTTTTCGTACCGTTTCAGGATGATTTCAAGCTCCATATTCCAGAGGTTATGTTGTGATCAAATTCCTGTTATTTTAGACTTTTTACGGCAATTTTTGTCCATCGATCTGCACAGAAACCCCCCTGATGCTCCGCCCTGTTTCCCCCCTATTTGCGTAATAAAAAATACTGCTGCCAGGTCGGGCACGAAGCGTTGTTGCCCTGCAGTGCGATGTTCGCACAACCGTAACGATCCTTTGTCCAACACGTAAGCAATTGCTTGGCAGTGCAAGCAAAAGGTTTGAGCACAAGCAAAGGCTTGTGCATACGAATTTAAGCAATTGCTTGAACTTGATCTTTTGCTTGACAAGCTCTTGCTTGTGCTTAAAGCATTTGCTTATAAGCAATTGCTTGTTTTTATGCATACGGCCCAATGTATATTGGGCCGTATGCATAAAGACAAGCAATTGCTTATAAGCAATTGCTTTAAGCACAAGCAAGAGCTTGTCAAGCAAAAGATCAAGTTCAAGCAATTGCTTGAATTCATATGCACAGGCTTTTGCTTGTGCTCAAACCTTTTGCTTGCACTGCCAAGCATTTGCTTACGTGTTGGACAAAGGATCGTTACGGTTGTGCGAACATCGCACTGCAGGACAACAATGCTTCGTGCCCGACCTGGCGTAGTATTTTTTTCTTACGCAAATAGCGAAGAAACAGCACAGAGCATCAGGGGGGTTTCTGTGCAGATCGATGGACAAAAATTGCCGTAAAAAGTCTAAAATAACATGAATTTGATTAAATATGAAATCACAACATAATCTCTGAAATAAGGAGCTTGTATTCATCCTGAAACGGTATGAAAATTTGATCCTTAAACGCGAATGCCCTGAGTAAGCAAGAGCTCAAGCTGGTCCGGAGGTGCTTGAAAAAACGCAAGCAATTGCTTATCAAGACAAGTAAAAGGTTCGTTTTATGCATACGGTTTTAAGCAATTGCTTGTTTGGTAATCATTTGCTTACGAGCCGTAAGCAAATGCTTGTGCTTGTAAGCAAAAGCTTTTGCTTACAAGCAATTGCTTGTTTGTGTGCATACCGATTCAAGCAAAAGGCTAGCACAAGCAATTGCTTGTTTTTATGCATACGGCCCATTGTCATGTTCCCGTCTTACATTTATACATGAGTGCCCCGCCCCCCCCCCCCCCCCCCCTCGGGGGGGGGGGGGGGGGCTAGGCTCACATGATCGTGGGCATCGTCGTTATCGAATATCACATGACAGTTTAACAACCTTGGTACTTGGCTAACTTTACTAATTGGCTTTTTGAAATATTAATAGTAAAAATAATACTGGGGAATACCCCGAAATAGGTAGGCTCCGGGTGTCACATTTCACATTTGCAATAGGGATAGTGCATGCATGGATTTATTCAAACTAGGTTAGTCAACTGTTACTGTAGTGTTAGTGGACTGAACTGGTATAAGTATTATAAACAAAAGTTTAATACATTAATGAATTCGTTTGCTAACTTACCTTGGGGAAGGTTTGGTCTGTGTATTTCGGAGCGGCCATGGTCTCACGTAGTAACTTACTTAGAACGGTATTCAAGTGTACTTCTCTGCAGCTGCTCCTCTGCGTTACTTTTACTAGACTTCCTTATATTATTACAGTGCAAAATGAATGAGTGTAACAATAATACCGTATTAGCGCACAATCAGATTAGTCAAATGGAACTATTGTCCATCCTATATCCACAAACCGCCGTTTACGTTTAGCTAAATGTATTCTGATAAATAGGGAGATTTAACAATACGTAGCGCCCCATCCGCGTAATCTGACAGGCCAAAGGTTGAATGATAAATTCAGAACGTGAACTTCGGTATACTTTTCGCAATGACTAGTCTGCGCGCGGAGACCTTATTATGAATATGACATGGATGCTTATAAAATTCGATTTAATGTCAGATGATTCTAAGCGCGACTTACCATGCTTACTTTTACTGCTAGTATGTGATGTCTATTTAAACGTAAACCAAACAAATTACAAAAACACAGCACTTAAAATAAAACAAATATATTTTATTAATATGGTTGATATGAATACAAAATAAAGACTTAAAGGGGTAGTACAGTTTTGGTAAGGCTGAACTTTAGTAACCAAACCTGGACAGTAACATTATAAACTAATAGTTACAACTCCACCATGCTCGAAAGGTATACACAATTACAAACGACTAAGTAAAAAGCCCGTTATCATTCAAAAAGAGCCATTAAAACACAAGAGGGCGCTTTCTAAAAAGGCATTGGTTTCAACCATTTTTCATACAAAATTATGCATGTGATGTTTTATTGAAATAATGATTAAATAGAGAGATCATCAACAACTATTTAAAAAACACTTTTGAAAAGTTTTGAAAAAGTGCAAGCATTTTTTTTATTTTTTGAAAAATCGTCTAATTATTTGGGCCCCAAATAATTATAAGATCAGATATATTTATTGATATTTCAGCCGTTTCTGGGTCGATTTTGACCAAATAAAGTTTATTCTGCCATTAAAATTGCATGTTCTCTCAAATTCGACACTCATTTTTTCATTACCTCACAAAAAATTGTGATGTGCAGCGCCCTCTCTACCAAAACTAAAACACGAATAATTGTTATTGTAAAAGAACAGTTGGAAAGTTTTTTTCCCGTTAACATTTGGTTAAAGGAGCGATGGCCCTTTTCGCTTATTATACTATTACTGACAAGTGCATACTTTCTGTCACTTCAGTCGTTCCTCTTGGGTATCACTAATAATTGACGTGATCAATAATAATGCTGCTGCTAAAATCTGCTGCTATATCAGAAGTGATGCGCAATTATGCACCTTTTTTTTAAGGCAGATTTATTTGTACATTTATTAACAAAATCAAAATGAAATATACAAAGAACATTTTCCATTCATAAAAATCAAACAATGAAATGAGAATACCTGTAGTTATACAATCATAATATAAATTAATGTGACAATAATTGATGTATATTATTACAACAAATAAACAAATGCAGCAGACCAACCATCATTAAGCAGGGAGCTGCTTGAGTGGATGGTGGCCTGGGGGGGGGGGGGGGGGGGTGGGGGGGGGGGGAGCTACATGGTGCCAAAAAGGCGTTGTATATAAACAACAGTATTATTACCATTTTTTTTTTTTTTTTACTTTTTTTAAATTTTGATGTCAGATTGATCAGTAATATCTGTTGAATGTTCTGTAAAAAAATTGAGTAAAAAATAAGGCCTACAATTTCTCCAAAATCAAGTTCAAAGTCACATTTATCTTATATTCTAAAGACCTTTTTGTACAGTAAAGTATAGCACATTAGAGTACTCATTAAATCAGTTAATTACCTTTTAATTGTATTAATTGATGTATATTCATATGTTTTGCTGTTGATATGCATCTATATTAATGAACTAAATTTAAAAAAAAATTTAATGGTCAAAATTGCCTCATTTGGGTGTCGTTTACCATTCGGAATGTATTTAACGCGATTCAAAATGTTATTCTTTTTATTTTCTTTGTTTTTCTTTGTTTTCTCCAAATTAGCTTTTTGAGAAAAGGGGTGTGGTATGATTTCATTTTGAGAGAAAATGGAATGTTGTATTGAGCTGTAATTTGGGGTGCTGGTTTGTGATGATGTATTCTTAATTGAGTGGTTTTGTTTGTTGTGTGTGTGTTTGCATTTTATAGAATTAGTCTATGAATATCTAATTAGCTAATAAAACAAATTAATGAACAGAAAAAAAAAATATATAAAATAAAAGAAATATTTTTTCAAAAATATAAACCACCCAAATTCTAGACATATACCCAAAGAACATACTCAGCAAATTTGAATGAATTTGAGTGACAAATAAAGACACCAGGATGGTTTAATGATTTTTTTTTTGTTTTCTATTGTATGCAAATTAGGCATGTTGGTGTCAAATTACACATCCCTAAAAAGACTTAACTGGAGTTATACTATCCATATCCAACATTTATTTTACACTAATATTGTAAAATCGCCCCAAAATCGATTTTTAAGATTCCTTTTTATGAACTGGGGGGTCCCCCCTTTTAAGTCATCACTTAAATGCGTACTTTCAATTATAGAAACAAATATAAATACATATAAAATAAAATAAATTAAAAGCGTGTTGAGTGGGTCAACAGAGCAAATGCAAACGTATGTTTATTATATTGTATAAAATAAAGGGGGTACATGTATAATGTACGTGCTGGACTGGTGCGGGTGCAAAACACACGTTTTTTACTTCTATATAATTTCGCGCCATAACAATTGCTAATATTAAACTTATCAGTTACAATATAGCAAAAACGCCAGCGATTGGATTCCCTCTAAACTCAACCGCCCAAGAGCAGACTCTACCCGACCCGACTGGTTTTCAGTCGGCGACCCGACTGGTTTTCAGTCGGATCGGTTCCGTGTGCGTTTCCCCACGACTCTGATTTTGCAAGTCGGAACCCAGTCGGAAGCCAGTTAGGTCCGATTCAACAAGTTGAATCGGCTCCGACTGATCGATCGGGCACGACTCTAGTCTGACTGAAAATCAGTCGGATCGGATAGGTTCGGCTCTGTGAGCGGTGGGCTTAATGCCTACAAAATCGCTTGTCCTGTATCCTTCTCTTTCTCCGTCATAGTCAGCGTCGAGGGATTATTATTGTCCACCGCAGATGGCGTCCCATCACCGGTACTTGCCGGCTCTGAGTTATTGACGGGCTTGTAGAGACACAGCGCGAGGGTATCGAGTGCGCAGCTGAGCAGCTTGAGAAAGATGGTGATGACTGAGAATCTCCACGCCAGACCCCGCCGGTCGTAGATCCAGCACGAGCCCCTATCGCCGCAGGAATCCTGCCACAGCAGGCAGGCGTTGTCGATCACGTAGCCGAATAGGATGGGTCCCGGTACAGCTCCTGTATAGGTGATGATAATGACTAATTAAAGGGACTTAGTAACATTATCCAAATCATCAAAATCCAATTGGAATT
The DNA here is from genome assembly GCA_037951105.1 of Echinarachnius parma. Lineage (NCBI taxonomy): Eukaryota > Metazoa > Echinodermata > Echinoidea > Clypeasteroida > Echinarachniidae > Echinarachnius > Echinarachnius parma. The sequence continues at coordinate 17,849 of JBAMJV010000121.1, forward strand.
CTAGCGGTTCCCTCATACCTCGTTGTATTCGTATTAACAATAAAAGCATGGGACAGGTTTCGTTTTTTTTAGATTTCTCTTTCGTTAAAAGGATATTTACCATTTTGCATTTTTGCAAAAAATTACTCGGCTATATAACGTCCATTTAACTCGAAATGTTCACACAACACCCAGTGGACATATCAGATAACAACAATATACATTGTATCAACCACGCATCATTTGTTGCACATGTCAGCAAAGTTACTAGATCCCTTTAATTATTTAAGTTGATATTGTACACACTAATAAGCGATGTTAAAATAGCAGCACCCTGCATTAAGGCCTGGTCACATCTAACCGGATTGTGTAAACGTATGCCAAACGTATAGAAAATATGCGAAATAAAATCATTCGGTGACGAACGTAATCTCCATTGTTGCTCGAAGAACGGATATGAAACGGATTTAACGTACAAAAACGCACGATTACCAGACACCACCGTATGAGCAACGGACAACACCGTACGAGTAATTTTACAAGAACCGGTCAAAACGAAAGTGGAACGCATAAGAAACTGACAAAACGTTCTTCGAACGTATTTATTAGCCCGGTCATATCTGACCGGATTGCGAAAACGTATGCCAAACGAACAGCAAAATTGTCAATCCGTTCGTCTCCGTTTCTCTCCGTTCGTATACGTTTCTTGTCCTTTTCTTGTTCGGTGAATACGTTCCTTGCACGGCGATGTCTGTTCTATCCGTTTTAAAGTTTTGTGCATGCACAAAACTAGCCTACCGATAGGCATCGTGCTGTCTGGCTGGTTCTACCGACAGTGTACTAACCGCGATATGCCGAATTTGAGAGCGCAGCGCGAAGCCTATCGTCAGTCATGAACGTGAAAAGTTTTATTTTCTTTTATTTACATAGAAAATCTTCGTAGAAAATCTACGAAGCCCATATTCATAATGCCACAGACCAGGTTGATCAGCTGTTTGTGAGTGTTAGTCTTCGTTTGGAAGCTGCATTGTAAAACCATACGCGCAACCTTGCACAATACACTGTTAGTGGCATAGAGTAGTGGTTGTTATAGGGTCTCCGCTACGGACTAGCGTATGCTGTATGCACTGAACACCACCGCGGTGCACCGGTCCGGGCGCGTCCATTATTCATAGGGTACGTCATTACAAAATATGTTGTTTTCTTTTAAAATAAAGAGATGAGATTTGATATGGATGCAAAAAGGTATTTTTATGCTTTAGTTTTTATTGTAATGTATCTCATATTTTATCATTATGAAAGTTATGATAATATTAATGTCTGATACTAAATAAACCCCTTAATACACGGTGGAACACGCCAACGGAGACGAATGGATTGACAATTGTACTGTTCGTTTGGCATACGTTTACTCAATCCGGTCAGATGTGACCGAGCCATTAACCCTATGAGGCCAGGGGCAATATAGATTAGACGGGAATTCACAAAAGGGATAGTTTAGTTTTGGTATAGAGGGCGCTACAAGATATATTTTTTGTGGGGTAATAAAAAACTAACTATACAATTTGAAGGAGCTCACAATTATAAGGGCAAAATTCGATGATTTCAGAAGAAAACAATCTGTAAAGCCTGCACTTTTTCAAAATTGTTGATGATCTCCCTATTAAATCATTGTTGTACAAGAATTCACTATTTTGTGTTTAAAAATGGTCGAAACTAATATGTTTTAGAGAGCGCCCACATGTGGTTTAACGGCTGTTTAAAAAAAAAATAATAACAGGCTTCCTACTTAGCCGTTTGTAAATTGTAAGTTATTTCTGGCATGGTAAAGTTATAACTATTAGTTTGTAATGATACGGTGCAAGTTTCGGTTAATAAAATTAAGCCAAATTGTCCAGCAGGTATACCGTACTATCCCTTTAATGAATCCCCAGGTTAAAAAGACACATTGCTGCCCAAATATAATTATGGTAAATAGTATAATAAATAGTTGTGAGAAACACAATAGTTACCTAGGGCTCTCTTCAACAGAGAGTTCAATCCAAGCGCCATCGGTCTCTGAGACTCTGGAACCGACCTGGATCAGCAACAAAAGGACAACAAAGCAATGAAGAGAACGGTGTAGAAATCATATTCCATTGACATCTATAAAATTAAAATTAAACAATAATATACATGTATATCCAATCGCTGGATCATCTAAATCCATAATTATTGCACTCTAAATCCCGATTACGTGAGAACTGTCTGTTCCATTGGTCAATCACGTATATGTTGGTACGCTCTGTGAGCGAAGTTTTTTTATGCGATAATACGCTCAACGCATACGATCATAGACTCTGAGCGCAATCGATTACTATGAAGGATCATATGCGCACGTGCTCGGCGTCGCGGAGTATATAGCGCGCGGCCGCTAATAGTGATTGATAACACAAACACAGATTTTTTGCTGATCTACATTCGCCTATTCAACTTTGTTGAAATTTGCAAAAGGTGATAAATCGTTCATACAATGCATATTATTGTTATCTGGTATGTTCACTGGGTATTGTGTGAAAAAGGACGTTTATTATGGCCGAATAATGAGCACAAATGCAAACTGATATTCAGTAACACATTGCACTGACTTTGTACATGGTTACGACTATCTAGTGGATAGTTTTACATCTTTTTAACGAAACGGAACCTCGAAAAAAACCGAAACCTCTATTGGGGTTACCGCTAAAATTCCAAATGGATTTTGAGTATTTGGACAATGTTACTAAGTCCCTTTAACATTTATAATTGCATCATCTTAGTCGTTGTTCGAATCATCCCTTTATTAGTGCTATACAGGGTGGCCCAGAAAGAATGCAACACCTACGACCGTTAATTTCATCAACATCATCGACCAAATGTCATTGTTTTTGTTTGATTGGGTAGAACATTCTTTTTCCAACAAAATGATACCATAACCATTGATTTTGGGTAAGGCGTTTGGATCCTAGGGCCATTTTTCTGAGGCAATGTCGTTTCCTAAATTTGCTACTTTTTCGTCTCCAGCGATCCTCAGAACACTGAGACATTCTCGCGCCACGGCCTCCCATAGAATTAGCTGTCCAGAAGAACCGCACGACTGCTCTCCTTTTGATGAGGAAGACAATGTTGCGTAATCGCGTACCCCGTACGGTATGGCTCACATCCTTATCAAAGGGAGATTTTCACTGTATGCGCATTGCATACCATAATTCGAGAGTATGGCCACGGCTACCATATCAGGCGAAGCCGGGCGGAACAAGCTGTGAAATTTCGGCCCAATCTCAGCGGTGCGCTTGGAACTGTTCTAATATATATTTCTGCATTAACGAGGTTATGGTTCAGATTTTACCATATAAACCATATTTTATATAATTTCAACCATGTTGATCAACAATTAGTTTGGCCAATATATAGTTGCTTTCTGTAACTTTCCCATTGATACATTTCCCTTTAATATAATCATCATCATCATCATCATCACCATCACCATCATCATCATCTTCGCGATCACCATCATCCCAAACATCAACGCCGTCTTCATATAATCATCATTGGCATCATTCACATTCATCATCATCATCATCATCATCATCATCATCATCATCATCATCATCATCATCATCATCACCATTATCATCCCCATCGACATCATCATCATCATCACCACCATCATCCCCATCGACATTATCATCATCATCATCACCATCATCATCCCCATCGACATCATCATCATCCCCATCGACATCATCATCATCACCATCATCACCATCATCATCATCATCCCCATCGACATCATCATCATCATCACCACCATCATCTCCATCGACATCATGATCATCACCATCATCACCATCATCATCATCATCCCCATCGACATCATCATCATCATCACCACCATCATCCCCATCGACAGTATCATCATCATCATCATCATCATCACGATCATCATCCCCATCGACATCATCATCATCATCATCATCACCACCATCATCCCCATCGACATTATCATCATCATCATCACCATCATCACCATCATCATCCCCATCGACATCATCATCCCCATCGACATCATCATCATCACCATCATCATCATCATCCCCATCGACATCATCATCATCATCATCACCACCATCATCCCCATCGACATTACCATCATCATCATCACCACCATCATCCCCATCGACATCATCATCATCACCATCATCATCCCCATCGACATCATCAGAAGGCGACGCTCCCTTGCTTTACCTGAGGAGGATGTTGAACTCGGGTGTGACTATCGTGAAGCCGACGATGATGAGGAGAGTGAGCAGGACGGTGAATATCGTAATTTTGTAGTTGGGGCAGGTGGATGGGCACGATTCGAAGTACGTCTTGTCCGAGAAGGCCAAAGTCGTCTCACCCAGGCATGAACACTCGCCAAACGTCTGTTTAGAGAGCATGGAGAAGACATATTTAATTAAATGCAAAGTTACAATGAGATAAGATTAAAGGGATAGTTGAGTTTTGGTATAGAGGGCGCTACACAAATGTTTTTGTGTGTGAGATAATGAAAAACTGAGTGTCAAATTCGAAAGAGCATACAATTTTAATGACAGAATACAGTTTATTTGATCAAAATCGGTTCAGAAATGGCTAAAATATCCATAAATATAACCATTTGTAATAATTGTGGGACCCCACAATTATTCGATTATTCAGAACCAGCCGTTAAAAATTGTTTAAAAATGCTTCCTCTTTTCCAAAATATTCAAAAGAGGTTTTTAAATAGTTGCTGATTAATTGTGCAGGCTTGGGTTACTAAAATTCAGTTTGACCCAAATTGTACTCTTTACAACAATTCAACTATTCCTTTAAACATGTTTATGTTGGTGTTGAGGGTTAATTCCTATAAATAAATGTTAAAAACAAGAAAAATTGAACAAAATATCTTGAGAGAAATTACAAAGACCCATGAAGCAACATAGTGTGAAAAACCCATCAAGCTCGTCCACATAAATTATGTAAAAAATGCATTGAAAAATAATGACTACCTAATTTTGCGAAACAGTCGCATATTATCGTCCATTACAATTCAAATTCGTTGGTCACATAGAGTGTCATTAGCAACTGTGACGGAATTTAAATGGACAAAAATGTGTGACAGTCGACTAAATTGAATATAATTGATGTGAAATTGATCGACCAAATACGCTGTTGAGGTTGGCATTGGCACAGATTAGGCTTCTCAGGATGAAATTGAAGTAAACAAAACAAATGAATGACAAAAGTTTCAAAATGGACGGGAAAATACATTTTAGAGTGGATTTCAATTTACCCAATTGTAATAGTTGACCGTGCAGCCGGCGTGGCAAGGGGACAGATATTCCATTTGGAAGCCATCTGCGCAGACGGGGATATACTTGTCTTCTGCGCAGGAACAGATTGAGTTGCAGGTGTGCTGGACATTGATAGATTCGGGATTCGGCAGACTGTATCAAAAGAAAAGCAAAACATGAACAACAACAATAGCAACATAAACATTAACAACTACAAGAACAACACAAATACATTTCAAGAAGTAAAAAGTTTATACTTTTGACCACAATACAAATATTTACCTCCAAAATTGAAAGTAACAAAATGCTGCTACTTACTGTATGAACAGTACTTAAATTCATGCTAAAAATGAATCTTCCATTTATATATATTTTTAAAAATAATGTGATATTTTAAACAATATCTATATGTACGATTTGTGCATGAATCATAATTACATTGACCTCCACTTGTATGGACTGACGAACTAGATGAGTGGAATGCTACGTATTGTTGTGATTCAACTGATTAGAATACGACCACATAAAAAAAGGGGCACGCCTTTACACCTTTAAAGGGACTGTCCGCTTTTTGCAAGCCAAATTTCAAAAGTTGCGAGGTTATTGTCTTATATGAAAGGAAATGTCATTTAAAGGGATAGTTGCGTTCTGGTAAGGAGAGTACAGTTTTGGTCAAACTGAATTTTTGTAAGCAAAACCTGCACCATTTACATTTACATTGTAACTCCACCATGCTCGAAAGGAATACAAAATTACAAATGATAAGTAAAAAACCTGCTATCATTCAAAAAGAGCCGTTAAAACTCAAGAGGGTGCTCTCTAAACACTCATCAGTTTTAGCCATTTGAAATAAAATATTGTGCATTTAATGTTTTGTTGAAACAGTGATTAGATAAAGGGATAATCAACAACTATCTAAAAACCTCTTTTGTAAATTCTTTAAAATATTCAACAATTTTGAACCAACCGTTACAAATTTTATTTTTTATTTTTAACGGCTGGTTCAAAATCGTTGAATATTTGTGGGGCCCCACATTTATTACAAACGGTTATGTTTATGGATATTTCAGCCATTTCTGAACCGATTTAGATCAAATGAATTTTATTCTCTAATTTAAAATTGTATGCTCTTTCGAATTTGACACTCAGTTTTTCATTATCTCACAAAAAACTATTTTGTATAGCGCCCTCTATACCAAAACTCAACTATCCATTTAACAGCATGCCTGAAAAAATTAGGGCTTGAAATTTCTTTTTCGTGGAGTTATAGACCTCAAAATAAATTTTAAAAAACGACACAGCACGTTTAATTGTGCATTATACGATCACCCGGTGCAAAATTTCGCTCACGGCGCATTCCACGGAGTATTATACCATGTTGCTGTGCGTGACCATACGTGACCCGCGCAGAGATTGTGATCGAACAACGGCGTAAGCGAATACTAAACAAAATAACCAAAACTCGCTAAAACTGACTACATGTAATTGTATATTCTTCATTTTCGAGACCTTTTCCGTGACATACCTTTACAAATGTCGGCTTCACAATACCTTTACAAGAATAAGTAAAATATTGTTGTAATATTATGCTAAATCAATGAAACTCCTTTATTGACCGATATATAGTTTGGTGGAGGGGCGCATTCGATTTTCATTCGTAGAATCCAAATTACAGGGCTGTTCGATCTGAATTTGTGTGTGTGTGTGTGTTACATTCATCCTTATCCGTATACTGGAAACTGTTCAGACGATTTGTGAAAGGCGGATAGTCCATTTAACATGTACATCTTGAGCATGTAGTGGAGCTGTAAGTGTGGCGAGTAGAATGTGAACAAGTTGCCCTATTTTTTCTGAAGGATGTAGGTCCCAACATGCCCAATATAGGCTAATTACTTACGATGTGCCGTCATAGTTGACTGTCACCCCAGCGAGTTTGGGTTTGTCGCAGTGTAACAGAAAGGTGAGCCCCAGTGCGCTTACTATGAGGTTGCAGACGATGATAAGCCGCAACAAACCCACCACCTTCAAGTTGAATCTGCGCATGATCAGACCACCGTTGAGGGCTCCGATGATGCCCCCGATAACGACGACGACGCCTAAACAAAAACCACAAAAAACAAGAAGGAAATTCTGATCATATATATACCAAACTTCGAACTACGTTTGAATTAATCAAGCTTTTACGTTGTTTACTGTGTTCATAAAACATTCCACTGATCAAAGCATGAACTAGTGCATGGACATGCAAGCGCGACGCCGTACGTGCGCGGATAGGATTCTGTATAATCTAACTTATATACCATGTATACAGTAATCGTTTGCGCTCTGAGTCTTTTCGATATGCGTGACTGACTCACCGAACAGTGTTTTCGTGATCGGGATTTAGAGCGCAACGCCACAGACATTGGGGATATTCAACAGAATAACATGACGAGTGAAACTGTTTTGCAATAATTGGCCCTGAAACATAAACAAAAAACATATTATGATATTATGCAAGCGATAAATAGACAGGGGACACTAAATGATAACATTGATTTCAATAACACCCAGCTACAGAGCTATTATAATGTTCATCTATACGCATGTAACTTTGTTGGCATGAGCAGAAAGTGACTGAATAATGGGTAGTACAATGCGTAGTTTTGTGATATTTTCTTTGAGTATTGTGTGAAAATTTCACATCAAATGGATGTTATATGGCCGAATACACTGACACTGACTTTGAACACAGATAATATAACTATCCATCGTAAATATCTTTCTAACGAAAGGGACAAATTTGAAGAAAAAAACCTGTCCTATCGGTAATATACAAATACAACAACCCAGCTAGCCACCTGACGTCGGGCCGATGTCGGAAGTTGGTTGCCGGATGTCGGCATATCGCCGTTGGCTCGAGGTTAAAATGTCCGCCAGCCCAACATCGTCACGACGTCATTTTTGTGATATATTGGCATAACGTCATTTTCCGACAATGGCCCAACATCATGTCATGAGATGATGTTGGGCCATTGTCGGAAAATGACGTTATGCCAATATATCACAAAAATGACGTCGTGACGATGTTGGGCTGGCGGACATTTTAACCGCGAGCCAACGGCGATATGCCGACATCCGGCAACCAACTTCCGACATCGGCCCGACGTCAGGTGGCTAGCTGGGAAGGTATGAGAGAACCACTAGATATCTGATGTTTGTGGATTTGAACAATGTTACTGGATCCATTTTAAATCGTTTGCGCTGTGTACCTGTAATAATTGCAGCCGTGCTTGGTGCAACGTCAAATTGGTTCTGGTATATCTTAGGTAGGAATGCGCCGTACGCGTTGGTTAAGAGGGAATCGCCCACTCCAGCGAGGCACGTGAACATGAACGTCGGGTTGACCACGATAAACCTGTGGATAATTCAAATAATAACAGATATTGAATTACAATGATAATTACTGTTATATAGAAAGCTAATGTGATAGCTATTCAAATATCACACACCACCAACAACAACAAAGAAGTAGTACCACCACCACCACCACCACCACCACCACCACCACCACCACCACCACCACCACCACCACCACCACCACCACCACTACTACTACTGCTGCTGCTGTTTAGTCGTAATTATATCTGATTTATGACCGACCTTATGGCTTTGATGAAATCGGCCGGCTTCTTTCCAAACCCGACTCGCGCCGTCACCTCGGCCCCAGAGTTACGATGGGATTGATCTTCCTTCTCCGCTCGGATATTGGCGGTAGCTGATGAAATTAGAGGGTTTGTGAAAGTGAAACACAACAACAATTAGTTTGCATTCGGAATTTGATGGCAGCTCATGCAAACTAAAGTATGAACACAAACGCAACAAGGTGACAAATTACCACTCAAGGCAAAAACGTGTTTCCGTTTTTAAACGATTATACATTATCATGAAATTAACAAAGTGTTTTGACAACTAAACTTTACTGATACTAGGTATAGTAATTTGTACCTACATACAGACCCGAGAGGTAGATACCAAAGGAGATATCTTATGAACAATATTACATCATTGAGTTGCCCAAAAAATGTTATCAGTATGCTTGTGTATATTATGATGTACAGTATTTAATGTGTATGTACATTAGTTTGACATAATGATAATGACGACCTGGCGTGGTTAACATGGAAATATTTCATACAGTATACTGTTAAAACGCTGTGTAAACAAATTCAACAACTTGTTGAACATTTTCTAAAACCGCTGTTTAACATATGAACCATCCAACTCTTGTTGAAAACATTCAACAACCCCAGTTGTTTAAAGTTTACACAACTGTTGTTTTAATTTTTTCTACAACCGTTGTTTAGAATAAATTGTAAACAACCCTGCTGTTGAAATAGCAAATACAAAAATGATTGTACTATAAAACGGCAAAGTCGTAATCGAACCGGGGACCTTTGGGTTATAAGACTGACACGCTACCTCGTCGCTATCTCGTTTCGCTTGGTTTGCAGTGGGACAAAAAGGGTTTTGTCGCGATGATTTCGCGGTCGAAACCATCACGTGATTTAACACGTTTAATCAACGCTTGAACAATGGCCGCTTTACACAACCCTTCTAATTTCTACAACTAATCATGCTACACCTAAGGTTGTATAAAAAGATTCAACAACCATTTTTACACAGCATTTTTTTACACAGCGTTTTAACAGTGTACAAGATCATAAGCATTGTATATTTAAATGTTACATTTGAAATTATAACAATGTTGTATACTTACCGGGAAGTTCTTTTGGGAAGAGGCCGAGTGGTATAGACACCAGGAGAAGTGAGACGGTTACTATAGCGGGCCCAAGCCACCACGCACCCACCCAACCAGGGTCGAAGATGGACACCACGACTCTAATGAAGACAAAGATAATATAATCGTTAAATTATTGGATTACAAATATAAGCATAATATTATACGGCAGTTGCATAGGATAAGGTGAGGAATGGTGTTACACATGTCCACGTCTCTGCAGACAACGATAACCAAAGCATTAGCTATTTTTAATCAAGTTATGTATTTGTGTTGGTTTGAACTGTACCCGATGACCATGGGTAATAAAACTTGCGCTTAGAAACCATGTACTCAATATATGAAACCATGAATTCAAGATATTATTGTATTATTATTATTTGGGTCAAGTAAAATGATTAAGTTAGTACTATTGTATGGTATGCAAAGGTAAACATCATATACGACAGTTGTGTAGTATAGGGAGGGGGAGGGGGAGGTAGGGTCGGTCATGGGAGACATGTCCCCCTGATATTGATAATGTGAAGAGGCTGAATGGTATGGACACCAGGAGAAGAAAGACGGTCACTACTGCAGGCCCAGCCACCACGCACCGACCCAAACAGGGTCCCAGATGGACGCCACAACACTGAGGAATACAACATTAGGAAGTTTACATAATACAAACTGATATTAAATCATAATAGATTGCATTTAGCATATTCATAGCGCTTACTACAGGGTTTCTAAACTATATCATTATTATTACCCGTGGTCATCAGGTACAGATCAAACCCGCACAATTATTCTGTGCACCATCACAACTGCCTGGGGAGCATACGAGTTGATATAAAAAAAAAAAAACATCTATATGCATTGGATTTGCGTTTGATAAAATCTTTAATGTTGTTTGATTTTTGATGTTGTTGTTGGGGGGAGGGGGGGGGGGGGGGGGGGGGGGACTTGGGTGCAAACGCAACTCTTGATGCATTAACATCCCCGGTCTGGTGGACATAGCTCATGGTCTCCGTGACGATAAAGGAGCAGTCCCATGCAGACATTAACAATATGGATTTGTTTGTTTGCTGGCTTTACATTTTCACTTGTTGACCGGTGTGTGATGACGTCACCAATAGGCCACTCCCCACGGCGTTCACCCATTGTTCGGTCCACCGTCTCAGTCGAGTACCAACGCGGATGTGTCCGGTTTAGTGTTGGGACTCGTCTGACTCGATTATAGAGGCGGTTGACCGAACAATGGATGAACGTGAGAGCGGGGTGTAATCGTGACGCCTGCACGTTCCAGTACATCCACTAGTTAAATCAAATATTAAAAAGTACCTGTGCTCTGTTGCATAACGAGATGCAATCGATTGTGAAGTTGCTATCATGTGACTAAATGTGAAAATCTGATTGGTTGAAATTACCATAACCTATACAGACGCTGTGGTTCTTTTGGTTACAGTCCGTTATTCCGAAGGTTCGTTATTCCGAAGGTTCAGTTATTCCGAAGGTTCGTTATTCCGAAGGTTCGTTATTCCGAAGGTTCGTTATTCCGAAGGTTCGTTGATCCGAAAATAAAATCGGGTTCGTTATTCCGAAGGTTCGTTATTCCGAAGGTTCGTTATTCCGAAGGTTCATTAGTCCAAAAATAAAATAGGGTTCGTTAATTCGAAAATTAAATCGGGTTTGTTATAATACTATAGTTTGTGTTTTGTTTATTTAATTTACAGCCTGCATTAAGCATACCCCTCCCCCTTTCCCTCCCTTGGCCAGACCAATCAAACATTTAAGTTTATTTTATCTCTTTATATGAAATTATAGCATTATAACAAACCAAAATTCATTTTCGGATTAACGAACCCGATTTCATTTTAGGAATAGCGAACCTTCGGAATAACGAACCTTCGGAATAACGAACCCGATTTCATTTTAGGAATAGCGAACCTTCGGAATAACGAACCTTCGGAATAACGAACCCGATTTCATTTTAGGAATAGCGAACCTTCGGAATAACGAACCTTCGGAATAAAGAACCTTCAGAATAACGAACCTACGGAATAACGAACCCGATTTCATTTTCGGAATAGCGACCTTCGGAATAACGAACCTTCGGAATAACAAACCTTCGGAATAACGAACCTTCGGAATAACGAACCTTCGGAATAACGAACCTTCGGAATAATGCAACAAATGTTCGGATTAACGAACCCTATTTCATTTTCGGATTAACGAACACTCAGGTATAGGAAATTTGCGTGTTCGGAATAACGAACCTTCGGAATAACGAACCGCACCCGTTCTTTTAAGAACAAAAAGCTCAATAAAGAATAACAACAGTCCTTTCAAGGACTGCACAATCATTTCAAGTAGGGTCCCGTTGCAGAAAGAGATACAATCGATTGTAAGTTACGATTGATTGTAAGTCTCAAAATTTGCGCGTTTCAACCAATTAGATTTGCGCATCCAGATCACATGACTAGACTTACAATTAATTGTAACTTACAATCGATTGTATCTCTTTCTGCAACGGGACCCAAGACTACCCTAGAAAAAATTCCAACAGTCTTATAAGGACTCTCCTAACCTTTTCTTCTTACATGGAACAACCGCAAGCCGCCTACATACACACTTAAAACTAGGCGTGCACTTGGCGTGTACGATCCTCCCCCTCAACCCCTTCCGTGCCCGCGTACACGTGTAAAGGTGCATGTCCCGCATACGTCAACATTTTCTCTTCTGAGCGTGCACAATGTATGGGGTGGTAATGTGCAACCTACGTGTAGTCGTAGTCGGAGCAGATAGGTTTATATTTTTCGTATCTTCCTCCTAATTTTGAACAAATTACAATGATAATAGGCACATTATTAAATGCTAAGATGAATTTGAATGTTGGGTGTTGATTTATTTTTGAAATAAATTATATATGTTGTATTTCGTACTATAATGCCAGATTGATTATTCCCATATTGTTTCTAGCTTGAACAAAGATTAGACTGATGTTATCAGATCAGATTTTATTTTGTATTAAATTCCGAAATCAAGGCTCATCAAAGAGCACTGATAGACTATGTAATTAGAACAAACAGATTTCGATTGATTGACTGAAACTAACTGTGTATGAAGAGAAATTAATTATGCACATGCACCTTGAAAGCCCAATCTGTTTACTTACCTCCTGTACACACTAAAAAATAGGAGTGCAATTGTGCACCCCTAGGGGTGCACGATCTTGTCTCATATTTTGCACGCCTTAAGGTGCACATGTGCACCCCTTAACAGGGGTGTACATGAGCACCCTTGAAAAGGTGCATATGAAGACCCCAAGAGTGCCCATGAATTATGGCAAAAAAAAGAGGCATAAGAGAGAATTCGAACCCATATACTGTATTATTTAGTTATTATTTGGAATTAAATATTTTGTTATATTATACGTTGGTATTTCGGTTATGAGAAAAAGAAGAAAACAAATATGGCATTGACCTGCCTTGCCCGCGTGCATCGGAGGGGCCTAGGCTTATGGCTGAGAAGTCTGCTCGACATACGTAGCCGGACTGGCCAGATGATGCCTTGAAAGCGGGCAAGGAATTGGATTGATTCACTATATTTTATTTCTCAATAAATTTTGTTAGTTATTTTATTTATAGAAACAAATTTAACAATACACATGATATATATTTTAGGAGTAATTAATTTTTAAGTTGAATTAAATAAGTTGAAAGAAGAAAGAAAGAAAGTAAGAAAGAAAGAAAGAAAGTAAGAAAGAAAGAAAAAAAAAGATTGGCGTAAATATTCAAAATGAATGAAGAACGCCAATAAACCTAAAACAACAACAACAACAATGACATTGCTGAGCGGGTTTTATAGTTCTTCAGTGTATGTGACGACGTACGGTACGTGGCATGCATATCCCATGTGTGCGTGCTTTGAATTCCACGGTGTATACAGTTGACAGCATCGCGCATCGAGTATACCGTGCACGTTTGATTTGATTTGATTTGAATTTATTTCCATATTTCACAAATAAATGTTGAACAAGTAATGATACAAACAAACAATACATTCATAAACGAAATACAATTAAATAAATAAATTGTAGACTAATATACAATAAAATATTACATAATCAACAATTTGTTTGTAATTAACATAACGTGAAATATGGGGGAACCAAAAAGAAGCAATGCTTGTAAAAACATTTGGTTCCCAGGTGTAATTGTGTCTAATCAATATTTAATCAAACAATATGTAATGAAGAAAACGAACAAAGAAAGACAAAACAAAAAAAAAGAATAAAAGAAAAAAAGACGTGTGCACGCTTCTTTTAGTTGGACGCCGGTTTGTGTTCACGCTGGAAATCGCGGACTCCTGAGAGCAATATTTCAATTTCTACGTTCACTAGGTCATATAAAGGGAATGAAAAATGAAAATCGCTTCACTTTCGTATAACTACATCATATTACAGCCTTTCATTGCCCATGTATATTGCATCACTATAAACGTAAACGCCATAAGCTAGATCACAGTCGACAATGGGCGGGTTTAAGAATATGCATGAAGTGTTAGGAACGATGTCGCGAATCTGTGGTTCGAATCGTATTTTTTGGCAGATAATTCACTATATTACACATTTTATGTTAATTGATTATACTGAATATGCATTATATGGAAAAATAATAACCTTACCCGTCTGTAGAGTGTGATTATTTTTTTTTTCATCGTCGACAGATTTTTAGATATTTAGCAAATTAGGGCCCGCTTTGGAGTGTGTCGGTAACTAAGATTTGTTGTTTTTCTAAAAGGAGTATGCCGTTGGGAAAATCTGTTATCGGTATCGCTTCTCGGCCTTTGGGAAATGTTTACTCCAGGGGTAGACATGTGCACCTTTTAGGAACCAAATCTGCTCCTTAATGGGTGCAAGTTTGCACCTCGAAGGGTCGAAATGTTTACTCCAGGGGTGGACATGGGCACCTTTTAGGAACCAAATCTGCTCCTTAATGGGTGCAAGTTTGCACCGCGAAGGGTCGAAATGTTTACTCCAGGGGTGGACATGGGCACCTTTTAGGAACCAAATCTGCTCCTTAATGGGTGCAAGTTTGCACCTCGAAGGGTGGAAATGTGCACTCCAGGGGTGGACATGTGCACCTTTTAGGAACCAAATCTGCTCCTTAGTGGGTGCAAGTTTGCACCTCGAAGGGTGGAAATGTTTACTCCAGGGGTGGACATGTGCACATTGTCAAGGGTGCTCATGTACACGTGTGTTAAGGGGTGCACATGTGCACTTTAGGCGTGCAAAATATGAGACGAGATCGTGCACCCTATAAGGTAAACATGGGCACTCTTGGGGTGTTCATATGCACCTTTTTCAAGGGTGCTCATGTACACCCCTGTTAAGGGGTGCACATGTGCACCTTTAGGCGTGCAAAATATGGGACAAGATCGTGCACCCCTAGGGGTGCACAATTGCACTCCTATTTTTTAGTGTGTATCTACATTATCATGGAAACCGATACTTTCAAGCGCATCTATACCTGCATGGTAAGCAATAAGGATTAAACGCGTCTGTTAAAAAAAAAATATATAAACAACCACCAAACCAACACAATACATGACTAATTACCCGTCTGGTACCCCGAGCTCGGTGAACATGGTAATGAAGACGCCGGAGAGAACATAGCCCACGCCCGGTCCCAGAGTCGCGATCGCGAAGCAGATTCCTGTCATTAGACAACATTAATTATACGATTAAATAAGATTATAGTAATGTTGCCGATGAGGTATCTTGAAAATATATCATGGTTAGAAAATATCTAAATGTCCATACAGAGAGCTGCAGCTATTACCGGGCTATTTCAAAGCTTCAGCTGTGAAACATATTTTTGAAGTTTAAAAGTGAAGTCAACGTTGAAAAGGTGATTATATTCATAACCGAGTGCATCTTCCTTATTATAATCATTATCACATTGAAATATAAGATGGCGTCTAACTTAATGAAAGCCGTTTTGATAAACAATACATTTATTGGCAAACATTAGTCATTTCTTATAGGCATGTTAGCATTTTATGAATATAACGCTAAAATGCCTAGAAGATAGTGTACTGAAGTTCGAAACGTCAATTTCAACGTATGACACTCACCGAAGTAAAGTCCGTAGCTCCTGTTGGAGACCGCATCGTCGAGAGCGGCGAGACCGAGCGTGTAGAGCGGCAACGACCCGATGGCAGTCACGACCATCGACGCCAGGAACACGTAGTAGTAGTTGGCGAGTTGCGAGTTTCTCTCCGACGACGCCGTCTGACACGCCTTGTCATCGTCCGTCGATGTCGATGACGACGGATCGCACGTGATGCTCTGGCCGACGCGGATGTAGGAGTACGGTCCCGTAGTGAAGTGCGGCAGCCAGAAGAGGAAGACACCCGCCGCGGCCAGGACGATGCCCACGGACACCCAGCGGATCTTGTGACCACGACCACCGATGAAGACGACGGGGAGCACGAGCAGGATGGAGACGATGTCGAAGACGCTGACGAGGAGGCCGGTCTGCTGGCTGGAGAACTGGAAGCGACGTTCGATCGACGTGATGGCGCCGGCCAGCAGTCCCTGGACGAACATCCCCTGAAAAATGGCAAAATATACATCGATCACAAATCAACGTTTGAGTAGTCTATCCACCAAAAAGCTCAAAAAAATACATGTAGCTTTCTAGAAATTTGTTTATCATAATTTGAAAACTCATCATCATACTTAATTATGTGTTCATGGATCTACTGGGGAAGATTACGATCGATTTTCTAAGAACCTAGGTTATTCGTACATATGACTGCAGAATTAAACTGTTACAGTAGACCCATGAATGTTTGCTTTCAGTAGTTTGTTCAGTTAAAACAAAAATTGAGACACATACTAATTTTTAAGGTTGGTGGTGGAATGGATTACTAAAACTTATCACTTTTACATAATCAGAGTATTGGCCAGGGGTGTTCGTTCCCTTTCAATTTAGTTTGCTATTATGAATTACCTGGAAGAACATGGCGGAGCACAGTGCGACCAAAAACCACCGCGCCGTGCACATCTTCTGCAGCCATCGCGGTCGACAACCGAACCATCCACACGTCGTCGTCGTCCTCGTCATCGTCGTTGTCGACGGATCGGCGAAACCGTCACCTATTTAAGAATGGCAAACCAAACAATACATGTATTAGTTGTGCTTTGCATTGTTTAATCTATTTTTAATTTTCAACCAACTCAGCGTTTTTGTTAATGGTTTATCTGTTTTCAAGTTTCAACCAATTCAATAATGTGCCCTTTCAAACGTCGGTTAATTTTCAGGGCGCTTCCAAGTCGCCTGCCTGAATAGTTTTCATGAATAGCATACTCAGCAAAATTAAGCTGAACATGACCTAAAATAAGCCGATTGCACACGTCGAAAATCTGCTAGTTTTGCCCCCATCATCATGATCATGCCAACAAGATGATTTGCCTTCCAAACGTCGATCCAACGTTATTCTAGTTTAGACCCTCGCTAAATGTATTCCGTCACCCCACCCCATGCTTACAACGAGAGAGATCTGCGCCTCAACAATGCTCTGCCGCCCATCTGCCGCCTCGGCGGGCAGTGGGCGGCCATCGATATCGACTCGGATGTGGGCGGCAGATCAATGTTGAGGCGCAGATCTCTCTTGTTGGCGGCACTATATGCAGATATGTGGGGTGACGGAATCAATTCAGCGAGGGTTTAAACTAGACTAATTAACCGACGCGTCGGTTTCCTACCTAGTACCTAAGTCCTGGGAACTCATCTAGCAATTATTGGCACAAGGTCCGTTATTTCCAGCATTCAATTCGATAATTATGTGGTGAAATAATGAAATTACAGAGATTTTCATTCATTGATAACATTTTAAAAATGAGATGTACTCCACATCTTTTGACGCAACACCACATACAATTTTGCTTTGTACCCAGGGAGCAAAGGGGGTTTTACAGACATGGAATGTTATAAAATGTTGGGGCCCGGAATTGTCTTATAGGACCTTGTAGAAGCACAACCTAGGTGGACAACCTCGCGAACTAGCTACTGGAAGGCCACGTTACACATATGAAGGATTTTACCCCTACTTTACGTTAAAAGCGCCTTTAATTCTTAGGGTTCATGAATGCCCTACTCTGGTATTTTCACGATTACACCCAAACGCATGCTGATATCATCACATTCCTTCGGACATGTCTTTCATAGATAGGTGTGCATCTTTTGGTACCAAATGTTGCCGTTTTACTTCTATGGTTTGTAAGTCACGTGTCTTTATATGTCACGTGTCAGACATAGAATATGAAATTTCACATACGCTTATATACAAACATTCGTGGAAATTGTGCAGATTATAGAATGATGTTGTATGGCATTATAATGAAAAACAATACACTGGCAAAACAAATGATAAAACAATACAAAACAAAATAATTTGAAACAAAGAAATACATAAGAATTATAATTGGAATAATTATGATGATAATAAGGTTGATGTTATGAAATAGCGAACGTTCCGTGTTTTGACGATCGCGATGCATCATTATTATTACCCCCAGTCATTAGATACATACTGCAATCAATCCAGCACACCATAGGTGTAGATCTGTCATTGATACCTATTCATCAGGGAGTGATCTATTCATTCACCCCCCCCCCCCCCCTGATGAATAGGTATTATGTAAGTATCTACGCCCATGCAGCACACAGAGTGAACATTTCCACTCACATGGGAGTGCAAGGGAGTTATTAAGGCTAGCCTGATGAAGATCAAAAAAGAGGGACAAAACTACAAAGTGACCAATCAAACCTCAATTATCAGGTTAAATTATCACAGATGCCAATATGACATATTATAATTAAATTTGTGTGAAATATGCTAATGTAAACTTAATCATTTGTATGAATGATATCCCTCTAAAACTAAACGTCATTTACGATCATATACATTTATGTAAAGTACATCATCTGCTAGGAAGTAACAATGATCTGCTCGATAAAATGGTCCAAGTCTAAGATGTCAACTGGCATTACATACAGTCATGTAGTTCTTGATCCATATTATGTTGTGCAGTTGACAGCTAACACAGGAACTGCCATGAGCTTCCTCAGTAAGAACAGTACTTGAGTGAACCATGTAATGGTTAATGAGTCCTGGAGACAATACAGTCACCTGATACTGATATAACCCTAGCTGTTTAAACCATCAACCTGACCAGTTCGAGGATTCAAATCTTTGGAACGCTGCCATGTACAAGCTGTTTAATAGTGATCCATCTTGAAGATCTTATCCCAATAAAGAACATGCTTCTCCGTAGCAGTTTACGTCACCATCAATGACAAGAATGCAATTCACGAATTCAAACAGTTATGTTGTTCTTAATGTAAAGTACTCATTCATGATAAACATGTGTGTACTTCTAGTCCAATGAACACAACATTTATATGAGTCAAATAAAAATTATTATTGTGTGGACTTGTTGAAACAATGATGTACCAACTACCAATACAACCTAAAAGGGTACGATGGCTCAGAAAATCATAAAATTGTTTAAACCAAGCTTAATGTATAAAGATGTAGAGTAGGTCACAATGTTTTTCTTTGGTAGGATTATCATTTTGTTATCATGATTGTTTATTTCCATGCCCATTAGTAATTACTTTGTTTGATTGTATTATCGTGTACATGAATACAAATAATCTTCCTACTAAACAAATTAAGAATAATTCGACTGAGAGTTGAGGTAGCGCTACTGCCTTTGCCGCTTCATTTATTTTCCCGTATCTTTCCCTATACACCTACACATAAGATAATTAATTTGCACTCATTGCTGGCTTCTGTATTAATTCAGTATTGATTTTGGCAAAATACATAACACACATACAAAAGGTATTAGTGCATTTTTGTCAGTAGTATTTTTATGAGTAAGAAAATCACTTTATTCAACTGTTTACATTTTAATATATCCTAGGGATCGAGTTACTTTGTTGACAGGTGCAAAAATTAATGAGTGATTAATAAAATGTGTATTAGTGTGCTATGATATGTCCACAAAGTGATGTGTGATAACTTGCAATGCTCGAAATTAACTTTTTTTGCTGGTGGCCCGGTCGATCGGGCCAGTAAAATTTGTATTTTTCCAAATTTGGTGGCCCGAAACCAAAATCTACTGGCCCGAAAAAATAAAGAAAAACAAAAGTAAAATGTATACAATAACCATATTCATAGTTTCAGGGTACTATATCAAACAAACACACATTGGATTCTTCGTAAGCAATATTGCAGACAAGTGAGACAACTCACAACACACTGTTCAAACTTCAAACATGATGTTGAATGTACGGGATTCATAACAAATTTGAAAAAAAAATCTTTTATTTTTAAATTTTTGTTTTGAGACACCCTGTAATTTTGTTTAGACACCATGTAGTGAATATTCATGAGCAGCATCATGATGCTCATTAGATTCTTAAAATACGCAAAATAACTGAAATAACTAACACCGATTTTTATAACAACTTGTTAGAAAATGAGTACTGCTGCTCAAGAATGTATTAACATTCATTAGCAGTAGTGTTACTAGCTCAATTAACTTGCAACTTTTTAACTAACCAATATTTTGTATGTGAGAAAAGGGTATAAGTTGCTGAATGCTACGTTTAAAATCAAGCTCTTGTCATGCTCTAAACATGACTACATTTAAAAAGATGTTTTTTTTTGTTTTTGTTTTTTGGCTTGCTTGCCCGATCGGGCCACCAAACATTGAAATATGCGTTTTTTACTGGCCCGACAGCAATTTTTGGTGGCCACGGGCCATCGGGCCTATGCTAATTTCGAGGGTTGGATCATAATGTAATGTTAATGTGATGTTTTGTGGCTGAGATATGAACACAAAAGCAAAGTGATAATCACTAATTCATTGCACTTACTGTGTACACGGCATAAATTATCCTGCATACAATTTCACACAGACACACTTCAATCGTAAATATCTTTTGAACAAAATGGAAATTTGAAAAACCAAAACATGTCCCGTGCTTTTATTGCTAAATGAATATGATAAGGTATGAGAGAACCGCTAGAGTTCCAAGTTAGTTTTGAGGATTTGGACAATGTTACTATTAAGGCCTATTTATATTTGTATTTTATCTATATTTGTACTCCATAATCTATATATCTATTTTCCCTATTCTACATGTTATACATTTCATTATCAAGATATGAAATCAAACATCTTTTACCTCTGTAATGATTTAGTAAAATCAGATACCGGTACCAACAATACACTATTAAGAACTAATATTCTTATGTTATTGTTTTTAATTTGTCATATGTTTTATAATGTTCTATAATTATTTAGTTTATATCATCATAAAAATAACATTGAATGCCATTTGAAGAATTCCAAATACAACTTCTGTAACGTTTTAAAAAGTCCGAACATTTAAATGCGTTTTTGTACATAAATGAACGTACACTTATTTGTTAGTTGTATGACACGTGACTTAAAATGAGACGTGACACATTAACCGAAGATATTATGCAGTCAAATCTGGTATTAAAAGATGCACACGACTCTACAGAATACGGATCTGAAGCAATTTGATGATATCATAATGTTTGTAAGTGTAATTGTGAAAATAACAGAGACAAACCTTCATGAACCCTAAGGATTTAAGGCGCTATATTAACGTACATTATGGGTTAAATCGTTTGTATGCGTTTGGCATATTTGGAGGACTTCCATGAGTAGCTAGATCGCGAGGTTGTCCACCTAGGTTGTGATCCTAGAAGGTCCTATAAGATATTTCTGGTGCACAACCTTTTATAACATTCCATGTTTGATATCCTTAAAAAGGGGGTGTTTGCTCCCTGGGTATTGGGAACCAGGCAGGATACTCGAATCAAGCAAATACAATGAGTTAAAAGACTGGTTAACAACATCCACCCCAACCTGCCCCTACCATGCCTACAGGGCCTAAGTAATAGAGAACCCGGCATTATCTACCAAAGCGTGCCCATGGCTTGGCGTGCAAGACAAACAAGAACTGCATTCTAAACGCTAAACCTGAACAAACAATATTTTGTTTTAAACAACATTTTGAACAGCACATAATAAAATGTATCCTCATCTTCAATCAGAACACAGTTCACTCTACCTTTCGAGACTGCTGCGTGTCCGTTCGGCGCCTCGCCGACGGCATCAGCGTCCAAACCGATTCCACTCTTCACTTGTGTGTCGATGTCGTCCCCGTCAACGTCCTGCTCGCCGTCGTGATTGAACAGAGCAATCCGGGACGTGCTTGCCCCGGGCCTGTTGACGATCCTGGCGCCGTTTTCCATTGTGTTTTTCTCAAAGCTGACGCCAAGTAGGTTTGTATTCGATGATGACTCTTTAAATCAAAAGATGTATTCGTTATTTAAAACTAATTGGCGAAAAAAAACTACAGAGAATGAGAAGTAATTATTTATGTCCAGAGTTCTCTGATTGCTAACAAGAAATTATGAAAACCTAAGGAAAAAACAACATTAAAGATCGTCAGGCCTCGGGATGTATAGATGGCAGTTCTACGATCCGTAACTGGGCTAGTTTATAGTTCGCCAGTCTATATGGCATCTCGCATCTGAATGATGAATGATGGCGTCATCGAAAACTCACTGGCGTTCCACGGAACATAGTGGAGGGGATTAAAGGGGAAGACTCAAGTGAAACGTTTTGTCTTATTAAAGCCCCGAGCAGTGGCGTAGCTACGGGGGGGGGGGGGGGGGGGGAGCACGGGGGGGGGGGGGGGCACGTGCCCCCCAATCGTTTGGCAAAAAAAAAATATGTCAAACGACCCGAAATTAAGCCAAATGTGTCTAAATCATTCATTATTATCATGGATTAAATGTGTGATGATAATGATGTTATAAATGATAATATCAGTTTGAAGAATCCTTCCAAGTGGGAGGCCACGGGCATCGCTTCAGCTAGTGCGCGCCTTATGCGAATTGTCCGTTTTAGTGTGTTCACGGGCGTAAATCCCGGGGGATGGGGGATATATCCCCCACTTATTGATGCGGGGGTGGCCTGTACAAATACCAACATCCCCCACCTTTTTCGAAGTTAAATCTTTAACAAATCTTACAAAATGCATCATAACAATGATAATGGTAATAATGATGAGGACAATAATAACCATACTTCTAAAGTGATATTTTAAACACGAATTTCAAAAAATTCTCCACATGGGAGGGGGTAAACCCCCTCACACACTCTCCCCCACCCTCCCCCAAATAAGTAGGACAATAGACAGGCACGGACGATATGAGCGTATTTGAGTCTGGTGTGTGTGTGTAGGTTCGATTGTGTTTGTTTATAAAACGGCTCCGGTAAATTCAGTAACGTGATTGGCTAATACCGATCACGTGGGCATTGATTACTTTTCACCAACTGCACCACCGTGCCGATACCGCGTAACCACCGTGCCGATACCGCGTAACCACCGTGCCGATACCGCGCAACCCGTGACGTCACAATGCTTGTTTACATAGAATTCTACGCAGACAAATTGCGAAAGTGAAGAATAAAAGATGTAAAATGCTTTGTTTTGTAAATTATCTGTTCTGTAGTATATAAATCGTACCAGTTTCATAAATTATATGGTATGTAGTTTGATATTGGTAAGTTTTGGAATGCAAATGCATACAATTCTTTGCTAATTCTCACATTTATGGGAAAATATTCGGCAATTCCCATCAACTGAATTTGATCTGCAGAATCAAATTCAGTGAAGCGAGTGCAGTAAGTGTTGATGATTTTTGTAAATTCCTAATAAATTCACACTCTAGAGAGTAGATCTAGTCTGGGTTACTAATTTTGGCAAGTCTGTTTTCAATAATCCAGCAAAATAAAACAATCCGTGGTTGAGCTCGATTTATAAAACAAATAATACTACGGCCTTTGTATCGTGCGTCATGTAAATTCATCGCACTCTCGGGCTATGTTAGCTGTGCATTGTGCACTCGGCATACGCCTCGTGCACAACGCACAGCTAACAATAGCCCTCGCGTGCAACGCATTTACACAACGCACTCAAGACCGTGTATTATTTGTATAATACTATACAGGGTGGCCCCAAAAAACGGAACGGGGCACTTCTCAAAATATAGTAACAAATGTATTATGTCCATCGGATAGAGTGTCTTTTCAAATGAACAACGATACCAAGAACAGTCAATTTGGGCGTGTAGTTTTTGTTTTAGGGCGCTGTGAGTGACACCATGTCAGGTTCTCTTTTTTGTCAATTTGTATTGAGCCAGCGCTTGATGAATCGCACGAACCGCCGTTCATATCGTTGAGCATCGCGCACTATTGTTAGTGTGCACTCAGCCGTGTGCCGAGAGAATGGGCATGGTCGCTGAATGGTATTACGGGCAAGGAGTGCGGTTAAACGGGCATTGACTAGGTCGAAATCGACATAAATCGGCACCTGACATGG
This sequence comes from Echinarachnius parma, assembly GCA_037951105.1. Classification (NCBI taxonomy): domain Eukaryota; kingdom Metazoa; phylum Echinodermata; class Echinoidea; order Clypeasteroida; family Echinarachniidae; genus Echinarachnius; species Echinarachnius parma. The sequence continues at coordinate 42,433 of JBAMJV010000121.1, forward strand.
TCTCACTCACTGACCTGACCAAACGACCTGACCAAAATTACTGTTCTTGGTATCGTTTTTCATTGGAAAGGACACGCGTAAAATGCCCTTGAATGGTCGCTATAGACAGGTTTGACTGTATCTCTTACATGAACTGTTTATTTTTATTTCAGTAAACTTGGCGACGATTCAAATTGATGATGCAGTTATGTTACCTAGTACTAATTTATGTCCACTGGACACGTGCGTGTACAGATGCCAATTAATTACACATGTGCATATAGGCACAATATGTGACCAGAAATTCAAAATGGCCGCCCACCTGTCTAATGAGACCACCTGTCTACACCGACCACTTTTCGCCGGTCCCTTGAGCGGTCGCTATAGACAGGTTTGACTGTATTATCAAATTTTCTTCCAAGGTATGCACCAGATTGCATTATTTCGAGTGAAAAATTGCAAAAGCTCCCTACCGTGGGAGGGGGGACACCCCCCTCCCACACCCTCCCCCCCCCCCCCCCCCCTTGGGCGCTACGCGCCCTCGGGCTTGGTCGCTCCGCTCCCTCGCAGTTGTGCCCCCCAATCCGTTGACCCTCGCTACGCCACTGGCCCCGAGCTCTATTCAATCTTTCATTTAGGATTAGTGTTCTTTACAACACAAACGCGTATTGAAGGCGTTATTGTATTGGATCGATCATGGCATGGAATCCCCCATATCAGTCGTTGTTCAGGTTGTTTGAACAAAGTCAAATTGATCAAAGAAAATCCCATTTAGAAGTGATTACTTCTGATTATATATATACGGCTAACGTAGTAAAAAGCCCGGTGGATGGCACCGCCCAGATTATGTCCTCAACATGAAGGCTCTTTATTAAGTTCGTATAGTTGACCAGAACATGTTGCATTAATTTTCACAAGACATATTAATGAAGAAGATCTACAGAAAGGCATCTCCACCATACAGGTCAGCAAGGTAGCAGGCATCGACGACATCAGATCGGAGCAGATCAAACACAAGAGCCCTGTAGCGTAGCACAGAAATGGCTGATAGACATCTTTAAAAGCTGCATCGAGAACACCAGTAGCTCCGAACCAAAGTCGTCGCTATCTTGAAGCAAGGAACAGACTCGAACGAGAAAAAAAAAACTTTCGACCGATCTCGCTTCTGTGCCAAACATACAAGCTGATTGAACGCCTTATTCTTAACAGAATTGCGCCTCCCATTGAAAGTCAGCTTAACTGTGAACAGGCATGTTTCCGACCAGGAAAATCCACCACGGGACAACTTCTAAACCCGACCCAACACATCGAAGACGGTTTTAGAACAACCTCATCACCGGTGCAGTGTTTGTGGATCTATCTGCGCCAAGGCTACTGACAAAACTTCATGACATTACAGATGACCTCAAACACACCAGATTCATCCGAAAGATGATGCAGAATAGACCCCTTCTTTGTCGCACTTGATGGACAGAAGAGCAGATGGCGGAACATAAGAACGGTCTCCCCAAGGGTGTCGTTCTGGCGCTCTACAATACACCCTACAATATCTACACGGCTGACATCCCATAAAATTTGAACACTCGAAACTTCATCTATGCAGATGACACCTGCATTACAGGCCAGCAAAGTACATTCGTAAGTTGAACTCAACCTCAACACAGCGCTCGCAAGCCTTTCGAATTACTACAGAGCAAACTACCTACGGGCAAATCCATCCAAGACTCGGGTGTGTGTCTTCCACCTGAATACCAAGCAGGCAAAGAGAGAACGGAAGCTAGAGGGGAACAATGTGCAGATGAACCACTGCGAAGCCAACAAAAGTTGAGGAGTTATCACCTCGCTGGCATCGGATCCCCAGGCCAAAGACGCGCTAACACCTGTCTAACTAAAGTAACGGATGAAGTAGACGCAAATGGCAGATACATGTTATATGGCTAACAACCTCCTCACAGACGCCTAAATTGTATCCCGATTCTCGATCCTCGATTCTGACACACCACCTGAGCAAATCCTCCGCCATCAACCAAGCCCATACTCACAAAATGACTAATCCTGACGAGGTCTGAGTGGCAATGCCTGAACTGAACACGAGATAGGGACGGTGTTAGGTCAATATGGCAAGATGGGGCTTTGCCCCTGAAGGAGACACTAAATGCGAATGTGGAGAGAATCAGACGATGGACCACATCATACAGTGCGGCGGGACGGCTTGCACAGACGATGACCCATCCCTCGTTAATGAGATGGCCCTCAAAGCCATCGACAGATGGAAAAACTTTATTTAGACTGCAGACTGCACCTTTTATCGTTTATCCTAATTAATTAAGGAGACATGAACGAACGAACGAACGAGCATTCAGTTCATCTCTAATACTCAAGATGTAAATATTTTTGTTGCAGTGGTGGGCCTGGTGGTTAGAGCTCCAGAAAGACAATGTATAATGGCTGTGGTGCAGCTAGAAGAGGAAAAAGTCGAGACACGAAGGCGCAAGAGAACGCGTAGGCAGCAACGTCGCAGGAAAAGGCAGTGGTTGACTCGGCGACCATTGAATGGGCAATATGAGCAGCTGCTGAGCAAGCTCAACAGAAAAGATCCCAAAGGCTACAAAACTGAATGTTGATGTGGCCCTTTTCTTGCCATCTTACGGTAAGTGTTGAGCCTGAAGATGTTGAAGATGTAAACGTTGTACTCTCATCATCATCATCATCATCACCATCATCATCATCTCATTCAATGTCAGCAGTAGTGCACACTCTACATTTAGCTCTTCGTGCTCGGGATGTGATCGAGTGCGCTCGAGTAGCAGTCAAAAAATGAGTGTAGCGGTTTAAGGAAGTCGCGTAGCGCTCGTGTAGCGGTCGACTGTTCTCAAAAACAGATCGAACCAGGATCGAGTTGATCGGGAACCAATCGTGTCGCAGTCGAGTATAGATCGAGATGATCGGTGGAAAAAATCCATCCCGACCAAACTAGATCTCTATACGATCGTTTCTCGATCAGCTAGACCTCGACTCGATCAATACACGATTGCTGTTCGATCGCTTGCCTTCTCGACTCCTACACGAAAATGTTTGACGTGTCAAACTTTATCGTGTAGGGAGCGGGACCATGCCGATCAAGGTAGACAATGGTAGATCGACCCCGATTGCCCTTGCCGAGCGAGTCCGACCAGGCCAAAATAGGCCAAAATAGCCTGATCGGGCTTGATCGAGTTCATTGGATCGGCAGTGGGAACCCACCTTAAATTACAAGAATTCTAAACTCAATACGAGCTTTGACAGGTAACCAATGTAATCTTTTTAAAATAGGAGTAATGTGCTCATTTACTCGAGACGTAGATACTAGCCGAGCTGTAGAGTTTTGTATCTTTTGAAGGCGGTTCAACTGAGTATTACAATAATCAAGATAACATGAAATAAAAGCATGTACAAGTTTAACAGTCATATTTTCATTCAAGTATTGTCTAATTTCACCAATTCTATACAATGATAATGAAGCACATTGACAGACTTTATTAATATGATTAACCATTAACAAACTCTTATCAAACATAACCCGAAGATTACGAATGCAATCTACCTTATTCAACGTTTTATCATTGAACGCTACGCTACATCAAGGGATGCAGTGTGTCGATAACGGGTGGATACATGAATTATTTCAGTCTTTCTTTCATTTAAACACAACATATTTAATGAAGACCAATCTTGAATATGTTTTAAACATTGCTCAATAATTGAAATGGCAGATGTTGCCTCTGAAGACTTAAAAACAACATAAATTTGAGTATCATCTGCATATATCATACGAGATACCCCATGACTAGAAATAATATCCTCTAATGGTGAAACAAAAAGCGAAAAAGCATAAACCATAAATTGTTTTTCCTCTCATATTTTCTATGGTTGTTTCGAATGACTATCAATTTATAAATACTCCAAAAAGCTAACGTTAGAATATCATTGATTTTATTGTCTGTATTTTTTTTTCCCGCCACGGCATATAATTCAGCGCATTTTGCACAAGTCATGTACATTTCTATGTAAAGGGACTTAGTAACATTGTCCAAATCCTCAAAATACAATTGGAATTATAGCGGTTCCCTCATACCTTGTTGTATTCGTATTAACAATAAAATCATGGGACAGGTTTCGGTTTTTTCAAATTTCCCTTTCGTTAAAAAGATATTTACGATTGAAGTGTTCAGATGTTAAATAATCCACCGGATCGCGAAAACCGTGTACAAAGTGAGTGCAATGAATGAGTTTGTGAATATCACTTTGCATTTTTGCCCATTTCTCGGCCATTATAACGTCCATTTGACTTGAAATTTTCACACAATACCCTGTGGACATATCAGATAGGTAACAACAATATACATTGAATCAACCATTCATCACTTTTTGCACTTTTTGTCAACAAAGATGATTTTGATGTCACAGAACTGACACACTCTCTATTTGCTCCTTGGATAAACAAATAAGGGAAACAATGTGCAAGACCTCGCCTTCAAGTATGACCCCATTGTGCTCTAAAAGTCTCGTGTTTACCGAGAAGTTAAGATAAACATGCATTCTTCTTCCCTTTACTCCCTTTTAACCCATTCTCTAGTATTATCTAGCCCCAACTCCCCGTCCCTCGCTGCTTCAGCCTTTATGATGATAGCTCTATTGACCTATTCCCTGATATCATTTGCAATCGCAATAGAGTTAAAGCGGACCAAAACGCATAACACAAAGCAATCTGTGTAATAAGACCTATATTCACACATTTCGAATATCCCTGAATCACCCGAAACATGAATTCGGTTGAGGAATGGGCATAGTTTATATTTTGCTATCACGGGCTCTTTATGGATGCTCTGAGCGGCGCCATGATTTTTGTTTTCCGCCCAAACGTGACGTTGTCATGGACTGACGCTTATTGGTCTAGCCAAAGGCGATTTAACTATTAGTTTGATAACTTATTTTTATGAAAAATCGGAGCGAACAAAAAAAACATTGCACTGCTGATAGCTTATTTTTTTAAATCTAATTATTTAGTATATCTTTTATTTGTTTCTACTCTGATTATATGTGAAGTATGATAGTATATTATTTTCTAGTCAGAACGAGGGTGTTCATACGACATTCGAATTGTATGATATCAACGAGCGCGTACGCGTTCGCAATCCTCCAAAACTGTAATATGTTTGCTACTTTTAATTCAATAGTTGTACTTCGAAATATCATGATATATATCGATAATACTGTTACAAGAAGTCATGCATTTATTTCCACCCTAGCGAAGCATAATCTAGACTACGATCATTTATTATTCTGATATGAATCACTGTATAAGCAACTAAATTGGCCTTAGACCGAGAACAATGCAATCTTGATACTACAGCTCAATTGTTTAGGTGAAATAGTGGGGTAAATTCATTTCTTAAAGCGGTCACCTGGTAACCATAGAAATACGTGCCTACACATTTCATTCACTCTGCAAGCCTTTGTTTTGTACAGCAAAGAGGTATAACACCCCTTCCCAAATCAAAGAAAAGGAATGTTTGGTACGCATCGGTAGCTGGAGGCGTGTTAGAGAAAATCGAACGTGCTCGCCGCAAGTACTTATACAACAGTGTGCACGTCTCTGCTTACGCCAACACAATTGTTACCATGGCAGCCTCTGACAATTCCGTCAAAAAGCTATAGGTATACTGGCTAAGTAACCATATTTAGTCATATTTCCACACTGCCCCCTCTGAAATGGTCGTTGGTTAATATATTTTCTTTATACATATATACTTTTTTATTTGACCTGTGATTCTACAAAGACAAAATTGTCTCTTCTTTTAACATGATCATGAATGTAATTTTGGTGCTTAGGTCCAAGAAAACGTCATATCTTTGCTGGGGACTGCACAGAAAATGTAAACATGGCCACTTCCATGTTCGTACGGGACGCCGCAAAAACAAAATTGTTCTGTCTCTTTGAGTGATTGGTGTGGGCTAATCGGTGGGCCATTTCTTATGATTTATATATCAAATTAAACTTCTCGGTGTTGCGAACGAAGTAGTACATATGAAATGCTATCATTTTGGTTTCCTTTAAAAACGGAACCCACCAGGACTGGTTCCCGTGGGCAATGGGTTAACCTGTTCCCTTCGAGATTCCGAAATCCTTGTAAACCCGGTTCCCGTAGGAGAGGTGTAAAATGTGGTTTGGATTCGTAAATCAGACGCGTGCGATCTTGCGAACGATTTGCGCACGGTGCGAAATAAACCTCCTTGGAAATACACTCTGAACGCACAGTGCGCACAAACTATTCTACTTACAACATATTGGTGACCGGCGGTCGCAGCATTTCGGACAGTGCCCTCTAGATCACCACATACGGCGACCTTTAAATCATCCCAGCACGTATGGGCAAGTAAGTGATATTACCATAACTAGAGTATGGGAAAGCCTGCAGTTAAATAACATAGCACAATTGGGAAAAGTGTTTTGTTTCGACCGCGACAACGGAACAGTTGGAGGAATACATTTGTCGCCGATATAAATTTATCAGTAACAGGTAAGCATATCTGATTTCTGAAGATCTTTCACGAATAGGATAAAATGGTTCCATATTCATTTTGTTATAGAACTCTTATACAGTGTGGCCCAGAAAGGATGCAACACCTACGATCGTTAATTTCATCAACACCATCGACCAAATGTCATTGTTTTTTGTTTGATTGGGTAGAACATTCTTTTTCCAACAAAATGATACCATGAGCATTGATTTTGGGTAAGGCGTTTGGATCCTAGGCTAATTTTTCTGAGGCAATGTCGTTTCCTAAATTTGCTACTTTTTCGTCTCCAGCGATCCTCGGAACACTGAGACATTCTCGCCCCACGGCCTGCCGTAGAATTAGCTGTACATAAGAATGGCTCACATTGTCTTCCTTACAAAGGGAGAGCAGTAATGCGGTTCTTCTGTACAGCTAATTCTATGGCAGGCCGTGGGGCGAGAATGTCTCAGTGTTCCGAGGATCGCTGGAGACGAAAAAGTAGCAAATTTAGGAAACGACATTGCCTCAGAAATATGGCCCTAGGATCCAAACGCCTTACCCAAAATCAATGCTCATGGTATCATTTTGTTGGAAAAAGAATGTTCTACCCAACCAAACAAAAAACAATGACATTTGGTCGATGATGTTGATGAAATTAACGATCGTAGGTGTTGCATCCTTTCTGGGCCACCCTGTATAATATTATGTATGGGCAATAATTCAATCATCATGATCATGAGCGCTATTTGTAAACTTATGGAGAAACATGTAGCCTACACCTAATACTTTTATCAAAATGTTGCAGCTACTCATTCGATGATATTACCAATTAAAATGTTGTGTAATCGGATGGTCATTTTGTTTTCGTGTCACCGATTACAATAGTAAACAAAATTTAATAAAAGTGATTTCCACTTGTATATTGTCGTATACATTGGGACAAGTCATAGTTTTACATAAACCTCCTTTGTGAATTTTAGCCACTATGTGCACGAAAATAACCATTGTTGTTTTGTAACTTGATTATGTCGCAGCAGCGATATTTGACAATATGTTAGTCATGTATGATATTTGTTGTGATTTTTTAGACTGTCGTTGGGCATTTAATATTAGTGCCTATAAGGAATAAAGAACTTAACTCATTTCAGAACTGGTCCCGAAAATACACTAGCGGAATCCAACGTAAAAGTTGTTTTTCAATGTTTCCATGTCGTCGACAAACCATTATTATGCATCACACATTTTGGTGTTCTTAAACTTGATATCGAAGAGCAAATCAAACATTAAAGGGATCTAGTAACATTTTCCAAATCCTGAAAACTTACTTGGAACTCTAGCGGTTCTCTCATTATTACATTGTTGTATTCGTATACGCCATGGCCTAACATTGCCAGTAACAAATCTACCTTCTTTATGCATGTGGGCCCAGTGGAGAAGTATTATACGAAAGAGGGGGAGCACTGGGGCGCGTGAGCCGACATAATTTTACCAAACAATAACAAAATAAGACTTTCGAATTATTTTAAAACCAAGATATAAAAAGAGTGTGCTCCCCTCACTGTCGGAAAATCTACCTCGCTGTATACCACACATACCAACATAACATATCGGTTAAGTGTGGTGTTCAAGCTACCCCTAAAAAAAAAACACGCACTTCTTACGTATGTCGTGAATGTCCTCAACATTAAGGCTCTTTATTCAGTTCGTATATATGGTCGCAGTCCCGTCGCAGTGAACATATTTGCTCAATTTGAAGCATTTGCTGGGCCATGACGATCGAGAAAGTGGACAAATTTGCATCATTATATACCCTAACACGAAGGTCCACTCTCAGTGGCGTAGCAATTATACTGCATCATCATCTTCTTCTTCATCATCGTCATCAACGTCAAATTATCACTATCATCACCATCATTATCAGCAGCATCATCATCATCATCATCATCATCATCATCATCATCGTCATCATCATCATCATCATCATCATCGTTGTCGTCATCATCATGGTCATCATGGTCATCGTCGTCGTTATCATCAGCGTCATCATCACCATCATCATCATCATCGTCATCATCATCATCATCACCACCATTTCCTCATTTAAAACAAAATCTAACAAATGACTTTGCAAACACTTTGAATTGTTTTTAAAATTGTCTTACCATTTCGCAAAGTATTCTCTTCACAATTGTTCACTGGCAAATATTCCACGTCATAGTCCCCCATCGTCTAGGAACAATCTCACCAGGTACGGGCAAATTAACATTGATTGATGAACTCGCTTTTAATTCCAAAATAATTGCGTCCTAATGGCACAATTTCGAATCCTTTTTTGGATACGTTAGTTTATATCGCAGTGTAACCAAGAAGGTATTCGCCCTAACAAGCTTTACGAGTTGATAATCATGATCAATGTAAAAGGCTGCTGAAAACTGCTTATCCGCTATAAAGGCAAGTGTAATAAAAAAAATAGTCAAAGTAAGTAGCCGAGCTATCGAATCTGGCAGATCCTTCGTCTGGGCTGAAATGACAAGTACATTACTGTTTACATGAAGCTAAATATAGGTTTTCCCGCCCAATTTTGCACTTTTTTCAATCGAATTCATTTAGGGTCATTCGAATTCGCGCGTTGCCGCGTAATCGTTGGTATCGGTCTTCCAAATTCCGAATAAGTGCATGCGAATTCATGCATACGCACATGCTTTCGTGAATAGACACAGAAGTTCATTTATGGGCATTCGAATTCGCGAATGTGCAGCCAACTGTCAACGGCCTTTCGCGAATTCGAATGACCATTGATGAAAAGGTTTGCACTTTGTGCAAATTCACTTGCTCCTACGTGATTTTGAACGACTATTTACGAATTCGAATGCTGCTTTGGTACGGCGATCGCAAATCGCGCGAATTCGTTTGCTCCTCGCGCGGATTCGATTGACACAATCGCGAAATTGAGCGGGAAAACCTATACTATAATAAAAACAGGTGGGAGAGAGCTGGAACAGGTACAGGCTATAAGAGCTATGATACGTTCAGAGTGTGGATAATTCAGCAATGCCCAAATCCGAGGGTTGGAGTACTGCCATTATTTCATGCATTAGCGGTTTGAGGTACAGATCACAATTATTGTAATTTGTTGTAAATTGACTATTTTCTAAACGCCTGAATGGAAACAATGAAGGCTGTTTTTCAGATACCAGAAGTTTGAAAGTGTGGATAATTCTGAGTGCTTAAATCCGAGGGTCAGGGTTAAAGTACTGCGATTACAAATGTATTTTAGCGGTTTGAGGGACAGATCACAATTAGTGTAATTTGTGGTGAATCGACTATTTTCTAAACGCCTGAATGGAAATATGATGGGTGTTTTTCAGATACCATACAAATCACGGGATATGTTGTCCTTTGTGATCGTGATTATCTTCATGGTTATTGATTGGTCAGAAACTTTTTTTTTCTGCGTGATTTGCAGTATTTAAAGGAATCCAGTAACATTGTCAAAATCCACAAAACTCACTTGGAGCTCAAGCGGTTCTTACGTGTACCTGTATACCTTCATGTGTTTGTTTTACCAATAGAAGCATGTAACAGGTTTTGGTTTTCCAGCTGTCTCTTTCGTTATAAAGATATGTATGATTGAAGTGGTCAGATTGTAAATGAATAATGATAACAATATGAACATTTACATAGCGCAGCTACTATAAATATATACTCTACTGCGCTTTTCAAATGATTGTTATTACCCATGGTCATCAGGTAAAGTCCGTACCCACGCAGTGATATTGTGTACTTTCTCAACTCCCCGGGGAGCATACTAGCCAAGCTGCCAATTACACAGTCAGTGCAATGAGTTAGTGAATATCACTATGCATTATTACTCATTACTCGGGACTAGGCCATAAGGGTTCAATTTGTTTTATTTCTCATGTCACCCTGTCGAAGGGTATTGATGGAAATCACATATGTCACAGCATATAACACAACTAAACAAAAGCTACAATGTAACATGAAACCAACAGGAAATAAGTTAATTACAATTTACACATTTATTACAAAAGATTAACTTTTTTAAATGTGAAGAACATTCTTAAAGGGAAATGCTAGTAGTGGAAAATAACTTTATTGACCAAACTAATTGATTAGTATTGTTGAAATAGCATAAAAAGGGGCGTGTGTGGACAAATCCGAACTAAGTACAGAAATATAAGTTAAAACGTTTATAAAAGCCGCTGACATTGAGCCTAAACTTACCGTCAGTTTGGCCCGTCTGCGCTGGCCACATAGATACGCTCGTTCGAGCGATTCGCTCATGCGAACTACCATGTGCGCAGTTTGCCATATGATTAACACGCATCGCACGAGGCTGTATATCAACATACAACCATCGGCGAGATATCAATACGCAGCAGATAGCTTTATAATTTACCAAATATATCAATTAGTAGGCGGTTTCCATGCCAATTTGTATCATCCCGTATTAGTAAAAACATATTCTTTCACATGATTGGTAATAAGAGCGTACATTTAATTTTGTGTGTGTGGGGCGTTTCCCACTACTGGCATTTCCCTTTAACGAAACGTTGAAACCTGTTTAATAAAACTAAATTCGTTACAAGGAGTTCCTACTAAAATTATTACATTAGGGGTGAAACCGCTATTATAATGATGACCATTGGAATACACTAATAAACACTGCTGAACTAATTTAGCAACAAAACTTTTGCGACATGCGTTGGAACCAAATGTGAACACAAAGTTAGCGCTTATTCATCTACCCATGCAGCGATAACTGACAGACCAAATTTAAAAGAATATTGTTCTCATCTTCATGGCTAAATCTGTGAGCTCGTGAAGTTTTGGGGTGATCTATTCATCTGCACAGCAAGAGATATCAACTGGCCACCACGGGTGCAAACCAGTGGCCTTCCGTGATCAGACTAACGAGAGCACTCAAGTTATTGAGAGCACTTCTTATAGGGTTTTTTTTCTTCATAGATTCCCCACTTATGTATGTTTGTTATTGTTTCTTTGTCAAATTATTAGGAGGCACATACCCCCCCCCCCCCCCCCCCCCCCCCTCCCTGTCGTAGCTGCGCCAGTGGTGCAAACACTCCGTATGAACTAACAGGGGCTTTGTCCAGTCGGCTATGTTCATTTAAAATGTATTGAACAGTCTTGTTTACTTAGTTGCTGGGAATATTCTTAATTTTTGCATCATTAATTTTGCAAGTCTTGAATGTGCTTGTTAACAGCGTGAACTCCTTTCTAAAGTAAACTTTGCATTGTGAAGCCTTTTCGACTACTATTTTTATATTTTGATTATGTTTCCCGCACGTAGACTGCGCTGGTTCCCGCTGAACAACTTGACTAGCCTCCCCACCGATTTTGAATTTTATTTTCAAAAGCAAAGTGAGGACAGTGCATGTGTTAAATTCAGTTTTTTTGTTGTTGGTGGCTGGCAGTACGACCCAGTCGGGACAGTGGCAGGCCGTACGTGCAGGGGATGTGATCGCAAACTAAAACCAGCAATAAATGATAACTTATCGTGAGTAATTTACATGATCATGGGGATCATATCAATATTGTAGCCATCGCCAGGAACGTCAAACGAACTAGGAAACCTTCGAAACCGTCGATGAGCTTTATTTTGTTTTACTCTCTTGACTATAATTATATGTGTCTTCTGCGGCAGATATCGGGAGTTGTTGTTGACAGGTCAGACGTCTCGCGTTCCGTAGTCCGACTTTATTTTTCGGTCCCGAAAGTGCTTGAGCTTCATTGGTCAGTTTTCTGGTAAGTTGACACCGATATTTGATAAGAAACAATTATGATGCAAAAATACTGCTGAAAACTGCTTATCTACTATAAAAGTGCCTGAGTAATAAAATGAGAGTCAAAATAGGACCTACATTGTCGATCCTAGCAGAATCTTCTTCAGAGGCTATAAACAATTATATAACATTATAGTCCTCTCTTATTTATTATGATATATTAGAGACCATATACAACAATCCCCATGTATTTCTCTAAAAAGAACAAGATAAAAGCAAACTAAAAATAATTGCCACAATCTACATCTGGAGCTATCAGATATTATGCGAGAATTGCCGAGAAATGATACTTGAAAACTAGTTGCCCCTTTTGAAGAAATTAATTGTATCGGAACCATGAATTTTCAGGGTAACACAATTAACCAAATAAGTAAAAGATTTGTCGACAAATATTGCAAGGTTTGGGATAGACAAATAATAATACGCAGCCAACAAAGCCAGTGACCTGGAGCGGTTCTCAGTATGAATGGCAACTGGACAAACAATTGACCAGTACTGTTCATCGAATAATGCTATTAATCACTCAGAAAAATAGTTTCTGACACAAAAAGAATCATCATAATACAGTCACAAAAGTGAACTAAACCTGTGATATGTGTAAACACCCGGCAAAATTAGTCCATTTAAAGTGGCCAGGCCAACTAAACGCATGTTATCTTCTGTTCATCTATATTAGTGTACACATCAACTACTTGTACACCATTTGACCCAAATATATTATTTTTATTTAAAAACATTTTAGTAATTATTTGTCTCCATATTGTGAAGCCCCCACTTCTGAATATCTATCCAGAGTAGAATTCTATTATTGACCTGTTGTGACATCATCAGCCATTCACTACTCAGTTAAAAAGAAGTTACCTTCACCCAAGCTGAGTGCCTAATCACAATAGCATCACACGGTTGAATAAAATACCAACTCACACACACCTTCAATTTCAATAGCTGTTGCTATGTCAGAAGAAAAGCACTGTCTTAGCTATTGCATGGAGGTATGCAGGGCATGCTTTTGTGTGGATGTTCTTTTTGTACTTTCATCTGTTGTTAATATCATGGTAGCTGACCAGTGATTGACAGATGATGTCACAACAGGTCAACAATAGAATTTACTCTGGAGGGTTTTTTAGGAGGTGGGCCTTAGCAACATGAAGAAAAATAAATGATACAATGTTTAAAAATATACAAAACATATTTAGGTCAAACCGTTTACAAATATTGAATGTGTACACTAATACAGATGAACAGAAGTCAACATGCATTTGGTTTGCAGGGCCCCTTTAACAAGGTAAAATTATAATCGTGACCTTTACCGCAAACCGCTAATTCTTCGCATGCATGTATATTACGTCAACCCTCGGATTTGGGCATTGCTGTTTATCCACACTCTCAACTTCCCATCGCTATATAACGCGTTACATTGAGATGTAGCAAACATAAAAGGGTAAGACATACGGGTGCGGTTCGTTATTCAGAAGGTTCGTTATTCCGAAGGTTCGTTATTCCGAAGGTTCGTTATTCCGAACACGCAAATTTCCTATACCTGAGTGTTCGTTAATCCGAAAATGAAATAGGGTTCGTTAATCCGAACATTTGTTGCATTATTCCGAAGGTTCATTATTCCGAAGGTTCGTTATTCCGAAGGTTCGTTATTCCGAAGGTTCGTTATTCCGAAGGTTCGTTATTCCGAAGGTTCGTTATTCCGAAGGTTCGCTCTTCCTAAAATGAAATCGGGTTTGTTATTCCGAAGGTTCGTTATTCCGAAGGTCCGTTATTCCGAGGGTTCGTTATTCCGAAGGTTCGCTATTCCTAAAATGAAATCGGGTTCGTTAATCCGAAAATGAATTTGGGTTTGTTATAATGCTATAATTTCATATAAAGAGATAAAATAAACGTAAATGTTTGATTGGTCTGGCCAAGGGAGGGAAAGGGGGAGGGGTATGCTTAATGCAGGCTGTAAATTAAATAAACAAAACACAAACTATAGTATTATAACAAGCCCGATTTAATTTTCGGAATAACGAACCCGATTTTATTTTCGGATCAACGAACCTTCGGAATAACGAACCTTCGGAATAACGAACCCGATTTTATTTTCGGATCAACGAACATTCGGAATAACGAACCTTCGGAATAACGAACCTTCGGAATAACGAACCTTCGGAATAACGAACCTTCAGAATAACGATCCTTCGGAATAACGAACCTTCGGAATAACGGACTGTAACCAGAAATACTGTGGCATTGGGTCACAAGTGTTTTGGCATGCGAATCTCAAAGCGTTTCAAAGTGATTCCATGCATCATGCTCGTTTTTTTTTTCTTTCTAGTTCAGATTTTAAATGAGGTCGTGATGGTGATGGTGATGATAATGACGACGATGATGATGGTAATGGTAGTGAGGGTTATGATGATGGTAATGGTCGTGATGGTGATGATGATGATGATGGTGGTAATGGTCGTGATGGTGATGATGGTGATGATGATGATAATGGTGATAATGATGATGATGATGACGATGATGATGATGATGATGATGATGATGATGATGATGATGATGATGATGACGACGATGATGATGATGATGATGATGATGATGATGATGACGATTATGATGATGATGATGATGATAACCATACTGATTATTATGATGATGATGATGATGATAATGATAATGATGATGATGATGTATTCGATTGATCATTTTCTTCCAATCGCCTAACTAATTTCGCTCACATAAATGTATGCTTACTTCTCTTCCTTGATTAACAGTTTAATCGAATTAAATGGCCATTTTAAAAATGTAATCTTAAAGGGATCTAGTAACTTTGTTGACATGTGCAAAAAGTGATGAAGGGTTGATGCAATGTATATCGTTGCAATGTATATGTCAACAGGGTATTGTGTGAAGGTTTCAAGTCAAATGGACATTGCATGGCCAAGTAATGAGCGAAAATGCAAAGTGATATTCACTTACTCACTGCACTCACTTTGTACACGGTCAGAAAAACTCCGGGGGAGTTTTTCTTATCTGAATACTTGAATCGTACATATCTTTGTAACGAAAGGGAAATTTGAAAAAACGAAACCGGTCCCATGATTTTATTGTTAATACGAATACGACAAGGTATGATGGAACCGCTAGAATTACCTAGAATTACGCTAGAAGTCCCATTAACATTCCGTGCAGAAAGGAAATCGTGGTCAGCATCGCGAAAAATGGAAAACGGCGTGGACATCCTCTACAAGCCCGGCGCTAGGACGTCGCAGATCGCTCTTTACGATGACAACGGCGAAGAGGACGTTGAGATGGACGACGTTAACGCAAACGTGAAGACTGGAATTGGTGTAGACGGTGATGCCGTCGACGAGAAGACGAACGGACATGTATCGACTCCAAAAGGTACAGTTGAATGTTATCGTGTTCAATAGAAAATATGATGATACGTCTTGTATTCTTAATGACTATTGTATGACTTAATTTTCAGTTTGGAAACAACGCATTTTGAGTATTATTAAATAGATGTATCGCCTATAACACTATTTACCTTCGACCTTCAATGGTTTATGAAGTTAATATGTTTTTGTTATAATTCATATCTCCTTTGCCGTGTTTGCATGCTTTAATTGGTTACCGCCAAAAGAAAAACCAAACAATTTTGGTGTGTTACCGTATTTTTAAAAAAACCGATATTCGAAAATTTCATATAATTTATTTTCTTGTCATTCGAACAAAAAGGCGACGATGTCGTTGCCGATGCGTCGTCGACGATGTCGATGACGTGTGGATGGTTCGGTTGCCGACCACGCTGGCTGCAGAAGATGTGCACGGCGCAATGGTTTCTGATTGCAATGTGCTCAGCTGCGTTCTTCCAGGTATATTTGAACTGAATTTAGAAATTAATGAACATAATTATATCAAAATAGTCTTAAAGGTGTATCTGTAAAGTGTCAGATATTGCCCAATATGACATTTGAGGCTTCAATCTGGTATCAAAACCATTGTAAGATATGTCCGAATGATTTGTGAAAGTTTCATTGAAAAAGAGCACTGCTCTCCTGGTTAAAAATGCGAAAATATGCGTCGGCTTTTACAACGAATGACTGTATGACGTTTATGAGGTTTATGACCGTTCATTAACGCTCTTGAGCTGAATGATAGATATCGTCATACTAAAGGGGCATTTGAACAAATCTAACCCTATTTTATTATTCTCTTACCAAAGTTAATAAACTAAACAACACGGTAGAAGAGAAACGAGGAAGCTCCAAGTAATTTTCGTGGAGTTAGACACTTTACAGGCATCCCTTTAACATTTTTAGGAATGTATACGTTTGCATACATTATCGGCCTTTCATTATTTATATGTCTTATCTTAATGTATTAGGGACATTTGTTGATGTCCATTGGGGTGTTCTTGTAGAAGTTTTAAAAATGCTGCTACAGGAAAAAGAAGGAAAACTATACAAATAATTAACGCTCAAAATAGGTTGATATATCGCCCAAAGATTATAAAATTATGGCAGCCAGTAAAATACCTATTGAAAATTATTGTATGTCAGTATATGACCCGTCCAATCATGCCACAACACAACGCAGTAACGGACAAAGTTCTTGACATTTACACGATTGTGTTTTAAAGTTAAAATGTTCCTTTCCTATTTATATTTACCACGTTCATGCCATCAATGCGCCTGTCATGCCTGTGTGGCATTTCATCATTTATTCAGGGGATGTTTGTCCAAGGACTGCTGTCTGGAGCTATCACGTCGATCGAGCGTCGCTTCCAGTTCTCCAGCCAGCAGACCGGCCTCCTCGTCAGCATTTTCGACATCGTCACCATCCTGCTCGTTCTCCCCGTCGTCTTCATCGGTGGTCGTGGTCATAAGATCCGCTGGGTGTCCGTAGGCATCGTCCTGGTCGCGGCAGGCACGTTCGTCTTCGCGCTGCCACACTTCACCACGGAACCGTACTCCTACGTCCGCGTGGGACAGAGCATTGCTTGTGAGCTGTCGCCGTCGAAGTGCATGAACAACAGCATGACCATGGGAGCGACAACGGACGATGAGGATGAGGCGTGCTCGACGGCCGCGTCGGAGAGAAATTCGCAACTCGCCAACTACTACTACGTATTCGTGGCGTCGATGGTCGTGGCTGCGATCGGCTCGCTGCCGCTGTACACGCTGGGCGTCGCGGCCCTCGACGAATCCGTCTCGAACCGGAGCTACGGACTTTACTTCGGTGAGTGACTCATCTTGAACCCCTTTCATATATACATGATTACCTGTACAATACGCTTGGTTCTTGTTGAAATATTTGATTTGATTTGATTTGTATTCTTTTATTTTCAACATAGGCTCATGATACAAATCATTTTAAAAAAAACAACAATACAAATAGGGATTATTATATTTATGATATCATAGAGCGTGCCCCATCTCCCCAATGATGTTGGGGCTCCCCCTATCAGTCCAAAAACATTATGCCACATTGCCACATTATATTCCACATACTAAGAATCTTGCTCTACGAATGGTCAAAGGTTAGTGATGAAACATAGTTTCGCCCATCATTGATGGGAGAAGAAAAGTTTGTTACACTGTGTACTATCTTGGGTGAAAGTGCGTTGCACTCACTACTATCTTGGTGAAAGTGCGTTGCACTGTGCACTATCTTCAATTGTTCGCGCGCAAGTACGCGTGCGCGCATTAATGCGCAGAAAGGTATCGCGCTGGTGCGCAATGTTTACGCGCGGCTACGCTTAATGGACAATGGTATAAGCGTATATTACTTTTAATAATTAATCTTGTTCATGTGCAGGATTTACGAAATTGAAATAAAAGACTCGATCAGTTGCTCAATATTCCAAACTTGTTAGCCCTTTGTGTCAGTTATAGGTCGTTTGTGATCAAAATAATTGATGTGGAATATGAAGCAAATAATCACCTTTTGAGTTCAGGCGATGGCAAACTATCACCTTCAACAACGGTAATTATTTGCTTACTATCTCACTAGCGAAGACGTCGCCGCGACTGCCGCAACTGATCAGTCGCGGTAGTCGCGGCGACTCGGGAGACCCGAAAATGGCTTGCAATCTCACCAATGCGATAGGTCGCGGAGACGTCGCCGCGACTTCTGCCTGTCTATAATATATACCTCGATCCACAACAAGATGATAAACACCTCAGTCACGTGGTCTCTAAAGTGGGTCAAGCAAAATCAAACAGTGTCGCCGCAACATTTCCTCTCAGTCTCGGAGACGTCGCGGAGACGTCGCGGAGACCTGCTGGAGACTGGAAAAAGTCTCCAAAAAAATCAAACATGTTTGATTTCCCCGCGACTCACCGGAGACTCGGCTAGTCTCCAGGAGACGTCGCGGAGACGTTTCCGAGACCTGCTGGAGACTGAGAAAAGTCTCCAAAAAATCGAACATGTTTGATTTCCCCGCGACTCCCCGGAGACCCGGCTCGTGTCCAGGAGACGTCGCGGAGACGTCTCCGCAACCAGCGGAGACTCGAGTCGCCAACAGGTCGCCAACTAGTCTCCAGGCCGGTGAGATACCATCTTTAGTTTATGTTTACGTTGCTATGATTAATTACAGGAATACTGTTCGCTGTCTCGGCGCTAGGGCCGGGCGTTGGCTACGTCATCTCCGGTTTCTTCCTCACCATGTTCACCGAGCTCGGGGTACCAGACGGGTAATTATTTTGAAAATATATCAATATATTATTGTATGTATTTAACATCGATTGAGAATGAAAAGAAAAGTAAACGTGTGTGGCTGTGAGCTAATCTTCGCGTGATTATTTCGCCATGTAAGACGATGCACTTTATTCTTATTCAAGAATCATAAGAAGTTGTTTTGTATTTTGATTTATAGTTATCAATAATTGCTGTGTAGATGGAAACATCGACAATTAATATTTTATTAAATTTGAGGTTGGGAAATAATTTTAAAAAATGAAAACATTGTGTGATAATATTCGCGTGTTTTTCTCGCCACATACGATACTTGCTTTTCTTATCATTCAAAAAGTTTACGATTTTTGTTTATACAGGGTGGCCCAGAAATAACGGAACGGGGCACTTCCCAAAATAAAGCAACGAAATGACTGGGTCCATCGGATAGTGTGTCTTTTTAAATGAAAATTGATACCAAGAACATTAATTTTGGTCATGTAGTTTTTGTTTTAGAGCGCTGTGAGTGACACTATGTCAGGGTTCATTTTTCTTCAATTTTGACTGACCTATTGGCTAAAGAATGACCCGAACGGCTCGGCATAGAATTACGGTGCTGTGGCTATTCAGTCGAATGCACACTAACAAAGGTATCCGCATCATTGTGCATCGTATTTCTATGACGAGCCGTTCGGCTCATTCTTTAGCCAATAGGTCAGTCAAAATTGAAGAAAAATGAACCCTGACATGGTGTCACTCACAGCGCTCTAAAACAAAAACTACATGACCAAAATTAATGTTCTTGGCATCAATTTTCATTTGAAAAGACACACTATCCGATGGACCCAGTCATTTCGTTACTTTATTTTGGGAAGTGCCCCGTTCCGTTATTTCTGGGCCACCCTGTATTATGTTTATATGTTTATATTATGTTGAATGTATAACTTTAATGTTTTGCTGGAGAAGGGAACAATTAAACAGTAGCCAATAAGGTCTCGTATAATTTCAAAATCCCATTGATGGGGCTTCGCCGGAGAATCCCATTTTCTTTGCTCATTCCATCTATGTTATATTTCGGGTCTTCCCTATCTTTAAACGACAAAATGCGGACTTAAAGGGGTAGAACAGTATTGGTAAGGCTGAGCTTTAGTAACCAAAACCTGCAAATTAATATTACAAACTAATAGTTATAACTCCACCATGCTAAAAAAAGTATAGAAAACGACTAAGAAATAAGCCCGTTATCATTTAAAAGAGCCACTAAAACACAAAAGGGTGCTCTCTAAAATAAGCATTGATTTCAACCATTTTTCATACAAAATTATGCATGTGATGTTTTTTTTGAAATAATGATTGAATAGAGAGAACACCAACAACTATTTAAAAACCTCTTTTGATTTCTTTTGAAAAAGTGTAAGCATTTTTCTTAATTTGTTTAATCAACGAATAAATCTGGGCCCCAGATTTATTCCGATCGGAATTAAATATATTTTAGCCGTTTCTGAACCGATTTTGTTCATATAAAGTTCATTCTGTCATCAAAATTGTATGCTCTTTCAAAATGTTCACTCAGTTTTTCATTATCTCACAAAAAATGTATTTCGTGCAGCGCCCTCTATACTGGACTACCCCTTTAATATAGTTCCGATGACCAATACAAACTAACAATAATGTATACGGTGTTAACATTTGCATTCAACGTTACTAACTTTAATTATTAAAACAAATAGTACATTGTTTTGTTCTTTATGATTGTCTTCCTCAGAGTTGTGGTGTCCATCTTCGACCCTGGTTGGGTTGGTGCTTGGTGGCTCGGGCCAGCTATAGTGACCGTCTGTCTTCTCTTAGTGTCCATACCATTCAGCCTCTTCCCAAAAGAACTGCCAAGTAAGTACAAGTCATGTCCGTAACTTATAAAAATAGATGATACATGATACGATCTTATCGTATTAAGTAACATTTCAGTCGAAATTACTGCCTCAAAATATGATTACAACTGCCCGTGCCATTTTGTTTTCAAGTTTCAGGTTCAATAAGAATAATTATTTTTCATTTGCTCTTAATATATATTTTAAATCTAGTAAAATATTGATAATTATAGAATAGGCTACTCGTTTCAGATTCTTTCTTTTTTTCAGGCACAAGATCAGTTTGAGATATCACGTCATTAATATAGACCTAAATCCAAAGTTTATCCTAACCCCAATCCTCATTACTATAACTAATATTATGAGTAGGGTTATGTCCCAAGCATGCCATGGGTTAGGGTCGGGAATAGTATTTAGAGTAATTATGAGGTATTTCAGAATTGTTTTACGAGTTGGCGTACCAAGTTATAGCATTAGCGCCCTTTTCTGCAAATAACATACAATGTTCTTAATAAATTCCTTGTATGATGGTTTATGATATTGTCATCAGCTACCGCCAAGATCCGAGCGGAGAAGGAGGATCAGTCGCACCGTAACTCTGGGGCAGAGGTGACGGCGCGAGCCGGCTTTGGAAAGAAGCCAGCCGATTTCATCAACGCCATCAGGTTGGTTCACCCTAATTATTGGACTAATTAATGATTTGATCCTTTAATTTATTCAATCAATCAATCAATCAATCAATCAATTAATCAATCAATCAATCAATCAATCATTTATTCATTCATTCGTTTATTTATTCATTCATTCATTCATTCATGCATTCATTCATGCATTCATTCATTCATGCATTCATTCATTCATTCATTCATTCATTCATTCATTCATTCATTCATTCATTCATTCATTCATTCATTCATTCGTACATTGATGCAATCAACCAATCATTCATTCATTCATTCATTCATGCATTCATTCATTCATTCATTCATTCATTCTTTCATTCATTCATTCATTCATTCATTCATTCATTCATTCATTCATTCATTCATTCATTCATTCATTCATTCATTCATTCAGTCATGCATGCATGCATGCATGCATGCATGCATGCATGCATTCATTCATTCATTCATTCATTCATTCATTCATTCATTCATTCATT
Source organism: Echinarachnius parma (assembly GCA_037951105.1). Classification (NCBI taxonomy): domain Eukaryota; kingdom Metazoa; phylum Echinodermata; class Echinoidea; order Clypeasteroida; family Echinarachniidae; genus Echinarachnius; species Echinarachnius parma. The sequence goes on from JBAMJV010000121.1 coordinate 64,482, forward strand.
CATTCATTCATTCATTCATTCATTCATTCATTCTTCAGTCAGTCAGGCATTCAGTCATCCATTGTATAATTTGCCAATTTGTTGATTATTTTCTTGACTTTAAATTAATAATTTAATCATCATTATTATCATCATCATCATCATCATCATCATCATCATCATCATCATCATCATCATTATCATCATCAACTTCATCATCATCATCAGCAGCAGCAGCAGCATTATAATAGCTCTTTGTTGTAACGATGGTCACCTGAGTAAGACGTTGAACTCGGGGATGCTCGCGGAGATGATGATGAGGAGGACGACCCGTGTGGTGTACAGGACGGGGTAGCTGCCACAGGTGGATGGGCACGACCCGAAGTAGGCCTTGTTTCTTCTTATTATAAGCATTTCGTGCACCCCTTCTTAATATAATTTTTTTCTGACTTTGTTAGATACATCATAGTCAACCCGACGTTCATGTTCACGTGTCTCGGTGGGGTGGGCGATTCTCTCATCACCAACGCGTTCGGAGCTTTCCTGCCCAAGTTCTACGAGAACCAATTCGACATCACGGCAAGCTTCGCCACAATCCTAACAGGTACAGCATAGACCCTGCTTTAGCGACCACCTGTAAATAACGACCAGTTGCGACCTCGTGCCACGTAACACTTGATTAATTAATGTTGAGGACAAAATGAAAAATTATACTTTTATATATCAACTATTATGCAGAAGATAATCACTTGTCTCGCGAAGTAAACGAACGTGAATAGATCTGCAGCTACCCTTCTTTAGTACTTGAATAAGGGGGGCAGATCGTCGTACGTTTTTTCGTTTGTTTGATTCATTTTAGTTTATTTAATCATGAACCACAAAACAGAATCACTTCGCGAGACAATTAAGTTATTTTCTCCTGGATTACAGATATACTTCATCCGTGATGAATAATGTCTTCCGTATTGAGTGTACTTTTGTTAATAAGATAATACAAATGAATACATTTTACTCGTAATACAACAATGTTGTTACGATGATTATCAAACCAATGTATCACCAGATTGCCACAGTTGAACAAATTCAGCAATACCAAAACTCGAACAATTTAAATAAAAATAGATCATAGATCCTACCACCCTACCACAGACCCTCTCCTTACAATAACTACACCGATGCTGTAGTTCTTATCAGAACTACCACTGTATACAAGCTCAAGAAAGAATACCAACAGTCCTTTCCAGGACTACCAAACAGTCCTTTCTAGGACTACCAGTCCTTTTTTAGGCCTATCCTAGAAAGAAAACCAACAGTCCTTCTCAGGACTCACCAATCCTCTCCTTATACATGGTGCAACCACAAACCACACGTATTAGCTCATAATGTGTACCGTTACAAATTGTTTTACTATCAATTATTATTACTTGAGTGCTGATCGAGCGTGTATGCGTGTAATCGTTGTAAGAAGATGACTTTGATAATATAATTAATAGCGCCATACAAATCGGAACACAAATTACTGTTATTATATGGAGTAATCACCATGTATTTTCCTTTTCTACAACACGTTTTTGTAGGCATCGTCGTCGTTCTTGGTGGCATCATCGGAATGCTCAACGGTGGTCTGATCATGCGCAGATTCAACATGAAGGTGGCGGGTTTGTTGCGGTTTATCATCGCCTGCAACCTCGTAGCAAGCGCATTATTTCTCATCACGTTGTTACAATGCAACGAACCCAAACTTGCAGGGGTGACAGTTTACTATGACGGCACATCGTACGTCTATTTTCTCTCTGTATATCTGAACATTATGTGTCGTTGCGCTCTTCATCCCGACTACGGAAACACTTTTCGATGAGTCAATCACGCATATCAAAAAGACTCAGAGCGCAAGTGATGACTATATACAGGATCCTATGCGCGCACACACGGCGTCGCGCTTGACCACTAGTTATACTGATATATAGACATTCCGTATCAACCATAAGATAAATAGTCAGATAAAGCATATTTTACAGTCATAATGCAATGCGTGCGTAGGGCCCTAGGTTATACGGTTACCGCATGTGCTCTGAATCCTTGCGATGAGCGTATTATCGCACGTCACTCACAGTGCGTATTTAAACATAATTATGCGGGATTGACTCGTCGATCATTTGTTCGGTAGTGTGGATTTAGAGCGCAACGCGTTTATTGCGTGTTATGGTCAAAACCCGTGTCGTAGATTTAATGACATTTTTTATAGTTAAAAAGTCACTCATGGATTATGGTCATATTAAAGCATAATATAGCGGATGGAAAGAGTACAACTCTGCTTGGTGCAATTGTTTTGCATAATCCATAGCCGATTTCCGTAATGAATTCACTATCACAATTGCAAAACTTGGTTCTAAATCCTGCAGTACGACCAGTGTGAGGCTTAATCATCATGATACGTTTAATTAGATGATATTTTCTTCGTTTTGTTTCAATCTTATTGTTTAAGTCTATCGAGATCATCAGACATCGATGTGCGCCACTCCTGCAACTCAAACTGCTCCTGCGCAGAAGACAAGTACACCCCGTCTGCGCAGATGGCTTCCAAATGGAATATCTGTCTCCCTGTCACGCTGGCTGCACGGTCAACTATACCAATGGGGTAAATTGAATTGATCAAATCACCATAACTATGTTAGCTAACAAAAACGTTTGGGGTTTTAAAAAGGGAAAATTTAAGAGACAGCTTGTACAAAATAATGAAATTATGCAATAACTGTTTTGGTTTTATCCGAAAGAGAGCGGCTGACCATGCTGACAGGGAAAAGACAAATTATACAATCAACTCTCGCAATCAGATTTATAAAGTCTAGCCGTAACGTGAGCGATTAGTCCAATACAGAGTGTATACAACAACAAAAAAGTAATCGAAGTTTAATGGTCAATTATTTCAAAATTAGATATGTTCACACCTTAAATGATATGGATGTAAAGAGTAACTTGTATGCTTTAATTTGATACCTTTTCTGATTCAACAATGTCACGCATCGCCGAGTTCTTTGCTGTTGAAGATGACAGGTGCAAAACCCACTTTTTGCAAGTTTGGGCTTATGAATGGATTCTTGAAATGAGTGGTGTCACATAAATGTGAGGGATTAGTTTTCATTTTGGTGCTACAACATCCACTTCGTGTCGATTGCGGCCCTGCAAATCATCCATATCACGGGGAGATGTAAACACCTTGTTCTTCAAATGTAACAGGAAGAAGTCAACAACAAAAATAATCAGATGAACTTGGTGGCCATTCCATCTCATTTTGTATCGCAATAACCCTTTCCCCACTGTCAGAGCTCCCCTAGTCCATATGTGACAGCGACAAGGTGATGGGCTTGGGCACTGTCCTGAATCTGTCTAAATACTCCTCGCACCTGTTGCCTAATGTGTTCCTCCAACTGAGGTATCATCTGAACGTACATGTGCCCAGTTAATATTAATTTCTTTGAAGAAAATGGCCCAATCACTTGACCTTCCTCAAAATTTCTAATCCAAATTGTCCATTTTTTACGAATGATATCAACATAAGAATTTAATTCTGGTGGATGGCAGGCCAGCGCATATTCATGTTCAATTAAAATGTACCAAAGCATGCATGATATCGGTGCATGTATTCAGCTAAACGATTCAATAACTCGCAAACCCAACAAAATTGTTCAAATTGATGTTTTCATTAAAGTGTGGCACTATTATTGAACGTTCAATCTTTCATTCATTAGCCCAAACTTGCAAAAAGTGGGGTTTGGACTTGTCACCTTCAACCACAGAGAACTCAGCGATGCGTGACATTACTGATTCAGGAACGGTGTCAGATTAAAGCTGAATAACCATTCTTTACATCTATGTCTGATTGATATTATGATAATGTATCATTTTGAAATTATTTACCTTTGAACTTCGATTACCTTTTTTTTTAATACACTCTGTATACATGACTGTATAGTAGTCGAGTCCACCATTCTGACGCAGAGGCCGACATCCAACGTCATCTTCCATTACTGTATTGCTTTTTGTACATTCGGCCTCGGATTCGAATCTGAATCCGAATCCGCTGAAATCCGGCCTCGAGACCAGACTCGACTGCAACACCATTTATTTCGTATTGATGTCCTTTCATCCCAGACCTTCGGCGACTGTTCCTGCTCACACGAGACGAACCTGGCCCTATCAGATAAGGCCTACTTCGGGTCATGCCCCTCCACCTGTGGCAGCTACCCCGTCCTGTACACCACGCTGGCCGTCCTCCTCATCATCGTCTCCTTCTCCGCGAGCATCCCCGAGTTCAACGTACTCCTCAGGTAACAAGACGCTTGTTTATTAATATGTGATGGTGGTGGTGGTGTTAGCAGTGATGATGATGATGACCATGATGATGATTAGAAGGAGTAGGAAGGTGACCACGCTAGTGGGCGTAGTTGTAATGGCTTCGATCGCTAATGATAACAACGACGATGGTGCATGGTGGTGGGGGTAATAATGAAGATGACGATGATGGCGACGACGATGAATACGACCTCGATGATTTTGATGATGATGATGATGATGATGATGATGATGATGATGATGATGATGATGATGATGATGAAAAAAAGACAATTGTTATGGTAAGGTCGTGATAATCATTTAACAAATATCTTTTAATATATTATTTAATGGATATTGTTATCAAATTTTTCGCTGTCCCATTCGCTAATACAGATCGGTTCCAGAGACTCAGAGGCCGATGGCGCTTGGACTGAACTCACTGTTGAAGAGAGCACTAGGTACGTACCTTGTTTTATATGTTTATCGATGTTCGCCAAGATTTTGAACATTTACCTGACTAGCAACGCGTTTAAGAAGGTAATTAACCCAACATTTTACATGGGTATTTCATTGACAGAGGCGGAGTATTTTGTCGGCACAGATTTTGTCGCGGATTTGGAAGTCTGACCGTCGAATACGCGAATATAATTATGTCGTGTTGTGTAAGTCATATCTATCATAACTATTCAACATAATAAGCATGTGATATAATTATGCCTGTTCAATTTAATTTACGTTCACTGTGGTAGATTTCAGTAGTACATAACTGATGTAAGACTTCTGATATTAATTGCTCCACAAACAAAATGATTTGATCGAAATAATGCCCTACCACAGGAGCCGTCCCGGGACCCATCACATTCGGCTACGTGATCGACAACGCCTGCCTGTTGTGGGAGCACTCCTGCGGCGATAGGGGCTCGTGCTGGATCTACGACCGGTGGGGGTTGGCGTGGAGGATCACAGCCATCACCATCGGACTCAAGCTGCTCGGCTGCGCCTTCTTCGCCGTCGCACTGTACCTGTACAAACCCGCAAGTGGTGGGACGCCATCTACGGTGCCCGATGAGAAATCTTTAGAGGCACGGGAGAAAGAGCGGGAGGCGGAAAAACCCAGGGTTTAATTATAGTCTGTGGGCCAGAGGGGTCTACCGGTGACCCCCCCTCTGATCCTCCGACTTGGGTGTCATTTTGTCCATTGACATGTCCAGTGTTAGAAACAAAATGTTAACAAGAAAAAAACTCATTTATACTATGTTTTTTTACTACTTTTTTGGAGGTATGTAAAAACAGCACTTTTTCATTTTTTGCTGCATTTCTTAGGGTTGGTGAAAATTGAGATTGCGTTAAGTGCTCTCATTTCATAATGGCTAAGTCTTTATCAACTAAACTTTGCAGATACATTTGTTTACATAACCATAAGACACAGAAAAAGTTTCATGGTCAAAGTTGATTGGCTTCATATAATTATGACGTCATCAAATTTGCATATGAAAAATCACGGGAATTTCCGTAAACAAAACGGTCAAAAAAACAATGTTCTTAGTAAAGTTTATTATTTTCACCATGAGAATGATGATAATGAGCTTTAACTTATGATGTCTATTTCTGAAAGTATATTCAAATCAGAAGTGCTATTATCCTTTGAATATAATGTACAAAAAGGTCATATTTTTATTACGTAATCACCATGCGTCATATATGCAATTGTAAGGCATATGATGGCCATGTTGTCTAGGGCGCAAGTGGGTACATATTGCTCCCTCTTTAATTTCTTTATTTAAGGACCAATCACTCTATTATTTGGCACATATGTAGAACTAGTATGGCTCTTCAGTTTGCAATAAGTAGAATCTCAAAAGGTCATCATATGAGGGCGCTATTTACTAAAATTTGATAAAAACATAAAAAATCCCATAGATTCCAATATAATGACGCTTTTTTCACTATTTGTCTGATTTGTATAGACAACTTGATATTTCGTTCACATTATTATGCAAATTCTCTTTTCCTAGGATGACATTAAAGACTGTTAAGTTGTATTTTTATACGTTTTAGGACATAAATTAGGCATAACTCCATCTAAATGTTACCTTAAAAATTGAAGTAGGGAATACAGCTGCGCTATATACTTACAAACTATTTCGATTATAGTATTTATTTAATCCTAACTCTATGATGCTAGTCCTGAGTGAGATTTCCGATATCATATTTATTACGATATCAAATAAAGACAAAATGTCTGAGGACATCTTGCCAGAAACTCGTTTTTCAATATTTTGTATTATTATTTTTGGAATAATTTGTTTTCAGAGAAGAGAAAAAGTGAATAAGTCTCATTGACAGTTCATTATTTGATCCCTCCTCATTATGAGTTATTGTCTCAAACTGATGATTTTATGTTGCCAACTCGATTTTCTTACATTAGTTTGTAAGTTTATATTTTCAAGGACATGTATGTATACTATTTTATATTTTGTAGGGACTAATTAAGGCAAAAACTCTGGATGTGACCTTGAAAGTGAATTAAGAAATACATTGCGATACATATTATAATGTTTTTACGTACAAGCCCTGTTAATCTATTTACGAATATCAAATAAAACCATAACAAACACAAAATGGCTATTATACATCTAGTCATATTTAAAAAGAAAAAAATTGTTTGCTTGGACCATCCTTTTTGTCAGAAAAGGGAACAGCATACTACGTCTCATTAACAAGGGTGAACATGTCTTTAAATAAAAAAGTTCACATTTGATAAAAAGGGAACTTCATGTTTATAAGTTTGGAGTTACCAGGGAAACAGAGTTTACCAAACTTATAGGCCGGGAAGTCTGTGTGTACAGAATTGTTTGTATCTTCTGCAACTCTTTTTCTGAAATAAAGATGAAGTATACTATTCATATTCGTATTCATCATGCAGGATTTTACATCAGATTTTTTTAGAGCAATTAAGTGGATACATTCCATTAGTCATTGACACATGGGAGTCGTAAAGATAAAGTTGTAGCCGATCAATATAATTTGGCCTTCCTCAGAGTCCTAAATGATCTGGAAGCATCACGACCTAACAAGCCACTATATGGCAACATTGTTGATATCGATTCACTGTTTCATCCACTATGTGGGAAACGATGGCAGAGCAAACACACTTTACACGAAGGATAAACGTTTACAGTCCGTTATTCCGAAGGTTCGTTATTGCGAAGGTTCAGTTATTCCGAACGTTCGTTATTCGTTCGCTATTCCTAAAACGAAATCGGGTTCGTTATTCTGAAGGTTTGTTTATCCGAGAAAAAAAACTCTGGTTCGTTATTCTGAAGGTTCATTAGTCCGAAAATAAAATAGGGCTCGTTAATCCGAAAATTAAATTTGGTTTGTTATAATACTATAATTTGAGATTTGTTTATTTAATTCACAGCCTGCATCATGCATACCCCTCCCCTTTCCCTCCCCTGGCCAGACCAATCAAACATTTAAGTTTATTTTATCTCTTTATCATGTTTATATGAAATCATAGCATTTTAACAAACCCAAATTGGCCTCTGTCAGATCTTGGATTGTGCACATTCCATGTACCAGATCACAACTAAGCAGGTGGTCCATGATCTGAGGGGCCTGACCCCACTCGCATTCTGTTGCACCTTCGATATATCCCCAGTTCAACATGTTGGCTAGCATCTTCCCACACCTGCCAAAGCCTATTAAGGCAACGCAAAGTCACCCAGGGTTGGTTAAATCCTGCTGACCGTTTCTCTGATGGAACCATTTAAAAAAGCATACGCTATTATAGAATGGGTTGATAAATCCCTGCAATCTGATTGGTTGAGAGCAAAATTTGTGCAGACAATTAATTGTACTGGATGCATGAAAAGTCATGCGTCCGGTAAAAAAACCATGCGTCCGGTAAAAATTTCATGCGTCCGGTAAAAATTTCATGCGTCCGGTAAAAAATTTCATGCGTCCGGTAAAAAAATCATGCGTCCGGTAAAAAATTTCATGCGTCCGGTAAAAAATTTCATGCGTCCGGTAAAATTATTTCATGCATCCGGTAATTTTTCTAATTTTTAATTTTTTGACTTTTTGGGGGGCGTAACAATGCCCATTCTATAAAACAGATGATGCGCAAGTTTATTTCGTGGGTCGGTGGAATTGTTTGCACGCAGTAACTATGGAAACTAGTCTAAACCCACTCGGCTTCGCCTCGTGGGTTTAACAGTTCCATAGTTACCTTGTGCAAACAATTCCTACCGACCCACTCATACCTGCGCATCATTTGTATACTGGCATGTCCTAGAGCTCAGCCTCTTTTTCCATAGTTTTAGCCTTCTTGAACATGTTGAAGACACGCTGTACATGTAGTCCAGGGCTTCAACGTATCATGAAATGAAGCTTTTCTGTAACTTAAAGCGCAGAGGACGCATTGGGTGGTCATGGAGTGGGTGTTCTTCGTCCTCTGTTTGTCTCAGTCGTTCGTTCTGGCTAGCAGCAGCCCTCCTTATTTCAGGCAGGGGGTGCGATGCCAGATGTTATCAGTCCTCGTTTGTCTTTAATATACATCATGTGATATAACGGCAGCTTGTGTTCTTCTTTGCATGTGCTAAGCTTTCCCACACCCGTGCAGGCATATTCTGCAACATAGTAAAAAGAGAGCCAGAGCGGAAGATCTGATTGTTGTCGGGTTTGCACCCCATTTGGATGTGCTCAGTTTGCCTAGAGCGGCATTCCTGGACCTGACCTTCCCCTTGAGCTTGGTGATATGGGCCTTGTACTTTTGAAAGATCACCCCTATGTAGACAGGACTATCACAGTGTCTCAGTCTAGTCCCATTCCAAGTGATCTTTAGTTTCTGGTTTGCATGCATGTTCTTCAGATGAAAGGCGCATATTTGAGATTTAGTTGATTTAGCCTTCAGATGGTTCTCTTTGTAGTACAAGGGTAGGTTGGTAAGTCCCTCACATAAGGTGGCTTCTGCCTTAGGGTAGTCATCACTTTTGGTGGTAATACACATGTCGTCTGCAAAAATGAAACTTCTGGTCTCAGGGCAGATACAGGTTGATCGTTCACATAGATGTTAACATGGGCGTAGATACTTACGTAATACCTATTCATCAGGGAGGGATGAATAAATATATCAACCTCCCCCCCCCCCCCCCCCCCCCCCCCCCCGATGGATATGTATCAATAACAGATCTACTCCCATGGATGTTGAACAGAGTTGGGACATAACGCTTCCTTGGGGGAGGCCATTCTTCTGCCTGAGCCAACGACTCTTCTTTTCAGACAGCTCGACGAAGAAGCCTCTGTTTTCAATCAGGGTCTTCACCATGTTGGTCAGGTGCATGTTGTTCACATTCAGTGTGTGTGTGCAGAGCCTGTAGTTGAGAGTAGCATAAGCTGCTGAGAGGTCTACAAACACAGCTCCAGTTAAGACACTTACTGGAAACCATTTTCTATGTGTTGGGTAAGGATAAGCAGTTGTCTTATGCAAGACTTCCCAGGCCGGAATCCTGCCTGCTCTTTCATCAGAGATGGTTCTACAACTGACTTAGGCGGGTCAGAATTAGTCGCTCGAACAGCTTGAACTTGTGGCAAAGGAGGGAGTTGGTTCTGTAACGCTTTGTTGCTGATGGGTGTATGTTTAGGATTGAAGTGAGTGTGATCTGAATATCAGAGGTTACTTTTTTGTTGTTCTTGTGCTCTTGACTACAATGTAAAAGGTCTTCAGCTTAATTTAAATTGCTTCAGTAGTTTGGTTAAGTGTCATGTCAAGAATGAGCCAGTGGCTTACGGTTCCATATGCAGGCAGCAGTTGAGTTTAAGCCATCTTATATGGACTTTGGCAATTTAATAACTTAGCTCATGATTAATAACATTGGTCAGGAGCCAGCCTGCCCAAGTTTGGGGTGCTCTTCTGTGATTGCATGGTGCTGGTTTAGGGTCAAGCGCTTCAAAAGCTTAAATATATGGCACAGAAGGTAGATGCTTGATTTGTTTTTATCATTCTTTAGGAAGTTTTGTGGCGTAAAGATAGTGATACTTTGTCATTTTATATGATCACTACAGTAAATGAGACAGACGGTGTAATGCTTAAGTTCCATGATGAAATTCGAGGTACATGTATATAATAATTATACACTATTTGTCACCCGTATTTACTTATACCATTTATTCACAGTGAAGAAAAACAAACATGAAAGATGGAATCTAACTGACATCAGCTATTGCCACAGCCATGCTTTCACAGGCCTTCATGCTAGCAGATCATTTGTGAGGTGTCAGTGATTAATGAAAAATACTAAGTATCCTGTTTATTATGATATTGAGACAAAGTATGTTTATTTTGGTAAAAAAATAAGAGCGCAAATGTAGCAAAAGGAGTGGACAGTTTTACACACACAGACGTTCCCATGCATGTGCCTCTAAATTATAGACAACTTTTCATGATCTAAAACATATTTCAATATGGACGTTAACTTTAATTTGTATTTAATTAATTCGCCACTTTCTGTCATCATGGTAATCATAAAGGCATACATTGTGTACTCATCTAGTTATCACATGAAGTTTCTGTCACTTTTGGAGGGTAGGTATATCAAATAATGAACTGTAAACAGTTCTCTAAAAAAAATGTGATGCCAGACAGAAGAATAATACAAATATTGAAAATATCACTCAGGACTAGATACAAAGGGTTACTATTAAATGAATAATCTGACATTGTTTGTATGTAGCGCATTGAATCCCTATTCAACATTTAAGGTAAAATTCAGATGGAGTTATGCCTAATTTAGGCCCTAAAACATATAAGATACAATATAACAGTTTTAAATTTCATTTAAGGAAAAGTGAATTTGCATAATAATGCAAACAAAATATAAAGTGGTCTATATGAATTAGACAGATAGAGAACAAAATACACTTTTATCAGAATTTATAGGATTTTGTATGATTTTATCAAATTTTAGTAAATAGCGCCCTCATATGATGACCTTTTGAAATTCTTCTTATTGCAAACTGAAGAGCCATACTAGTTCTACATATGTGCCAAATATGAGAGTGATTGGTCCTTAAATAAAGAAATTAAAGAGGGAGCAATATGTACCCACTTGCGCCCTAGACAACATGGCCATCATATGCCGTACAATTGCATATGACGCATGGTGATTACGTAATAAAAATATGACCTTTTTGTACATTATATTCAAAGGATAATAGCATTTCTGATTTGAATATACTTTCAGAAATAGATATCATAAGTTAAAGCTAATTATCTTCATTATCATGGTGAAAGAAATAAACTTTACTAAGAACATTGTTTTTTTGACCGTTTTGTTTACGGAAATTCCCGTGATTTTTCATATGCAAATTTGATGACGTCATAATTATATGAAGCCAATCAACTTTGACCATGAAACTTTTTTTGTGTCTTATGGTTATGTAAACAAATGTATCTGCAAAGTTTAGTTGATAAAGACTTAGCCATTATGAAATGAGAGCACTTAACGCAATCTCAATTTTCACCAACCCTAAGAAATGCAGCAAAAAATGAAAAAGTGCTGTTTTTACATACCTCCAAAAAAGTAGTAAAAAAACATAGTATAAATGAGTTTTTTTCTTGTTAACATTTTGTTTCTAACACTGGACATGTCAATAGACAAAATGACACCCAAGTCGGAGGATCAGAGGGGGGGTCACCGGTAGACCCCTCTGGCCCACAGACTATTAGGCAATATTCATTGTCCATCTGAACAGATCTTAGCATGCCTCGAGTTCCATTATGCAAGACTGTTGCGACATTCTGAGCGGTACAAATGGCGCCACACCTTAAAGGGACTAGTAACATTGTCCACATCCTCAAAATCAAATTGGAATTCTAGCGGTTCTCTCATACCTTGATGTGTTCATATTAACAAAAACAAGCATGGGACAGGTTTCGGTTTTTCGAATTTCCATTTCGTTAAAAAGATATTTACGATAGAAGTGTTCAGATGTTAAACAATCCACTGGCTCGTCGAAACCGTGTACAAAGTCAGTGCAATGAGTTAGTGAACATCACTTCGCATTTTTGCTCATTGCTCGGCCATATCACACATTACTTTGTGGACATATCAGATCACTTCATACACATTTCATGAATCACTCATCACTTTTTGCACATGTCAACAAAGTTACTAGAAGGTATTTCTGATTCGTTAGTCGGATGCATTCTTGCGAACGCCATGCCCCTGGTCCAAAAACATACTGACTCAGTGTTATGTTTTGTTATGTTATATTACTGTATCAATGCACCTATCAAATCATTGTTTTAAACGACCGAATATTGAAACAGTCGGTTTACATGGCAATAAAGTGTGTTCTTCGAAGTCTTTCTGTTTATCACATTTATTTTCCTAGAAAATAGGGTTTTAGACAAAATGAAAAATAATTGCTGCTAGGCCTTTCTTAGATTATTCGAATTTTACATTCATAATCAAAATACATTCATTGTGCCTCGATATTTGATGTTTTCAAATTACAGGGTAGATATATTTAGTGCCGTTATGCTTTATGTAGACTGCACTAGGGTGACATTAAAGGTGCACCTGTAAAGTGTCAGATATTGCCCAAAATTACATTTGAGGCTTCAATCCTATAACAAAATCATTGTAAGATATGTCCGAATGATGTGTGAAAGTTTCATTGAAAGAAAAACACTGCTTTCCTGGTTAAAAAAAAGCGAGAATTTGCGTCAGCTTTTACAACGAATTACTGTACAACGCGTATGAGGTTTTTGACCGTTCATTAACGCTCTTGAGCTGAATGATTATCAATGATAGATATCGTCATACTAAAAGGGCATTTTAAAAAATATAACTCTATTTTATTCTTCTCTTAGTACCATAAGCCAAACAACACGGTAGAAGAGAAATATGGAAGCTCCAAGTAATTTTCGTGGAGTTAGACACCTTATTGGTTTCACCTTAAACAATGTATGTAAATGTTTACAATAATCATTTTCATTTATACTATATGTTAGTATAATTATACAACAACGTGTGTTTAGTCATAATGTTAGTAATAATGCATAAATAAGGTGGCATTCAGATTATATAGTGTAAAATATAAAAGTGTATCTTAGCCTACAACAGGACAATGTGAAGACATTGTAAAATAATACTGCATATTTTATATTAAAAGTATTAAAAGTAGATAAATGCAGGATATAACAATTCACGTGTTTAGTGTAAGAAGTCAGGTGGTGTACTACTAGTAA